>CM060305.1:63345663-63358163 GCA_030674185.1 Monoplex corrugatus
AGTGCCTACCCCTCCTCCCCCCTTTCGTGTGCATATGTACACAGAACATCATGTCAATGCCATGGATCAGTGGCTTATGGAAACATGAAAACACCTAGCATGCATACTCACTGAAGGCGGAGTATGCAAAATGTGCAGCAACATATCGCCTGCACAGTGTGGGCCAAACGTATGTATACAAGCATTCGAGTAAAATAGGAACGCTAAGATATTATTATGTTTACACACATACACACACACATATATATATATATATATATATAATAAAAAATGATATATATATATATTATACACATACATACATACATACACACACACACATAATTATATATATATATATGTATATATACATATTATCATCAACAAGAAGAAACACCTGAGGATATCATGTGGACTCCAGAACAACAACCTGCCAGATAATCACTTCCCACCTCCCGATATCTCACGCCAAGTCTTGGCCATCTCGTCAAGCAAAGGGGGACTATCGATGAGTTGCATGATCCTTTCGCACCTAGCCATCAGTTTTCATTTTCTTGTTTACAAGCCGAGTGGCAAGGAGGGGAGATGACAAACCGCGGGCACGTAGCCACACAACGCGCCTCATCCAGTTCCAGCCCAGCCAACGGACCAATAGAGAAGGAACAGGCCCCTTCATACAGACTGCACAGGTACACGCACTGAATTTACGGGTTATACGAGTAACTCGTAAGGAAGCTCTAGGCTCACAGAAATGTACAGAGACATTAATACAGAGATCGGAAATTTAACGATTTCTGTGACGACCACAGACTGTTAGGATCGAAGTCTGCAGTATCATTTATTTTAAAAAATCCGTTATTTGCATTTTACGGAACTGTATACAGACGCAGCATACTGGGCAAACAAGCAGACTTCACAAATGGAGTGGTAAACATATGTTCATATTCATCACACGTTCAGTATTACTATTATTGTCATGAACATTCATTTCTAACCAAAATAACTTTTAGTCTTGGGCAAAATCGGTTAAAACTGCACAAGAAATAATCAAAATACAAATCACAGCACAAAATTAAACAACGTGAGATAACAGGTCACACACTCAACGATATGAGAGTCATTTTCAACACAACCAAAATCACACGCGCGCACATTTACATTAAATGTAATGGCGCAGAAAAGCGTTAACAATACTGACAGAACTCATTCGGAAGAGAAAAATTATCAAAGTTGCGAAATTTCATGAGACAACTTTAAATGGAGTAATATCGTTTCAATATCAATCATTAACAATCTACATGTATACTAGCGCTTTGTAAGAAAATCAGTCATTCAAAATATTCATAATATTCATATATGTCATGTTCATTGGCGGTATAGGATTTTCTGTATCAAAAACTGCTTTTGAATAACTTTTAAATAGACTGGTGTGTGGTGAAGTCTCTTTATATTTGTTTGTAACATAGACAATTCAATTATATCTATATCTACACACACACACACACGCACACACACACACACACACACACACACACACAACACACACACACACACACACACACACACACAGACACACATGTATGTATGTACATACATGTATATATATATAAAATATACATATGCATATATATATATATATATATATGTATACACATATATATGTGTGTGTGTATATGCATATGATATCCGTTGCTATGATCGTACTATGCCTCAGAGCAACATAAACTGTGATTGCACTGTCCCAGCCCTCTGTAGCGCTGCCTGCAATAGATCCAGGGCCACTACAACGAAACGATTAATGGCCTGGTGTTGCAGGATCAGTTGTTTTGTCGTTTTTCTTTTTCATTTTCTATGTCAAACCAGTGACCACTGAATGTGGGAAAATTTTTCACAATGCTCTGATGGTGATGACAGTGGAGACGATAATCATAATATTGTGGAGTTCCGTTCTGTAGTGAAACTGTATGTCAGGGTTGTACGCTACACTTACTTTGATAATATATCCTGGCATCAACCAGGCCCGAGAGACACAGACACCTGCCATGTTGGTAAGAAAAATTGAGCAACTTCCTCAATGGCGCATCTGTGAAGTGTAGAAGCCATTTCGGGGGGGGGGGGGGCAAAAATGCCACAATGAATTTGACAGGATTGATGGGATTCGAACCCACAAGCTTCCAGTCAGTTCGTTCCGCTAACCACTATAACAGGGTGGCTGGTCGTGTTGCAGAATAAATAACCTGTCTCTCTTCACCCTGTCTCTGGAAAAGTACAGGAAAACACGTGTCACACGTGCATCGTATTGGCATAGCCATCTGTATCTGACATAGTTTCTCTGAGTTTTATCATGAAAAACTGTTTTATGACCCCATCTTGACTGGCACATCTTTGTTCACAGGTAACGCATGCTGTTTGTCATAAAATGTATTATTAATTGATAACCCCGTCAAACGCTATGGTAAACGTGTAGTTTAGGTAGGTACAAAGCGCTGCAAGTCGAGTTTTCGCGCTTAAGTGGCGACTTTTGGTGTAACACCCATCCACCCCTACCTTCTTTGTAGCATCAACATGAATGTATAAATATTGTAAGTATAATTTCGCCCCATAGCCGCATTCGTCATTTCGCGGAGGTAATACTTACACAACGGTTGTCCACATTGCAGCCTGCTGCCTTTTTTTTGTATTTTTGTTCTTGTTTTTTGGTTTGTTGGTTTTTGTTTTGTTTTGTTTTTGTTCCAGGTAAGTTTCTCGGATTTTTGTATATGCATTGTTTGATCCACAGTGTTGCTGCACAATCTGCGCACTCCATCTTAGTATGCATGCATGTCGAGTATTTTCGTGCTTTCATAAGTCACCGAAAATTGACAGATCTCACATGATATTTAACGTGCATATCTGATGTTCTGCCTTCGTGCATACAAACAGGGGTTCAGGCACTGGCAGGTCTGCACGTTTGTTGACCTGAGTGATTGGAAAAACTCCACTCTTTTCTAACCAGGCGTGAACCAGGCAGGGTCAATCAGGGTCAAACTCAGGTTTTCTGATAGGAAGTCTGTCTTAGCCGCTTGGCCATTGCGCATGTCATAACTTAGTATAGTTTCCGTTTCCGCCTTCATTTCGAAATAGTGATTTCGACATATTATTTACCTTATTTTCTGTATAAACGATAAGGAGCTGTGATTTGATATTAGTCGTGAGATTTTGTTTTGGAAAGAATTGACACAAAGACAAGTGGTCAGCGAAGTAATAGAAATGTCTTCTTGGATATTTGATCGAATACAAATACGGATAATTCAGTCATCAAAGGCGGCCCCTCCCAAAGAGTTGAAATAAACATATACAAATATCAAGCAGATGTTTAATCTACAAGAGTATACAGAACAAAACAACTCTGTACAAGGTGTTACATATATGCATTCCGGATTTTGAAACTTTATAAATACAGGCAAGCCATTTAAACATATTCTGCCCTTCCAGATGCCACGAGTAACCTAAATATCACGGAAGAAAGTTGCTCAAAACGTTTCTGATGGAATCAACTGATCGCTGAGATCACTCACTGAGCGATTGATAGCAACGTAATAAGGGTACAGCACAATTGATACTTGTTGGATTTTTGTACGCTTTCTTCGTAATTAGTCCCATTCTTAACTCCAGCCCTATACCAAACCCTTACGGCTGAAATCGCATACAGTACAAACTAGACACCATGTGCTACAAAAGCCTCAATAACGCAGCCCCCGATTACCTGTCAAGCCTACTTGAGATCTATGTTCCCTCACGTACCCTCCGCTCTGCCTCCGATCCTCTGACTTTTCGCTTTCCACGCACTAAGCTCAATACCTATGGTCCACGAGCCTTCTCTGTTTCTGGTCCACTCTCCTGGAACAAACTTCCTCTCTCAGTCCGTCAGCAACCTACTTTTGCCTCCTTCAAGTCCGCTCTCAAAACTCACCTTTTCTCCTCCGCATAAAATCCTAACCTCACTCAACCCCCCTCTGCAGCCTGTCTCCGTTCGGAGGGGAATCACTTTGTTTTAATATATAATTGTATATGATGTGCTCTCTGTGGTTTTCCATTGGTTTTATTCTTGCTTTTATTGCTTTTATTCTTTTCTCCCCATTTGTGGCCATGCATGTGTGTGTGTGTGTGTGTGTGTGTGTGTGTGTGTGTGTGTGTGTGTGTGTGTGTGTGCGTGTGTGTGCGTGCGTGCGTGTGTGCGTGTGTGTCTTTTCGGCGCTTGGATTTGATTTTGTCGAGATTTGCGCTATATAAATATTGTAATTATTATGTATGCATGTGCGTACGTATGTATGTATGTATGTATACGCTCAGCTTAGATTTATGTATGTAAGTATGTAAGCATGTATGTATGCATGTATACGCTCATATGTATGTAGGTATGTATGCATGTATACGCTCAGCGCTTAGATTTGATTTTATCAAGATTTTGCGCTATATAAATAAAATATATTATTATTATTATAAATCAGGTTCATCCAGTAATTAAAACACTGACGATCCCGAGGGTGAGGGGTAGAGCTAGGGATAGAGTTAGGTTTAAAATCGGTCAGAGGTAGTGAAATCCAACTGCGTTTTCATGCTTGACACCTGCAGGATTGAGAAAAAGAGAGAGAGAGAGAGAGAGAAAGAGAGAGGGGAAAGAGAGAGAGAGATTGAGATTTAAACTGGTCTCTTAGCAGCTGTGTTATATATGTATAAAGCAACCAGTTTCATTCTTCACTGTCCATTTACATTTCATAAAAGAAAAGATAAATTATGGCGCCCGTATGTGGGTGTATGTACGGTGGCGCGCGTGAATGTGCTTATGCGCTTGCGTGCATGTGCGCCTGTATGTGGGTGTATGTACAGCGGCGCGTGTGAATGTGCTTTTGCGCACGAGCGCGTGTGCGTGTACATAAGCGTAGGGGTGTGTGTGTGTGTGTGTTTGTGTCTGTGCGTTTGTATCTATGCGAGAGCATGTGTTTTATGGGCATGCAGCTGTGTTACGTGTATAAAGCAACCAGTTTCATTCTTCACTGTCCATTTACATTTCATAAAAGAAAAGATATGTTATGGCGCCCGTATGTGGGTGTATGTACGGCAGCGCGCGTGAATGTGCTTATGCACTTGCATGCACGTGAGCGCGTGTGCGTGTGCATAAGCGTAGGTGTGTGTGTGTGTGTGTGTGTGTGTGTGTGTGTGTGTGTGTGTGTGTGTGTGTGTGTTTGTATCCATGTGAGAGTGTGTGTGTTTTATGGGCATGCATACTGAGTATTTTCAGACCTTCCGATTGGAACCCCTACGTCTTAACTTCTTGACAACGCGCCCGTCTGTTTGGCTAGCCCTTTGACTCCTGCACTTTGTCCCACAGCATCATGCATTGTCAACTATGCTACTAAAGCAAAAACTTAACTCTTTGATTTCCGCACCCTGTCCACCAGCATCCTGCATTGTCAACCAGGCTTTCTAAACGAAAGCTTACCCATTTGACTCCCTCACCCTATCCACCAGCTTCCAGCAGGAATCAGGGAGTCAAAGATTTAAGTTTTCGCAAGTTGGTGGATAAGGTGAGGGAGTCAGGGTTAAGTTTTGCTAGTGGATGGATAAGGTGAAGGAGTCAAAGAGTTAACTTTACAAGTTGGTAAATAGGGTGAAGACGTTAAAGAGTTAAGTTATTGCAAGTTGGTGGATAGGATGAAGGAGTCAGAATTGAGTTTTGCAAGCTGGTGGATAGGGTCAGGAAATCAGAGTTAATTTTTTGCAAGTTGGTGGATAGGGTGAAGGAGTCAATGAGTTAACTTTGCAAGTTGGTGGATAGGATGAAGGAGTCAAGGAGTTAACTTTGCAAATTAGTGGATAGGGTAAAGAAATCAAAAGTTGGTGGATAGGGTGCTAGAGTCAAAGGGTTAAAGAACAGTTTTATTTTCTTTCAGAGGTCGGTCTGCTTGTTATGTCTTGACGGCTTCGTGGAAACATCCTTCACTTGTTGAAAAATGGCCACAGGTCCCTGTTTTGTACTTTTGTTCTTCTGGTTGGGAATGGTAAGTAGATTCCTCTCTCTCTCTCTGTGTCTCTGTCTCTGTCTCTCCCTTCCTCTCTCTCGCTTTCTCTCTCTCTCTTGTTCTTCTCTCTTTCTCTTGTTCTTCTCTCTCTCTCTTGTTCTTCTCTCTCTCTTCCTTTATTGTTCCTATCTCTCTCTCTTTGTCTGTCTCTGTCTCTCTCTCTCTCTCTTGTCCCCTCTGTGTCTCCCTGTCTCCCCATAAATCTTCCATTCTATTCCATCACCTTCTCTTCACTTTTTTACGGACAAAACTATTAAATTCGTGGATTTTTGTTTTTAATGAACTTTATTGAAAATTCTTTTGAGAAATTTCAAAGTATAGTTTACATACACGTGAATTCATACATAATCTACACATGAATAAAAAATATACACGCATATGTACAATACATATAAGACAGACATACATGTACATTACATAACGTGCAATAGATAAATGCATATTATATTTGCACAGACAAACATAGAAAACATCTGCATTTGTTTCTATGTCAGGAATCCAAAATCCTTGCCTTTTGGAACCATGTTTTAATTAGTCTTGTTTAAAATAACATGCGTTCATTAGTCTTATTTAAAATATGCGTTCATTAGTCTTGTTTAAAATAACATGCTTTCATTAGTCTCGTTTGAAATAACATACTTTCGTTAGTCCTATTCAAAATAACATGCGTTCATTAGTCTTGCTTAAAATAACATGCTTTCATTAGTCTTGTTTAAAATATCATGCTTTAATTAGTCTTGTTTAAAATATCATGCTTTCATTAGTCTTGTTTAAAATATCACGCTTATATTAGTCTCATTCAAAATAACATGCTTTCATTAGTCTTTGACTCCGCACCCTGCCCACCAGCATCCTGCATGATCAGCTATGCTAGCAAAACAAAAACTTAACTCTTTGACTCCTTCACCCTATCCACCAGCTTCCTGGTTTTTGCTATTGGTGGTCAGGGTGCGGGAGTCAAAGGGTTAAAATAAAATGTTTGGATTAATCTTCTTAAAAACAGCACTTGATCACGCTGATAAAGCAACATATCTGTATAATATGTAATATGTTTATTGCTATAAAGCAACATATCTGTATAACAATATGTAATATGTTTATTGCTATAAAGCAACATATCTGTATAACAATATGTAATATATTTATTGCTATAAAGCAACATATCTGTATAACAATATGTAATATGTTTATTGCTATAAAGCAACATATCTGCATAACAATATGTAATATATTTATTGCTATAAGCAACATATCTGTATAACAATATGTAATATGTTTATTGCTATAAAGCAACATATCTGTATAACAATATGTGATATATTTATTGCTATAAGCAACATATCTGTATAACAATATGTAATATGTTTATTGCTATAAAGCAACATATCTGCATAACAATATGTAATATATTTATTGCTATAAGCAACATATCTGTATAACAATATGTAAGATGTTTATTGCTATAAAGCAACATATCTGCATAACAATATGTAATATATTTATTGCTATAAGCAACATATCTGTATAACAATATGTAATATGTTTATTGCTATAAGCAACATATCTGTATAACAATATGTAATATGTTTATTGCTATAAGCAACATATCTGCATAACAATATATAATATGTTTATTGCTATAAGCAACATATCTGTATAACAATATGTAATATGTTTATTGCTTGCAGATCGGCACAGTGTCTGCCCTGACACGAGATGACAGTTACGGTAAGTTGCAACACTTCTGGATGTCTGTACGAGAAGGAATGATTTGTGTACGTCTACCTCCGATTGAGACAGAGAGGGAAAGGGAAGAGGGGGATGGAGCAGAGTGCAGTGATTGGAACACCCATCACTAGAAACCAGCGTTAACCCTTTGCCTCCCTCATCCTATCCGCCATCTGCAAAAATGCAATCACGTGACTCCCTCAGCTTAGGCACCAGCTTTCTGCACACCCCGTGGGGATTCCGAGGGCTCTTTCAGTATAACTAGTATCCCCAGCTCCTGGAAATTCTGTGCTAGAAATTTCCTTTTTTCTGTCACTCTCTTTGCTTTCTGTCATTTCTTCCTATCAGTTTCTGCCTTGCTGGCCCACTCACCCGTATGTGTTCGATAAAGTCTTGCGTACTTTTTCTTAGGATCGATAATTGGGTACATGTATTTAGTGCATTTTTTGCTCTAGGGAGGTGAGATATGCGGAAGCAATTTTAGGTAATTTATGCCCGTTTTCTTTGCTGTCCATGGAACTCTCAACATTCTTCTTAGAAACCACATCTCGGCTGCCTCAATCTTGTTCTGGCTTTGCTTGTTGACTGTCCACGCCTCACATCCGTACAACAGTATTGGTTCAATGTAACACTCAAGAACTCTCTTCCTGATGTTTTTTGATAGGCATTTGTTGGTAAGAATGCTTGTCATCTTCTTGAATGCTGTTTTGGCTTGGCTGATTCTGCCGTCTGATGATTAATGATCGTTCCCAGGTATTTAAATTTATCAACCTGTGTCAAGGTTGTGCCACTTGCTGTTATTTTGCATGAGGGGATTTCATGTTTTTTACTGATCGCCATGACTTAAATCTTCCTGCTATTTAGTTCCAGCCCCTTACCTTTGCTTTCTATTTCTAGTATATTCACAAAGTTTTGTAGGTCCCTTTCATTTTCTGCAATTAGCACGGTGTCATCTGCGTATCGAATGTTGTTTATCATTTTGAGAGTTCCATGGACAGCAAAGAAAACAAACGAGACAGTCTTGATGGAGGCAGACACAAGTAGATCACTCATAAGGAAAATTAGGAAAAGACAGGCAACATTTACAGGCCATTTTATGAAGTAGGGGGATTTGGAGCACCTGGTCACAACGGGAAAGCTGGAGGAAAGAGAGCACCAGGTAGACTCAGGTAGAAAATGCTGGACGGACTTGCAGAGTGGCTGGGGACAAGGAGGGTAGGGGAGATGCTAGGGGCAACGAGAGACAGAGACAGATGGAAGTCCATGATCGCCAACGCCATGCGGCAGGGCACCTGATGATGATGATGCCCGTTTTATATATGTTTTGGTGTCCCTAGGTATGCTTAAATTGGTATTCAGGTATGTTTCTTAAATCTCCCCTGTGCGATAAATTGGGCGGAGTGGTCAACACCTGGAGAAAGTCCTCAGATTATGTGCGCGAATGCATTGATACGTGTACTTCATTTTCTTTTCTTGAGTATTATTTCTGTATTGTGCAGGTACTGGGACTGGGGTATATCAGAAGACCCAAACCAACAGAAAAATCACAGAACTAAATCGTCAGGCCATCGAGTCGCTGTTTGCCCTCCGTGCTGAATTTCATCCATACTTCATGCGTCACATGGATTTCCAGTTTCTTCGCATCCTCTCCAAAATGTTAGGTGGTGGAGAAGTGAGGTCTTTGAAGACACAGCAGGAAAAACAAGATGAGTGGCTGAACCATGAACTGAGGCACGACTACATAGCAGAAATCCCTAGTCACATGCCTGTATCAAGGTCTAAGATAGGCTTTCCGTATGAGACATATGCGAGAAAGAGCTTCACCAAAAATCATAATTCTTTGGATAGATCTTTGCAATCATCCTACAAAGACTCGCACACCATCCCGACAGTGATTTTGTCAAAGCAGCATCAGTCTGCACACAGGTTGAATGCAGAATGGCATCCTCACAGACAGGATGCCAGAAACAAAGATAAGCCCATTCCACGCGAGTTTGACAAAGATAAGCCCATTCCACGCGAGTTTGACAAACATAAGCCCATTCCACGCGAGTTTGACAAAGATAAGCCCATTCCACGCGAGTTTGACAACCATAAGCCCATTCCACGCGAGTCTGACAAACATAAGCCCATTCCACGCGAGTTTGACAACTATAGGCCCATTCCACGCAAGTTTGACAACTATAGGCCCATTCCACGTGAGTTTGACAAACATAAGCCCATTCCACGCGAGTTTGACAACTATAGGCCCATTCCACGCGAGTTTGACAACTATAGGCCCATTCCACGTGAGTTTGACAAATATAAACCCATTCCACGCAAGTTTGACAACTATAGGCCCATTCCACGCGAGTTTGACAAACATAAGCCCATTCCACGCGAGTGTGAGAAACAGAAACCCATTCCACGCGAGTTTGACAACTATAGGCCCATTCTACGCGAGTTTGACAAATGTAAACCTATTCCACGCGTGTATGACAAACATAAGCCCATTCCACGAGACCTTGATAAATATAAGCCCATTCCGCGCGAGTTGGAAGTCGCAGAACTTCGACGATATACCCAGCAACACTTTCCTTATTCTTCAAGTGTCGCAAGAGAAAGACAACCTGTTTCTGGTCACTTCCAGTCCAGAGTGCCAGAAGCACCTATCCAACTCCATGAGGTCCCTTTCCTGCGTGATATGACTACAAAACCGCACCGTCCGCTGTCTGACATTTCTGCATCTGAACGTAACCTCCACATGAGGAAGTCAGCTAACACAGCCAGCGAGGCTTTTCTTCCGTTTCAGTTGATAAAGAACCAGCATCCACTATACAGGGATGTCCTACCCAACGCTCAGATGTCATGGGATAAAGCGACCGGGGATGCTTTGCCACGCCATCGTAACTCGGGTCCTCCCACACGACGCGTCCCGAGTGGCGGGCAGAAGGAAGCGGTTATTGTTGGGAGTCCTGTTGTTCATGACCACGAGGTGACCCCACGCCCTGCTGTCCAGTACGTCCTTACTGATGGGAAGACCATTCACAAAATTATCAACGCCTACTTTCCTCAAGATTCCAATGGAACTGCACAACTACCCGTGCGATACGTCATAACCAAAGGAAAGAAACAGGACCTAGCCTCACTGAATTCTTTACCTCATAAAGTACAACCAGTTCCATATACCCCTGTGCGATACATCCTAACGAAAGGGCAGGCATTTTCTGACAAAGTCACTGACGATCAGTTACCAAAGAAACCCAAAATCGGCTCTCGTCCTCGGGTGCACTATGTCCTACCCGGCAATCAGAAGCCACGAGGCAGAGGCGAAGGACCTGTTCCCAACGACACCAAAATAAAGCCACGACCTCCCGCACAGCACACCATGACAGACCAGCAGACTTTTTACGAAGTAAACAACACGTTACCGGATGGTGACAACGACAATCCGCATCTACCTGTACAACATACAGACAGGCAGAATCTTACAGACCCTAATGCGTCTTTACCACGTAATGACAGTGTTAAGCAACTACCTCTTGGGCACAACATCCTAACAGACAGTCAGAAGTCTTCTAACGAAGTCACACATGATCTCAATATGACTGTACAGAGTCCAGTGCCGTACAATATCACTGGTGATAATGATGGCCCAGAACAGGTTACCAGTTCACCTTCCCAACATGACCACACACCTGAACGTCCTCCTTCAGGATATGTCATCACAGACAACAAACACGGCACACAAAGCTCCCCTGGTACCATCATACCGCCTGACAGAACGACTTCCGGACCTCTTCAGCCCCCAACTCGGCTGTCCGAGCAGTACGTGGGAGATCAAAACTATTCTTCTGAGTCTGCTCAAAACTCTGGACAACACTATTCCACTGAGTCTGCTCAAAATTCAGGACAAAGCGATTCCACTGAATCTGGTCAAAATTCAGGACAAAGCGATTCCACTGAATCTGCTCAAAACTTTGCACAGACCTATTCCCCTGAGTCTGCTCAAAATTCAGGACAACGTGATTCCACTGAATCTGCTCAAAACTCAGGACAAACCTATTCTGCTGGATCTGCTCAAAACTCTAAACAGAGCAACTCCACTGAGTCAAGACGAAACTGTTCCAGCGACTTGCTCAGCGACGACTCTTCCAAGTTCATCCTGAGCTTGTCAGACGGCTTGCTGATGGCAGCTCTGATCTCAGCACTAACGGCCGCAGTCATGACCGTGTTGTCTCTCTCTCTGTTCTGGGTGTACCACCGCTATCAGTCGACTGAGCACCGTTTCGGCACTCTGAGTCCTGGGTCCCGGAGAGTCGTTTTAGATTCATTTGCTACTGATGAAGAAGATGAGTCGATGTAGTTGTCTTGTCAGTGTAGGTGGAGAGAGAGTCCATTACTGGTAAACGCGTGGAGTGTGATCATTTCTGTGCGAATGGCTTCAGTGTTTGTATGGACGATGAGGTGTGTACACCGTGTCCTGTACTTCTTTAACCAGTTGACTCCCGCACCCTGTCCACCAGCATCCTGCATTGTCAACCATGCCAGCAAAGCAAAAACATCCCTTTCAGTCCCACATCCTGTCCGCCAACTTCCTGCAGGAAGTTGGTGGATAGGGTGAGGGAATCAAAGGGTGAAGTTTTTGTACTTTGTGAATAGCTTGCGGGAGTCAAAGGCTTCTGAATGCTTGCTTTGTCGTGTGTGTGTGTGTGCGTGCGTGCGTGCGTGCGTGTGTGTGTGTGTGTGTGT
>CM060305.1:63363163-63390663 GCA_030674185.1 Monoplex corrugatus
AATGGTTCTCGAACAATACCTTAAAACTTCAGTGTAATCATTGGAACCATAAGCAAACCACATAACAAGATTAAAAGTGGCAACAATATCACAGTATATGATAAACTGTAATGGATAAAATGACAACATTGTCAAGTAGATGAACAAAGATGGTGGGAATATCAAAGAAAAATGTAATTCGATGGATAAATAAAAAGGATAACAACATCACAGCATGTCAGTTTATAAATCAATCTTACTCTCAGGCAATGGTGATCTCGAACAAAACCTTTACATTTCATCGTAAACATTCAAATGATAAATTAATAATCCACTCAGCAGATCAAGATAACATTTGACTCCACTCTCCACTCTGTTTTAAGGCATTGGTGATACCCAAATGATATATTTAAACCGCAGTGCTGAGCAAACTTAAGATTTTTTAATACAATATTGACAATATAGCAAAGCAAGATATAGGTATCTAAACCTTTAATCTGCATCATAATCACTAGAGTGATAAACAGTATTCACACTAAATAAGCAAAAGAATAGATAAATTTATGAATGAATATGTATAAATAAGTAAAAATATAGAAATATATGCATACGTAATACATGCATGCAACACATATACACACTACCTATTTTTCTTTCTCTCTCTCTGTACGTGTATAATGTACAGACTCAAAGCACGTTGGGATAATATCAACTCTGAATTAAAACTTTCAGACTACAGTGAAATGACAAGAATTTATACAATGAACTGAACGTTTGGAACAATATCACAGAATTCAACGATGTAGAGATCCATAACATCATGAGGTGATGATGACCTCGAGCAAAACTGCAGCGAAATTAGTGAAATTGCAAGTAATCGTAGCAATAGAGTTGCAAAATGGAAGCAACATCAGATATCACATTTTTAAGAACTCTCCAAATCAGTCAATGACCGTGAAAGAAAGAATGACCTCACAATGACATCTCAGAATTGCCTCAGACGTTACAAACATCACAAACACCATTCTTTCATGGGAAAGACACATACACTCCCTCAAATACACTCAGATACACTCATAAAAACCACAAAACACACAAGTATATTCATCAACAATTTACAGAGCGAGTGACCCCTACCAAGAAAAATATATATACACATATATGTGTATATATCTATCTATCTATCTATCTATCTATCTATCTATATATATATATATATATATATATATATATATATATATATATAGACAGCAAGTATGTACATCGGAGGTGAGAAAGAGTTACAAAAATAAGAACTGAATTTACTCAAGTAGGTACATCGGGCGTGAGAAAACAGTACCCAAAAAAAACTTAATATATACAAGTATGTATATCAGCAATTTTTACCGTGAGTATCTACAACAGAAGTGTGTGCTAGGCACACCTTGTCTGAACTCTCAAAGATAAGGACCCTTGAGCTCAGACAGTGTGAAGAAAGTGACGCCCCGCCCGTCCATGGAGACCGCCATCAGGTTGTTCTTGCCCACCGTGATGGCGCGTGGGTCAGGCAGGCAGGTCAGCACCTGACACAGCTGCTTGCCTTCAGGCGACACCATGACGACGCTGGAACCGTCCACCAGGTAAGCCCTGTTCTCGTCGTCTGTGCAGACCCCGCGCAGGAAAGTGCGCTCGTCTCTGTTGGGCTTGTAGACAAACTTCACCTCTCCCGCCTGGTCGATGCACACCATGCTCCTGTCAGCGCGGTCCGTGATGAGGATGTTGTCGTTCATGGAAGCGAGGAAGGTGGGCTGTTTGAAGATGGACACACCGTTCTGCTCGCCCTCGATGGTGCGCAGGCGGCGGCCTGTGATGTCCACGATGTCGATGGAGGGAGGGAACTTGCAGGCCCCGGCCACGTTGGTGGGACTGAGGGCGGCGATGGACCAGTAGTCTTTACGGGTGCGTACACCGGACTGCAGCTGCAGGGCCTGCTCAGTCTGTAAAAGTAAACAACAACATCTTCAGTGTTCAAACCGTGAGCAGTCCACGGCGTGTACGAGCGTACAGGTTAGAGATTTTAGCGATTTCGTAGGTCAACATGGGTGCAGACCTATTAATGTCTGAAACGCCGACGTGTACATACATACATACATACATACATACATACATACATACATAACATAGATACATACATACATACATACATCACATACATACATACATACATACATACATACATACACAAGCAGAATATCGAGTGCGCACGTTAAAAATCCTGTAAGTCACGTCAGTGTCCTGTGGCTTATGAAAACATGAAAACACCCAGCAAGCGGAATATGAAGACTGCAGCAACATACCGCCTGCACAGTGTGGAAAAAACGACGTGCATACATATATCCCAGAAAAACTGGAACGCTTTGTAAAATATTTGAATCCAATTTCAATACAAATTTCAAATAAAGCGATCTCGTATATATTTTGCTTGTAACGTTTTGCCCTGAGGCCGCTTGACTAAAGACGTAATGTATGAGCTATACTTCTTGTGCGTCTTGAGAGAAGGTTTCAGTAAGTGACTGGTTGTGTTTACATTCGTTTTGATTTTTTTAACATTACAGATTTAGACACACATGGCATCACAGTGTAGCCGAATTGTTCCAATGACAGATTGATACAAACATAGGATATGAAAGTCATATTCTAGGATGGACCTCAAGTAAGTCCTTGCCAACGCGTAGGGCTCTTATGTGCAGGCTTAAGGCTTACGTCATGACGAGAGAGAGAGAGAGAGAGAGAAGGAGAGGGAGAGAGAGAAGTGGAAAGAGAGAGAGAGAGAGAGATACAGACAGACAGACTGACAAACAGACAGGCATACAGACAGACAAACAGACAGAAAAAGACAGAGAGAGAGAATAATACAACTTGGGTCAATGATGATACACCTAATGGGCTTAGTGCACCCTAGTCTTTGTTTGTTTGTTTGTTTGTTTGTATGTGTATGAGAGAGAGAAAGAGAGAGAGAGAGAAGGAGACAGAAAGGAGAGAGAGAGAGAGAGAGAGAGAGAGAGAGAGAGAGAGAGAGAGAGAGAGAGAGAGAGAGCGTAGTTGTCTGGGTGAGACAAAGAAGATGAAAACTTGGGTCAAGAGTCACACGTTTAACAGGATGAGCGTACTCTGGTTCAGCATCCTAGTGAATATGTGTGCATGTATGTACGTGTGCGAGTGTATGTATGTCTGCATGCATGCATGTGCATAATTATGTGCACTGCTTGCACGTCTGTGAATACTTGTATTTATTTTATACCATTGGGTTTTTCTTTTTGTTATGGTTCCTAATACTTATATTATTATGGTTCCTAATATTTACATTACTATAGTTCCTAATACTTATACTACTGGGTTTCTAATAATTATTTTCATCTTATCTTCTGTCAGTATCTGTTTTTATTCGATTGAAAGTTTCATTAATGATTGCTTCCTGTAAAGTGCAACGATCATGTTTTTGAAATGGAACGTTTGCGATAGACACGTGAAATTATTATGATCATTTAGGATCTTCTCGATCACATAACACCCATGGTCCAATGCATTCGGAATCTATTTTGAGCGCGGGGACGTTATCTTGAGAAACTGAAACTGACACTGAAACAGTGTCTAGGGACAATACATATCGTCTAAACAATGATTTCATGATCCAATATGTTTCAGTTTCAGTTTCTCAATATAACGTCTTCGCGCTCGGAATGAATTCCACAACGTCACAGATGCCATGATGGGGATCATGGCACAAGCTTAAAGCCTGTACATAAATCAATGAGCTGACCAGGTCCTCAAGACCTACCTAGCAGTGCATGAACCAAACTGAGGTGGCCTGACTTACTTACCACTGTTACGACGTAGAGACACTGGTGACCAGAGACACACACGATGTTGGGCTGCATACGTGCCAAGCCCCAGGGCCTGGTCTTGAAGTCATAACGCAGATATCTGTGTCCACCCCCCTCACGTGGTGCTATGGCCTTTAGACACATGTTGGCGTTGTCCACGGCCAGCAGGATGTTCTTCTCCATCAGCTGGATGTCCTTGATGGCTGGGTTCTCCTTGTCTTCAGGCATCCTCAGCCCCATCTGTGTAGAAGAGGATTCAAGAATGAGAACGGTGTCTTGGCTGAACTTTCTAGGCCTTAATCATCAGACTTTTTTTTACATAAAGGTTGGTTCTTTTAATACAGCCTTGGACTCAAGATCTGATATCTCGACTTTAACACCAATCTGAAAAAAAGGAAAATGTTCTGTTTGCCACCTATCCTAATGTTTCTATCATTCTGATGGAGTCAACTCAGCGTTTCATAAGTCTGTGTCTGCCTTGCCTATTTGCAAAATCTTTCCAGAGTATAGGTTTTACGCAAGGCCAGGGTGTCTGCCGGACAAGTGCTAGCAAATATGGGTGGAGCGTATATGATATTGTTCGTGTGCGATGAATCCATCTTATACAGACTCAAACTTCAAACTTCTAATCCAAAGAATGTCCGAATGTCATCTGTTGCCTACAAGTGACCAAGTTCCAATGTTAACTACTTCGCATACTTTTCTTCAACAAAAGACCAACATAGAACTAAGTATGTTCATCCGACGTCCAAGAGCCAGAAATTCCTCTGAACCAGGACCCCATTCCAAGACTTTGCCAGCGCTTAAGCTTTGCGCAGGCTCATGGAGTCTGCTAGATAACTGCTGGCAGCTTTGGGTGGAGCACAGTATGGAATGAATCCCTCTTGAACAAACTTCAAGAAAAAAAAAAAAAGGAAAAATCCAGGAAACATGCTTACCTGTCTGGTCCTGAAGGCGACGACCTGTTCGTTGATGTCTTCCCCCAGTGCAGTCAGTAAGGTGAGGAAGGTGTTGACAGAATACTTGTCCACCCTCGCCATGTTGGCCGGCCGGTCATAGGCCAGACGTGTCGTGTGGATTGTTACCTGTACACAGACATAAACACACACACACATACATACGTGCACACACACACACGTACGCGGGCGCGCACACACACACACACACACACACGCATGCACACATATATGCATGCACACACGCGCGTGCATACACATACACGCACACACACATGCACGTACGCACACACAAGCACACCCGCACACACCCACACACACACACCCACACACACGTATTTGTGTATGTATATCTATCTATCTATAAATGTATGTAGCTATCTATATATCTATATACAATATATATATATATATATACACATATACATATATATGTGTATGTATATGTATATATGTATGTATGTACGTACGTGCGTACGTACGTATGTATTTATGTATGTATGTATGTCTCACTCTTCTCTCTCTTTCTCTCTCTGCACACACACACACACACACACACACACACACACACACACACACACAACACACCACACACACACACACACACACACACACACACACACACACACACAACACACACACACACAACACACAACACACACACACACACACACACACACACACACACACACACACACACACAAAACCACACACACACTAAAGTATAGACCATACACACTTACATCATTGAGGTTGACACACTGCCTGACCATCTCGTCAGCACATTCGATGAGGTCTCTGTCAGAGGCACAGCCCACCATCTCCTCAGCGATGGACCCGTTGTCTTTGAGTGCTCCCAGGAGAGCCTGAAGATGGTTCAGTCTGGTCTCGTTGCCACGTCCATCCTGAACGCTGTCGTCCTCCAGTTCCGCCAGCAGTCGTTTCTTTCTGTCTGCCAGCTGTGTGTGTGGAGATTCATGAGTACAAGAGTTGAGTTGTGTTGTTGTTGTTGTTGTGGTGGTAGTGGTGGTGGTAGTGGTGATGGTTGTGGTTGTTGTTATTGAGCTGTTGTTGTGTTGTGGTTGTTGTGTTGTGATTTTTGTTGTTGTTGTTGTGTTGTAGTTGTGTTGTGTTGTTGGTGTGTTGGTGTGTTGTTGTGTGTTGTTGTTGTGTTGTTGTTGATGTTGTTGTTGTTGTTGTTGTGGTGTGGGTGTGGTGGTGGTGGTGTGGTGTGGTGTGGCGTGGCGTGGCGTGCTGTTGTCTTGTCGTGTCGTGTCTTGTCTTGTCTTGTCTTGTACTGTATTGTGTTGTGTTGTACTTTCTGTACTGTATTGTATCGTATCGTATTGTATTATATTGTATTGTATTGTATCGTATCGTATTGTATTATATTGTATTGTATAGTATTGTATTGTACTGCATTGTGTTGTGTTGTGTTCGATACTTTTCTATTCGAAACCATTCTATTTTATTGCATTTCATTGCATTGCATTGTATTGTACTGTACTGTATTGTACTGTACTGTATTGTACTGTACTGTATTGTACTGTAATGTTCTGTTCTATACTGTACTGTATTCAGTTTCAAGTTTGGAGTTCGTTTGTTCAAGAAGAACTCATCGCACTCGGACAATCCCATATGCACTGCGACCAAATCTACCGGCAATTATTTGTCAGATTCCTTGAGCCTGCGCAAAACCCTTTGCACTAGCAAGGTCTTGAAATGGAGAGGGAGGGGAGCGGAGGAAAGGACCCTAAAACACAAAGCTGACATCAACAGAATAAAAAGAACCAATCAACACATGCCAAAAATTGTGGACAGGATCAATCCCCGTCCTCCACATTATCAGCACGGCGCTATAATGCACTGTACTAATGGGACTTCGCTAGTAAAAAATCAGAGAGAGAGAGAGAGAGAGAGGGAGGGAGGAGAGAGAGAGAGGGAGGGAGGGAGAGAGAGAGAGAGAGCGAGCGAGCGAAAGAGAGAGAGAGAGAGACAGACAGACAGAGACAGAGACAGAGAGAGAGAGAGTGAGAGAGAGGAAGGGAGAGAGAGACGGGGAGAGAGAGGGGGGGGAGAGAGACAGAGACAGGGAGAGAGAGAGGCAGACAGACAGAGACAGATGAACATACAAAACAATACAAATACAATACAGTACAGTACAGTACAGTAGAATACAACACAATGCAATGCAGTATGCTACAATACAATACAGTGCAACACAGTACAATGCAATACATTACAATGCAATACAATACAGCACAGTACACAACACAACACAACACAACACAACACACACAACACAAACAACACAACACAACACAACACAACACAACACAATACTATCAGAAAGCAACACAACACGGTAAACCAACAACGCTATGTTACTCAATTTAGCTCGGTTTGATTTGATTTGATTCGGGCTTTCTGTTTCTTCTTCTTTTTTCCTTCTTCTTCTTCTTTTTTTTCTCTCTTCTCACAAAGGAAATTCCGGCCACTCGCATCGGTAGCAGTGTATCACTCACAATGTCGCATCACCCATTTTATTTTCTGTCCGTGTGTGATTTTGTTTACCTACGAGAGTGGATTTTTTTCTACAGACTTTTTCCAGAGGCAACTCTTTCATTGCCGTGGGTTTTTTAACGTGTGCAAAGTGCAAGCAGCACACGAGTTCTCGGCGTATTGTCTCATCAGAAAAACAATCATCCAGACCATCACTCAAGGTGTAATGGAAGGGTGGGGGCGAGGAAGAAAATTCGTGTACGGTATAGTGCAAAACGATGCAATATGATGCAGAGTGATGCAATAGAATACATATGTTCTGATACCATACTACGCGATACGATACGATACGATACGATACGATACGATACGATACGATACGATACGACACGATACGATACGATACGATACGATACACTATAACACAAAAAAGAAAAATCACTGGAAAAACACAAGTTCACTTCAACATCAGCATCATAAATCATTTATTGTCAGATTAATATAAAAGTCGTACTGACATTAAAAAAACCCCCACATGTGATCATCACTTACTAAATTAAGCACACGCATTTCAAGCAATGATCATTTACACACACACACACACACACACACACACACACACACACACACACACACACACACACACACACACACACACACAACACACATCCCCACACCATGCACACATACACACACACACTCACACACACACAAACACACACTTACACAACAGGACAGAAGCAGACAGACAGACAGACAGACAGACAGACAGACACACATGCATGAATAACTGAGATGCTCGAATACCTACAGCAGTTTCGATACGTTTGAAGGCCGTCTCGATTTCTTCTTTTCTTTGCGAGATCCGAATTTGCATTCTAGATCCCCGATCGCGCAGCATTTCATCTTCCTCTTCTGCTCTTTTGATGGATAGGTCAAAATCTTCCCTCAGTGCTTCCAGCTTGCCACGCTTTTCCATTCCTACCTGTGTACAAGATTAGAAATAGATACATAAATAAATATAAAAGTGTGCAAGCAAATAAATACATGTACATACAGAAATACTTCTCGTCTCATACATAATGTAAAAACAAATTCTCGTATTTTGTATATCACCCAGATTTTGGCACTTAATTAACATCATTGAAATTACACTGTCCATATCTACTCGAATGTTTTGTAATTTTCGCAATAATCACTTGTTTCTAAGTGGACATGCCCGTACCTAGCTCTATGTTCACAACAAGAATTTACATTTACTTCACGAATCTAACATTTCATACATCATGTATGAACTGATGGAACTTCGTGTGGGGCGAATGCACGCAGATATACGTACTCTGTACATGTATTCGATAGATGTTCACCCCTGCCCCCCCCCCCCTTCCCCGTACGTTTATGAAAAAATAAACGGGAAATCAAGATAACACAATATAGCATCATCTTACTACAATACAGCAATACAGAAAAGAACCAGCGCTTACTTGCAATAAAATGGGTGTACAGAAACGTTCGACAAAAATTGTATGAATGAATAACAGTGAATGCTGGCAAATGTCGGCTTAATTTGCGCGCCCGCGCGCACGCACATACACACACACACACACACACACACACACACACACACACACACACACACACACACACACACACACACACACACACACACACACACACACACACACACACACTCACTTACTCACTCACTCACTAGGTTAATGTAATTCGCCTTAATGAAAGAAAAGGAAGTTGATGTGTGGAGTGGCAAGCTTAGATTCAAAGAAAGATGAACTCCACGCACAAACAACCGACAAACACAGTTTTCTTTTTCCATAGACACAAACACACACAGAAGACAGACAGACAGACAGATACACACGTCTCCATATCGATATTTCAAGCTAATTGTTTTTCAGGGAGGGGATGAGCGTGAGTGGGTCAAGAACTCTTCAAGGCTGGTAGTCAGCAATGCAATGCAATGCAATGCAATGCAATGCAATGCAATGTAATACAATACAATACAATACAATACAATACAATACAATACGATACGATACGATACAATACAAAATATAAAACAATACATTACAATGCAATGCAGTACAATGCAATGCAGTACAATACAATACAAATACAATACGCTGCAAAATAGAAAACAATACAATACAATGAAGTAAATACAACATAATACAATACAATACAACATAACACAATACGACACAACACAACGCAATGCAACGCACGCAACGCAACGCAACGCAACGCAATGAAACGCAGCACAGCACAGCACACACCAACCCAACCGCATGCAACCCAACCCAATCCAACGCGACGCGACGCGACGTGACATGACATGACATGACACGACACGACACGACACGACACGACACGACACGACACAACACAACACAACACAACACAACACAACACAACACAACACATCACAAAGCGACCCAACAGCAAAGCAAAATCCTACCTGTTGATTTGGGATGACGCTGCATTTCTTGTGGTGCTCGTCAGCACAGGTCTGACACACCATCAGATTACAATTGCGGCAGAAGCGCTCTATGTAGCGGTCTGTGTGCTTCCTGCAGAACACACGCCGCCTTAACATGATGTCCCGGGGCCGCAGACCCGACAACTCCGCTGTGGCGTGGGTGGTCAGGCCTCGCAGCTGCAGGTGCATCTCGTTACAGTTGTCGCAGAAGTAGGTGTCGCAATCGAAGCAGTAAAGCTTGGCCGTTGTCTTCTTGTTCTTGGAAGTCTCGCAGACGTAGCAGAGGTGCTTCTCCTTGAGTTCCGAGGTCACCTCTTGCAGTCGCTCCAGGAAGGTGTCGGTACGGAACTGCTCGGCCCAAGTTTCTTTGGGCTGGCTTCTGTCTGGAATCTGAACAGCCTTGCGGCATATGGGGCAGGCCACATCAGTCTCCATCTCTGAGATGTTGATGTAAGACTGTAGACAGTCCATGCAGAAACGTGTACAGCAGAAGATCTTGGGAATCTCGAATTCATTCTGGCAGTAGGAGCATTCCATAGCACGGCGACTTCGCTCTTCGTCGGACATCTCTGACAGGCTGTTGGCGAACATCTGACTGCCGCGGCCCGAACCACGCGACTTGAGACGCGTGTTCAACTTGCCACTGACAGCCATGCTGAGAGAGCTGTACAGATGTCGGCGCTCATCTTCGCACTCTTCCGTGATGGTGGGCTCCCGGCTGAAGACGGTGAGTCTGGAACCACCCTGGGTGGTGGGGCGACTGGCGCTGGACATCACGCTGCGTCCGTTCCGGCTGGCGCCTTCCCTGGGGGTCTTGGGCCAGGCAGCCGCTGATTCCCGGGTGACGGGTCTTGGGGTGGGCGTGGGGAATGTCTGTAAGACAACACTCGGGTCAAGTCAAGTTATGTCGTATTTGTTCTCACTATACTGCCTGCAAAATCATATATATTAAAATGCAAAAGTGTTATCAAAATATATCTTCTATTGATTTTAGTCCTTTCAGCCCACTGGACGAAGCAGCAAGGAAGTTTTAGTCTTTTCTCCAAATTTTGTTGTATTTGGTGTTTATAGCTTACGTTTGTGATCTTACGTTTACATTTGACAAAGGCCAGTTGGCCTGTCTTATCTGGTTGTATTAAATACGCGTTCTGATTCTACTTTCGTGCTTTTTTTCTGGTTTATGTTTTATTTTTTATTTTTTTTAAAGCAATTAGAAATGAGATTTTTAATTGAATAATCCAATGCTAATTTAAATATTTGCTTGCCCAAATTAACATAAACAGGAACAATTACCAACCAGTGTTTAATGGTAGAGATCAACTGTCACCTTTTTGACTTGTATATGGACATAAATGAATGTTATACGCTTATCATTGTTTATGTGAATATATCATATGTAACATGTCCTACATTGCCCACGCGTCTTGCTTTTGTCGTCGTTTGTTTCCCTTTTCTTTTGTTCATTGTTTCATGTTAGCGTTTCAGTCATTTCCATCGTCATTTTGCAATTTTCAATGTTTCAAATCGGTTATAATTCTTTTTTTTTTTAATACAAATCAAGTCGTCAAGTCAAGTCAAGCCAAGTCAAGCCAAGTCAAGCCAAGTCAAGACAAGTTTATTATCTCTCCGTAAGAAATTGAATTGTGGTTATTATTAACCCACATCATTAAACACACACACACACACACACACACACACACACACACACACACACACACACACACACACCACACGCACGCACGCACACACGCACACACACACACACATACACACTCACTCACACAGGCACAGACAAAAACACCGACACTGCCACCCACCCATCCACCACACACACCCGACACCCTACCCCAGGCTCCCAGTAATCGTTGACCTTAGGGGAGGCGTTGATACTGCCTGGCGCCGGTGTTGGCTTTGCAGGCGCTGGAACCGATTTAGAGGGCTTTTTCTCTGTTGATGTCGAACCACCAGGCTCTGGCTACACACCACAAAGAATAGACTACATTAAAACTCTGTTCCTAATGTTTGGTTATTAAATTATTTTATCATTGATGAACAGAGCCAAACCCAAACTCGTCTGGCCACACTGATTGCTCTCCACAAATGTTGACTTAAAACTACAGGTGTGCACGGAATCTGTCTTTTTGCAACAATATGATGATGATGATGATGATGATGATGATGATGATGATGGTGGTGGTGGTGGTGGTGAAGGTGATGATGATGATAACGATGATGATGATGATGATGATGCTGATAGCAAGAAGAAGAGCAAAAGAAGAGAAAGAAAGACAACTATTAGCCGTAGTGACGATAGTAATGATAATAATGATAACAACTATATTAATAACAGTAAGAATAACAACGCTAAAAAATACCTAGATAAGATTAATTCTTTGTAATAATCAGACCAAAATGTCAAAAGAAAAAAAAGAACACACACAAAACAACAGTAATGAGACTAGAAAATGGTATAAGGTCTTTTCAAAATATCTAAAGAGGGGTTAGACTGGAACGTGTTCGGTCACCAGATTTGTTTTACTTTTACAACGAAATCTTGAGTAACCTAGATGAATGCCCCGTGATAAAACTTGGGAGGGGGGGGGGGGGGAATGATAAATAATCTTCGTTATGCAGATGACACAGTTCTGATTACAGAAAATGAAAAAGACCGACAAAATATTGTACATGTAATAGAAATAGAAAGCAGAAATGAAGAGCTAGAGCTAAACAGTAAAAAGACTGAAGTCATGGTAATCAATGAATAACAAGAAAACTTCTCATGTAATATAACAGCAAAGGTCTAATATTGAGACAAGCCGACAAGTTCAAATATCTGAGAACAGTCATTTTACAAGACTGCAGATGCACATTAGAAATAACCAGCAGAATTGGCCTATCTAAAACAGCATTCAAGAGAAGGAAAAGTGTTCTTAACAGCAAATGTCTATCAATTGACAACAGGAAGAGGTTTCTTCATTGTGATATAGAACCAATATTGTTATACGGATGCAAAGCCAAGAAATCAACAAGCAAAGTCAGAACAAGATTGAGGCAGCTTACATGTAAATGTGGTTTCTAAAAAGAATGTTAAAAGTTTCATGGGCAGCAAAGAAATCAAATGAGACAGTGTTGAAAGAAGCAAACACAAAAAAAGAACATTAATGAAGAAGATTAAGAAAAGAACCAACATATGTTGGACACTGTTAAGATTAGGAAAAGATAACCAACATCTGTAGAACACTATGAAGATTGGGAAAAGATAACCAGCATCTGTAGGACATTGCGGAGATTAGGAAAAGATAACCAACATCTGTAGGACATTGTGGAGATTAGGAAAAGATAACCTACATCTGTAGGACATTGTGAAGATTAGGAAAAGATAACCAACATCTGTCGGACATTGTGAATACTAGGAAAAGATAACTAACATCTGTAGGACATTTTATGAGGCAAGAAATCTGAGCACTGAGATCACAACAGGAAAGCTAAACAGGAAAAGGAGCACCAAGTAGACAGACCTCGGGAGAAGACATTCGACAGTATTGCAGAGTGGACGGGACAAAGAAGGTAGGAGATATATTAGTAGCGACAAAAGACAGATTTGTATGGAGGGCCATGATTACCAACGTCATGGGGCATGGTACATGATGATGATGATGAGAATCGGGGGGGGGGGGGGAGGTGAGCACAAAGAAACTCTCCCTAAGTGCAATGATCTTAATGTCTCTATTCGTGTCGATTTGAAAAACAAAATTCAATGTTTTTGAACAGAATTTCGTATTCGTGTGCAAAAATCTTTCAGTATGACTGTTTCGTTTTATGTGGAAAGAAACCCGTTGTCTTACTTTGGAAGGAGCTGATGGTTTAGAGGGCTTCGTGTCTGTAGTGGAAGGTTCACTCTTCGCTGCCGCCTCTGCCTGCACACATCGAAACACAACAAACATTTTCATCAACTGCTGTTCCTCAGTCACGGGGACTCTGAATTTGAATTGGATTTGAATTTGTTAAATAGGTACTCGTCACACTCACACAGTTCCGTATGCGTTGTGTCTAAATCGGCCAGTGTTGATCTGGCAGACACCTGGAGTCTTCGCGTTAGTAAGGTACTAACATGGATGGAAGCAAGTTGGGGGGGAGGGGGGGGGGTCTAAGAAACAGTAAGCTGACACCACCAGAGTGATGGGAACAATAAGATGGGAAGCGAATTGGCCAATGTTCATGTAGCAGGCCGGAACTGATCTTGAGGCATCAGATATTGGGACTATGGCTCTACTAGCTGAGCCACTCAGTGCGCTATGGACATTGAAAAATCTACAGTTTATGTCAGATTTGCTGCTTTTGAGAACATCTGGCCTTTAATTGTAGTTATCGCAAAGTTTTTTTCTTCTATTTCTTACAGATTAATTTTCTCTTATTGTCTCATCAACATCCAGCATAAAGTGCATTTGAGAGTCAACAGTTCTCCACACTTACTGTAGAATTTTTGGAGGGCTTTCTGGGTGTTGATTGGGAACCGTTAGTACTGTTATAATGCTTCTTCACCGTTGTTGATGAGCGACTGTTAACACTGTTAACAGGTTCAGTCTGCACGGACAAACAAAAAACACTTTTTCTTTCCAAATTTCAAAATATAGAGGGGAAGATGCGTAGAGTGGACAGTGTGGTTAAAACGTGTTAACCTGTTGTCTCTGTCTGATTTTTCTTTCTGTTCTTCATCTCTTGCCAGGTCATCGAACCTACGCAGGCTGCCATTTTCATTTAGATTTACATAAAGACAGAGTTCGGAATTAGTCTACATTATCAAACTATTTTTCAAATGAGTTTTTTTCAACAGTCATATCCTTTTCACTACTTTTACAGTGGAATGAACAGTTTATGTCACTATTGATGCCTTTTAATGCATTACTGTCTTACACTGACATAGATTATTGTTGATTTTTAAACTCAAAATGATCAAGTTGGTAATCAGAGTCAATAACTTTCAGTTCAGTAGGTGACCACAATATTTTCGTTTAGCTGATCCTGTCAGTCCGGAGGGCGAGATGTCTGCTGTTGGTGAATCTGTGTTAGCAGTGTTAGCAGAATGTGCGTGCATTTTGGGATAGGCAGATAGTCCTATGATGTTGAAAGTGAATTCTACATCTCGCAAGATTTTCACTATACGACTCTCAAGGTTCACCGCTCTCCCCGACCTTGTACTCTGTTTATACAAGATTTGTTGGCCGAAAAACCACCACCACCACCACCACCACCACCACCACCACCACCACCACCAACAACAACAACAACACAACAACAACAACAACAGCAACAGCAACAGCAACAGCAACAGCAACAGCAGCAGCAGCAGCAGCAACAACAACAACAGCAGCGACAACAACAACAACAGACTGCCCGTGTGTTTGCCTTACTCAATGACAAGACGCTTTACGAAACTGAAAAGGTTTTCTCTCGCCCCATACCCACTCTCCCAAAAGAAACAATGCATTTCAAAAGACAAACAACTGAATAATGTTGCTATTTGATGTCACGATACTGGGCCTTCTATTGATTAATTAATCTGGGGGAAAAAAAACGCAGGCAATAGTGTGTGCTAAGGGCAAAAGAGTGAACACAGAACATACCAACACTTATATCACTTAATCCAGGATTAAAGCACGACCGTTTTCATTTTTTTTATCCACCCTGTTCAGGGCTAAAGGTTATATAGCAAGGGAGAGCAAAATGGGCACCGCTCACAAAACGCTGCCCCTTCCCACCTCTCCACTCCAAAAGTCGTGTCAATCCCATGCGACCTCAAGATCATGGGACAGCCTTTACCAGTCTATTTTTGTAATCAATATCATGGGATTGTATCTGCCAGGAAACACGCGTGAAAACCACAACACACAAATATTAAAAAAAAACTTATGTCCGTCCACAAGACAAAATGAGCTCAAGGTTTGAAGTATTCTGTCCATGTCAGACGTATGTTTCATTCTGTAGTTCTCAGCAGGATCAGCTGTGGAATTGGCTTTGCAGTGTTGTCATCTTTTTAGAAATATTAATACCAAAATAGATGTCTATTTTCAAATGTAAAATTACCTGATACAAACAAACTGGTTGGAAAGATATACGCATTTCGAGCTGTAGTCTCCACCGGTAAATAAACCGACGAACAGAGGAACAGAACATTGTTTTACAATGTTTTATACATTTTCAGCACTTTTTCATAAACTGGGATACACAATAATGTACTCCGAAAATTATAAGGACCCAAATGACAGTAATCCTCGTAACCATGATGGTATTTCCACTTAAATCATGTTGTATCGAATCTTCTTTCATGCATACTAGGAACCAGAAAAACACGAAAATAGAAACAAAACGCGTATTTAACATAACCAGACAAGACGGGCGCATATCTTCGGCCAATTAGCCTTCGTCAAGCGTAAATGTTAGATCATAAACGAACAAACACCAAATACAAAAATTAGGAGAAAAAGGCTAAAACTTTCCTGCTGCTTTGTCCAAACGTCCTGTCTTGTTTGATTATATCAAATACACGTTCTGATTCTATTTTCGTGATTTTCTGGTTTTTGTTTGCTTGAACGCAGGCATTCGCATTTGTTTTGGATTACATGCATACTAGGCAGGCTATAAAGAAATATACAGACACAAGGCATAACATAAGAAATTCTCAGGACTCACTACGAAGCTGCCCTAAACATATTTAGTAATCTGTTCTACGTCGCTATATTGCATTGCAGCTTCAGTTACATCTTACTTTTGTGGATGATGACGTTTTGGTGGAATGTTTCTCTCCAGTTGACGTTGAACCGTTGTGGTCAGTTTTAGCAGCTTCTGTCTGCACACAGAAAACAGAGATACGTTTTGTTTGCAATGCTTCCCATTCAACATCATATCGATGAAAATATTAATGAAAGCATAATGCATGTAGAATTTAACGCATTTTACACACTGCTGTTGTTAAATCAATATCTCTTGTAAATGATCCTTTCAGAAAACGACTTTCGATTTCTATGCTTTCTTTTTTCCAAACAAAAACAGAAAAAAGGAAGAAAACTTATCGCATCTAAGCCAACAATACAACACAACCATGCTTATCTAAAAATGATTAAACAGGAACAGCAGTTTTTTTTTCTTAAAGCCTATGTATGTCTCAACTCCCTTAAATCTTCCCTTGTTTGTTTCCAACGCTGCCTTTATCTTTTGTTTTCTCTCTCTCTCTCTTTCTCTCTGCTTGTCTGTCTGTCTGTCTGTCTCTTTTACTACGTTGGTACTTTACGTCTGTTTGTTTTATAGTTTATTTTATTTCATTTGTTGAGTTTCAGTCTATAAATTTCAGCTTTTATACACTTTTGGTTGTTTTTTTTTTTTGAGTAGAGTAACAAGGACGATCCATAAGATAGGTTAGTGGGATCTACCAACCCTGAGTAATAAAGCGTTTGGATTGAACTGAGGTGAACTGAATTGAAAGCACCCTCGGTGTTTTACTTTTACGTACCAACTTATGATAAAAACATTCAAAACATTAAAACACATGACAAAAAAAAAAAAAAAAAAAAAAAGCATGTGAACATGAAAATAAAGTAGAACATATATAATCAACCAGTATTTCGGCATACATTACAATGCCCTGATTTCTCATCTCCCAAGTTCAAAGCAGACGTGACAAAATAATTGAAGCACAATATCATAGACAGGTGAAGATAAAGATTGTGGCATTGCATGCTTTCTTTAGTATTAGGTTTCTGCAATGATGAAAACAACAATTTATAATACAGACAACTCATGACTATCAAAACGTTGCTCTTGCATTTCTGCTGGTTCTGCTAGATTCATCAATGCCAACTGAATGGTATCTGCCATGAAAAACAATAAGATTCTGTGTTTGTAATTCTATACATATAACTTACCCTTTACAACTTTCTATTCTTAAAGCTGAGGCTGAACATTTATGATGCATGTTCTATTTTGTGGTTCTCTGAAGCTGAATGTCTTGTCATTGTTGTGTTCCCAACACACTGATGGAACTTGCTTTGCAAGAAGAAAGTTATCAAGGAAACAAAGAAGACGTGAAAATGAATAGACAAGTATAGATAAATATACAACAAATTAACAACACATTGAATCATATCTCACCTTGGCATGCGTTGGTGATTTTGATCGTTTATGTTCTCTTGGTGTGGATTCAGTCTTACCTCCCTCTGACTGCACACACAGAGTGATGGACACAAAGCTTTTAGATCAACAATTCCATGTATTTCAACTTGGCACTGATGAAGTTCTCATTATCTTATATTCATTTACTTCTACACTGTTTACAGAAAATCTTGCGGTGAAAGAAGAAAAAAGAAAACAAATCACCACAACTAAGAAAGATAGAAAATCACTACACCTAACCTTAATAATCACCTCACAACCAATTTCTCGATCTGAAAGATAATGTGAACATCAAAAGCGTGTCATTTCTTATAAACTTATATATCAACGAAGATTTTATGCCTTACTGCCCCTCTGGATAAATGTATCATGCAAGATGTTTTTAAAAAAATTATAAATGCGTAACATAAAAGCATAAAATGTATCTTAAAATGTCAGTCAATGAGAACTGGTATAAACAACTCATTCAATACAAATCATAATACCTTGATTTTTAATCTTCCGGATGCAAAGTAAGCCTGACAATCTATACACAATATTATAAAACATGAGAATTTAAAACATGTGTGAGGAGTTGGAGGAAAAGCATATAAATGGACCGGAAAGCAAAAATGAGACCTACCACATCACCAAACATACAAATGAATTATCATCACAGGTATACGACACATACATAGAATACCAAGACATATTAATCTTTAGTGTTTGAAAATACTATATTATGAGTTCAGAGGAAAATGGTTCCAATGTTCATGCTTATTTAACATTAAAATGTTTGTATATGAGTGTCAGTTTCAGTTTCAATTTTTCAAGATGATGTGTCCGCGCTCGGAATGAATTCCATATACATTAACGTGACAGGTGCCACGTGGTGTAGAAGATCCAGATCGATCACGGCACAAGCCTTATTCAGCCTGCACATAAACCCACGAGCTGGCCAGGTCCTGAGGTCCTACCTAATAGATAGTGCCATAACCCTGGGGTCGTAGAGGAGTGAGGTAGCAGAGACCTCAACTTTCCCGCGGCCAGCACCACGAGGACGGTGCCCATCCCCTCTCTCTTGCTTCAAATTCATATTCACTTACTGTTTTTACCAAGAAAGACAAGAAGGCTAATTGGTCTTCAAGGAGTGGGACCTGGGAAATCAACCTATCTCTCCAATGTTTCATACCAAGGCAACCGGGAATGCCCTGCCCTTCACAATTTTCAACTGCCGTGGAATCTTTAGCGTGCGCAACCAGAAGGCACACGGGTCCGACTCGTTTTTCGTCCCCTTCCGAAGGTCCAGACGTTCAGTTCGATTTTCCGGTCAAACTGAGGAGAAAAGTCGAGGCCTTTACGGGGAGCGAACCCTGGAACCTTGAGTTTAGTTATTGTCAGGCGAACGTCTGAACCATTCTGCCACTCTTCTCCCTATAATACAGGCAACTCATGAATATCAAAACGTTGCTCTTGCACATCTGCTGGTTCTGCCAGGTTCATTAATGCTCACTGAATGGTATGTGCCAGGAAACAAAGCAATACAATTCTGTGTTTGTAATTCTATACGTATAAGTAACCCTTTACAACTTTCTGTCTCTCAAAGTTGAGGCTGGACTTTTATGATTCATACTCTGTTTTGTGGTTTTGTGAAGTGTTGTCTTGTCATTGTCATGTTCTCAATACATTGGTAGAACTTACAACACAGAAGTTATCAAGTAAACAAAGAAAACGTGAAAATGAATAGATAAGTATAAATCAATAAGTATACAACAGGGTTAACAGATATCAAATCACATCTCACCTTGGCATGCGTTGGTGATTTTGATCGTTTATGTTCTCTTGGTGTGGATTCAGGTTTACCTCCCTCTGACTGCACACCCAAAGTGAAGGGCACAAGGCTTTGAGATCAACAATTCCATGTATTTCAGCTTGGCGCTGATAAAGTTCACATTATGTTGTGTTTATTTACTTTTACATTATTTATAGAAAGTCTTGCAGTATGAAAGAAGAAAGATAGAAAAAAACAAACCGTTACACCAAAGAAAGAAGAAAAATATTAACCACACCTAACCTCAATAATCACCTCACAACCAATTTCTCGATCTGAACGATAATGTGAACACCAACAGCGTGTCAGTTCTTATAAACCCATATATCAGTGAAGATATTTCTGTTTTGCTGCTCCTCTGGACAAATGTATCATGCAAGATGTTTTCAAAAAAAGTAAAAGTACATAACGTAAAATGTGTTTTAAAATGTCAATGAATAAGAATAGATTTAAACAAATGATTCAATACATATCATAATGCCTTGATTTTTTAATCTTGTGGGTGCAAAGCAAACCTGACAGTCTATAGACAATATCACAAAACATATGAATATAACACATTTCTGAGGGGTTGGAGGAAAAGCATGTCAATGAACCGGAAAGTAGTAATGAGACTTGCCACATCACCAAACGTACAAATAAATTATCATCATAGGTATACAACATATACATAGAACACCAAGACATAATCTAGTATTTGGAAATGCGAAGAACAAATAAGTAAGTAAGTAAGTAAGTAAGTAAGTAAGTAAGTAAGTAAGTAAGTAAGTAAGTAAGTAAGTAAGTAAGTAAGTAAGTAAGTAAGTAGATAGACAGGTAAATAAATACATACACAGATAAATAAATATATATAGATAAATAGATAAATAAATAAATAAATAAATAAATATAAACAAACAAATAAATACATAGTCTCTAGATCTGAAGTGTTAATGAAATCTTACTTTAGCAGGTGCTGGTGATTTAGATCGTTTGCGTTCTCTTGATTTTGAATCACTCTTTCCGCCCACTAGCTGTATACACAAAGGAAAAGACACAATATGCAGATGGTACAATTTACTATCTGAATCCAAACAGGATTTACAAAACATAGCTGACGCAGTGTGTGACTATTGAGATCAATAAAAGTAAGCAGCAATGCACTCAAAACAAAAATGAATGTATTACACAGACATGAAAACAACAAATGTTATTTCCAGTATGGAAACATCATATTAGAAAATGCAGATTGTTATAAATATATCACATGAGAAAATGTAGATTGTTATAAATATATCGGCATAATGTTAACATAACAAATACTTTATGTAAAACTAAAAAGCGTATATAATGATCAAATTCCGAAACGCATATTTTAGAAGAAAACAAAAAACAAACAAACAAACTTGCCAGTTAGTGTAACATTAGATACGTATTGGAAATGTATATGGTTAATGAAATCTGGGGATATGAAAATGCAGCAATCATAGAGAGGTCACAGCTGAAACTGATCGTTTTTTTTTCCATTAAAATCATACTCTACGTCACAGATGATTTATAGTGAAACTGGTTTTTGTCCTACTCTTTTGCTTATCAAATATCATATGGTAAATTTCTGGGCTAGTATAGTGTTACCATTGAAAAAATGTTTGAATCATTTCTGTTCAGAATCGTACATCTTCATTTAACGTCCATTGAAAAAATTCCAGTATTAATGGTATTCTCTTTGATTCTGAATATGGTTGTGTATGGAAATCATAATCTTTTCTCAACAAAGAATCTTAAATATGGGAACAAAACTCAAAGTCTAAAGAACAAACGTTTTCAACATTGAAAAAAAAAAAGAAACCTTTAGAATAACGCAATCAATATCTATTTTACCCAAATTTCAAACATAACTTTTGCAAAGAATATTAGATACTTTTAAACTGAATGTCCATATTTACATTACGTGATAAGGTTTCGACGCAGTAGCTTTAGACTGCCAGCTGAATTTGGGCGAAGAGTTGATACCCTGACAAGGGAGGATAGATAATTATTGTCAATGCCAACTGAACAGTATGTTCTTGTAATTCTGAACTTGCAACTCCCTACGCAAAAGTCAGGAACTGTAATGTTTTGTTCCTATGTTGAGGATGCACATTTATGATGTACATTTGACTGTATTATGCAGTGAGGCGTTGTTGGATGTCTGGTTGTTAATTTCTCATTCAAAGAAAAGAACCGTCTACTTCAGAGTGAATTTCATCAGAAGAAGAAGAAGAAAAAAAAGTAGTAGTAGTAGTAGTAATAGTAGTAGTCGTAGGAGTAGTAGTGGCAGTAGTAGTAGTACCAGTAGTAGTGGTTACAGTGACAGAAGTATTAGTCGTAGCAGAAGTAGTAACAGTTGAAGTAGTAGTAGTAGTAGTAATAGTTGCATTAGAAGAGTAAGTAGGAGGGGAGGTTAAGAAGAAGATTAAATCAACAAATAAATGAGTGAACAAGTAATCAAATGAAAACATTCTCAGACAGTTTAAATACATTAATGACTTAATGAATGACATCTCACCTTAGCTGGTGATTTGGTGGATGCTTTGTGCTCCGTCACAGAATCTTTCCTCCCGCCTTCTGACTGCACACGTCATATAGAAGACACAATGCTTTGTGTTCAAATAACCCACGTGTGTCAACTGGGCACTGATGAATTTAACATCAGGCTGAATTATTTTTACTCTACGCCACTTACACAAACTTTGCACACACACAGACACACACAGACACACACACACACAGACACACACACATACACACACACACAAAACACACACACACACACACACACACACACACACACACTCACACACAAAGCAAAACAAAAAAAAACACAAACAAACAAAACAACAAAAAAGAAAAAAAGAAAAGGAAAGAAAATTGATTGGCACACCTCAACAATCAACTTACTACTGAAGTACTGATCAGAACAATACACTGAGCATGAATGAGTCACTTTTCTCAGTATTATGCCACCAGGAGATACTTTTGGCGAATCTATTCATCAGTATAAAATCGTCACACCCGTAATTACAGACATTGTCTATGAAACATATTTCAAGATGTCTATAACCAAAATGCACAAAATAACGATATAATTTAGTGTGCCTTGAATTCTCATCTCCCAAGAATTCTCATCTCGTAAATGTAAAACATTAAACGTGACTTTAATTTGATTAAAGCAGGCTATAAATGACTGATACATAAATCAATCATTATCTTTTTATGTTTAGCCACAGCGGTGCAAATATTTGACCATGTATACAAGACGTAAATTTTGTCCAAATCCGTCAATAAACCCTCAAGAAATCCTTGCTGATACATGGAATATATTGTGCAGTTGTGACATTCACTTTACACCGACCTTAGTGAAACTTGCACGAAAACATTTGCTTGTCACATCACGCGTTTGTATCAAATTTGGTAATAACTGTTTTCAAGCAGCTGAGGTATCTTCAAACAGATATTTCATATTTTGGATTCTGGTTCATACTTATGCGTTTACAATTACTCGCTGAAATGAATCTTTAAATCAGCTGTGGTGAAAATCATCCACAAACAACAGACATGTCTGACTGACCTATTTTCTTCACAGAAAGACAGACAGAAGGATAAACATCTTTTGTGTATCATTAATAAATAACTTGTTCTCTGAAAAAAGGGAGATATAAATTTCTGACCACTTAGAGCCAATAAAAGGTCTAAATTATGCTGTGTGGAATTAATGAAGTAAATCAAACATTTTTTGATACAAAATCTGCAATACACTAATGCATAAAAAAGCAGTTTGTTGTTTATATCACAGGGGCCCCTCAGACCGTATTGTTAGACGGGTAAGTAAGTTTGCGTAATGATCACGCCATCCATGATTGGACTGGTTACTCAACATTTTCCACCGACCTAGTCCCCCTCAGACCGTATCGTTACACGGGTACGTAAGGTTTGCGTAATGAAGATCACGCCATCCATGATTTAATTGGTTACTCGGCGTTTTCCACCGACCTCTAAGGGGGGGGGGGGGGGAGGAAGAATATTCAAGCCCTATCTTACACGGGTACGTAAGGTTTGCGTAATGAAGAACACGCCATCCATGATTTAACTGGTTACTCAACATTTTCCACCGAGCAGGATCTAACGCTCACATTGGTCTTATCCAACTATAGAGGATAGGCTATCTAGTACACAAAAGGTTTCAGCAAATACCAACGTCCAAGCAAAAAGTCCAGAAAGTTGAATAACGACCAGGGCCGCCAGATGCCAAAGATTGCTTGGTTATTCAAATTTCGATGTCCAATGAAAGACAGGTGGGAAGGTTTGTGACAGAAACAACAGAAACGCACTGTATAAAAGCCAGAAAGTCAATCACTATAGGCATTCACCCATTCGATTGCCACCCAGGGTGGATCGGAGAACCTAGAGAGAACCTAGAGAGAGAGAACCTGGAGTCAGCCCTTGAGTCAGTGAGCGAGAGACGTTTCAGCGTCCAAACTATCTTACAGGTATGTAATCCCACGTCTCATTTTATACTTTTGTTAGGGTAGGGATAGGAATAGGTAGTATGTTTGATTTTCCATGAAGCAAAGAGAGAGGGAATAGAGTAGGACATAAGAAAGTGTTCAGCATTCTAGTGATATGCAAGTTCTGATGATTCGTAGTGCATCTTAGGATTTTAGGAATATTAGGACCCAGGACAGTAGGAATGGTGAATCACGTTTATGCTGAAGTTGATTGATTAAATAAATACGTTGTAGTTATTAATTTATGTGTGGACTGCTTATGAGAATCATGCCTTCTTCTCGTCATTCTCTTTCCTTGTTGTGTGTGTGACTTCTAAGTAGAGTAACAATTCTTCATATACATCCCCAATTCATCTTCCTGTTATAGATGACACAACCCAAATATCCTTCGTGCGATAGCACCCAACTATTCTTCCCGCAATACATCGACGATCCAACTATTCTTCCCACGATACAGGATACAGCTATCCTTCCTGCGATATTTATTTGAAAATACAATGTTTTGAGTTTTGAGGTTTCCTACTTGCAGTTTGGATTTGAGCGTTTCATACATGTATTCAAAGGACATGACCATGCTTTTGAACATTTGCTTTTTCTTCACTGTTGACATTACATCTATAAGTACACGATATTATATGCCTTCTTTTTGACTTTTTCTAGCTATGTCTCCCAGATCCTAAGACAGGGACATCGTGAAAACAAATATGTTGTTCCTGCATACCTCATGATGTTTATATTGTATCCAGGGTTATTCCAAAGACAGACTGATACACATGCAAAATATAAAATCCATATGCTACATAGGACCTCAAGATCTTGCCATCGCGTAGGGTTTATGTGCGGGCTTAAAGCTTATGCCATGACCATTTTGGATCTTCTTCATTACATGGCATCAGTGGCGTCAATGCATATGGAATTCATGCAAATAACCAGTAGTCTGATTCTGTGTTCATAGTTCTACACATGTAACCAGTGAATTATGACTTTCTATTCTTAAACTTATGCCTCGCATTAATATGCATGCTTGATGGCATGCTTGACGTATATGTACTTTTGTTGTGCATAGAAGTATGGCTGGCTTGGTATTGCAAAGCTCCAAACTGAAAGACAACAAATTTCTATGCAAAGCCGGAAAAGGTGAAACAGCGTAAGACAAAGGTGGGCCCACACTCGAACAGCTAATAGAGGAGAAGTGAGATCGCTACCACCTCACTTCCCATCGATCCATTTTATGGTCGTGGAAGTATCATGTTTCACTTTGTCTAAAAATCAAAACAAGAAAAAGACAAAGAAGAAGACTATAAAGAAGGGGAAAAAGAAGAGAAAGAAGAAAAAATAAAAATAATCAAACAAATTACGAATAAATGAATACGTAAATAGATAGACAGAAAGAAACACAGACAGAAAAGGAAGATGGATGGTTAATAGATAGACAGACAGAGAGACAGATGAATACACAAATCAATCAATCAGAGCATATTCAATCACAGTTTACCTTGGCAGGCGCCGTTGATTTAGATTGTTTGTGCTCTCCTGGTGTAGAATCACTTTTTCCTCCCTCTGGCTGCACGTACAAATTATGTTGTGTGAGGAAAATACGTGAATTTTTTCAGGTGAGATTAAAATAAAGGAAAAAAAAAAGAAAAAAAAAGCAAACGAGCAAAAGCAAAAATAAGATATTCAACTGCATTGTCTGCAAGAACGCATATTTTTCCACTCATCGTGAATGTACGTCCACTACTGGTAACATAATGGAAACTCCTTGTCTATCTTTCACTTTTTTGTGGGAAAACCCCTCTCCGAGTCATACAACTCAAATTGTTCCTACCTATCCACGATATACAAATTTTAAAGTCCACAGCCTTGTTTACTGTGTACCATCCGTTATTGAGGTTGAAGTGGGAGTTATCTTCTCTAGCTCAATGAAAGATCAGAGTAGTCAGTTAATTCGTTACTTTTGTCACACATACAGTCAGTTTTGTTTCTTTGTTGTTTTTTTGTGTACGCTCGACAAAGGCCAGCCACGGGTAAACACCACCACTGCCTTGTGGTTGTCTCGGAAGATACCAAGGCTTAGGGAGTAAACCCTAACAGAAAAACGGCACTGCCTAGTGGTTATCTCGGGAGAGACCATGGCTAGGGGAGTGAATCCTGACAGAAAATCACCTCCACTGCCTTGTGGGTAGTCGTGGGCACCACAAAGGCTAGCAGAGAGTCCGTACAAAAACCGAAAGAAGGCAACGGGGAAACACCGTCGTATATCCCAAGATAAACATGGCCAGCAAAAGAAAACGGAGGTAAACGACGTGAATAGGGGCTCAAGGTCATTTGATTCAAACAACATACAAACCAAAAGAGAGACATTTGAGGAAGACACTACAACAAAAGAAAAGAGGGCAATTGGGAGAATACTCAGACTGCTCCATCAGTCTTTAAGTTCTCTGCAAGAACGTGCACTATGCTCCCAAAGCAAGAGACGCACGTTTCGTCTCATCACACTTGCTGCCTGGAATATCAGCTGGTGGAGGATGTCAACACACATACAAAAATGGGACAACCATAAAGGTAAGGTATAGGTGGCTGCATGCCACATTGCGATGAAACCTCAATTAATTCTGAGGCTGCGCATTTAAGATGTCTATGTCATTTTGTTGTCCGTTGAACTATTGTTACATATTTTCTCATTGTTAACAGTCATCAGGAAACACTACAAGGGTGCGGATGGTGCCCAGAGCACCGGTGCCTCGCCACTCACCGGACAATCACCTCCCAAGCTCCCGACGCCACTTCTCATTGATAAGTTTTCAACTGGAATTGGAGTTTGTTCAACGGGGATTCGTCACACTTGGGCAATTCCATATGCCTAAACCTGCCTGAGTCATCTGGCGCACTCCCTGCACTTGCACAAAGCCTTATGCGCTGGCAAGATCTTGAAATGGGGAGATGGGGGAAAGGGACTGTAAAACAATAAGCTCACACGACCAGAATGACTCACGATATCAGATCTTGAGTTCATGGCTCTGTCAAAAGAATCGACCAGCCCACGTTCAAAAGAAGAAAACAAAATGTTTAAGGGTGAAATTTGTCAGCAAAAGGAATGAATGAATGCTCTTTGGTTTCCGACATCAGAATCTATTTTTCGTGTCACAATACAATAATGTTTGGGCAATGTTCACAGGAAAAAGAAATGACAGAAGAAGA
>CM060305.1:63400663-63458163 GCA_030674185.1 Monoplex corrugatus
TTCATGTCAGTTTTGTCCCTATAGATCAGACTGAAGACAACAGTGACAACACAGTTAAGTCAGGTCAAACAGAAAATCAAGACAAATATAGAGAATGTGCAGCAGACAATTACAGATCTCCAGAGTTCCTGGCTCAGCCAAGAATTGCTCGTTGGTGGCGAAGACAAGGACAACACATGATGGGAATCGGACCTCAAGAGAAGAGGCCACCACTGCCTACCACTGACCCCAAGTCACCACTGCCGACTACCACCAACCCCAACACCTTGCTCTTCCATGTAGCCAGGTATCACTGTCTTCTTTCTGCACAACATTTGTCATTTCATCTTTATGAAATACAAGGATGTAATTGTGATTTCTTGATTGATTTTTAAATAGAGGCACAATGATTCACATTTTCTGAACCCCCAATAGGACACAGTGTCCTGGACATAGAAAATTAATAGGACACAATGTCCTGGCTATGAAAAAACAATAGGACACCATTTTTTCGCAAAAAAACAAGTGTTTATTTAAAATAAGTCCAGTAATGCACAACTCTGATATACCATAAAGCATTTGCAACAAAAATTACTAATTTTTAGTAATTACATCTTAAACAACACACAAATGAAATAATCAACAAACAGTTATTGTAAGTTAATACTGAAGTCGCACCTTGCTTCAAAATCAGTATAAAAAAACCCCCAACCCAAAACAACACTTGGCACAGTCTGGCAATCACATTTGAACATAGTGATACTGAACAGTGAATGAATTTTAATAACGAAAACTAAGTAGCATCTTGCTATAAAATAAGATCTGACTGAGAAAACTTGGCACATTCTGGCAATTTTGAATAATATGTGTTAAGTCTTAAACAACACAAGTCCCCAATAACGTGCGAAGCTAAAAATAGCACACTCGCGGAGCGCTGGGCGATGGCTGACACTGTGATAGGCTGTCCACTGTCACTGTGTCAGCGGGCGTGTCAGCGACTACAAGGGCCTCGCACAGCCAGCGCTGCCGTTCAAAGCGCTCGATAAAACACACTTGGCGTGTCCGCGACTTCCATGTAATAATCGGACACGGGTCCGCTCGGATAGCATATCAATCGGACAGCGGGTCCGCTCAGAAGCAAAACAATCGGTCATTTCAAATTTCAATCGGTCAATGTCCGGAGTCCGAGGGAAATGTGAAACACTGGAGGCAGATCCTTATCAACAAGTTATTTGTATATTTGATTTGAAAACAGGAATGAAGAAAACATAATGCAGCTTACCTTTCTTATTGTTTCTGTAGTTAAACTCAGACATTTCTTTTACCTGTCTCCCTTTTCCTCTTCCTCTTTCTCTCTCTCTCTCTCTCTCACTCTCTCTCTCATGCACACAAATGCACAGACACTCACACACACTTTCTCATGTGTACATGTGCACTGAAACGTGAACAAACATGCACTGAAACATAAACAAACACGCACACATGTACACGTACATGCGCAACACACACACACACACACACACACAAACACACACACACACACACACACACACACACACACACACACACACACACACACACACACACACACACACACACACACACACACACACAACACACACACACACACACACACACACACACACACACAAACACACATCACTCATGCATACACACACACACATACACAAACACACATCACTCATGCATACACACACACACACACACACACACTCGAAAAAAACATACACACACACATACTCACACAAACATACATCACCCATGCATACACACACACAATCTCTGCATAAGAAAAACTTTTAGAAAAGCAGACACATGAAACATTTGGTCACAGGCTACCAGAAGGACGAGCCTTCCTCACAGATGAACGTCGAAGGTTACAAATGAGAGTGGATGCAGAAGAGAGCAGTGTGGATGTGATGGCAGCCATCGGATCCATTGAAGACTGGCTGGGAAATCCAGATGAGGCTGCACAGTATTTGAAACAAGCTTTGGCTAAAGAACCAGGCAGTGAGTCTTTGATTACTAGACCATTACATATTAGCATTTTTTGTTCTGTTTTTATTTTTTACAAGTAGAGATCAGAAACTCACAAAAGTAGAATGAGAATGCATATTTAATACATAAAACAAGACAGACACAAATTTTTGGCCAACTGGTCTTTGTCAAGCATATGCAAAAGACACTGTCATCATGTGCCATGCTGTATGGCATTGGCGATCATGGCCTTCCATATGAATCTATCCCTTGTCGCTGCAAGTACATCTCCCACCCTCTCTGTCCTTAGCCACTCTGCAAGTCCATCCAACATGTGTGTGTATGTGTGTGTGTGTGTGTGCATGTGTGTGTATGTAAAACAGACAAAGAGTGGCGGTGGTTACTTCACAAAGTTCAGCGCCAGCAGAGGGTGAAACGCAGACAGACTGAACTGTTGACTACTGTGTCCCGTTGCCCTGTGTTTCCACATGCACAGCAGGTAAACACATGGATTGTCTGTTGTATTGTGTTGTGTTGTGATGTTGTGTGTGTGTGTGTGTGTGTGTGTGTGTGTGTGTGTGTGTGTGTGTGTGTGTGTGTGTGTGTGTGTGTGTGTGTGTGTGTGTGTGTGTGTGTTTGTGTCTGTTGTAGAGTGTGTGTGTGTGTGTGTTGTAGAGAGAGTGTGTGTGTGTGTGTGTTGTAAAGTGTGTGTGTTCATTATGTTACTTTTTGATATATGTATTTATTTTGTTAATGATAATTTTAGTTGAATTTTAAGTTACAGTTGTTGCTAAACGTTTTCTTTTATTCATCTCATAATTTATTGTTTCTTGTTTGAAAATTGGTACTTCATGAAATACTTCTGATTGTATACATGATGGATTTGGTTTTAAAATTTCTAAATTTGTATTATTATTAAAATCTGCAGACCTTGTTTCAGTGTGTGTTTTCTAATCCTACAGGTCAGCATGTGAGCAGGCCTGTTAGTGTCTAAACTCCCTTTGTGTGTAGACACATGCACAATATCGAATACGCACGTTAAATATCATTTTAGTCTTATCAATGTTTGATGGCCTGTGGGAACATAAAACACCCAACATAAACACTTGTGGAAGACAGAATATCCAGACTTTGCAACAATATACTGCCTGCACATTGGGGGTAAAACAACATGCATATACACGCAAGAAAATGGGAACACTTAATAAGCAAAGTATATAATTAACTAAAATCAAAATACTTTATAAGCAAATAATATAAAAACAACAAAGGACAAAAAAAATAAAAATAAAAATAAAGCCGTTATGCATGTACAGAAGGGAAGTTGTTCTTCTGACTTTCAAGGAAATTATTATTTAGTTAGTTCCCTTGTATAGATAGACAGCGAATTAATGAATATGATACTGAGTGTATTATGTATGGGTTGCAGGTGGAAAGGGTGTCATGTAAAGATCTGAGTTTTCTAGACTTTTTTCACCGCTATGCTTTGGTTCACCGTCCTGTCATCATTACTGACATGGTCAACACCATGACCACAGTGCCATGGGATCTTCAACATGTTGCAGATGTTGCAGGTACAAGAACTGGAGTGGAATATAGTGTAACATATAGCATATGTTGTGTAGTTTAGTGATGTATGGTGAAGTGCGAGACTCCGTTATCTGTGTCTGTAAGAACCTTTTGCTGCCATGACAGAGGTTTTTACCTTTAGAAAAGGAATGAAAGTCTCAAATTTGTGAAAGAATGATAATCACAGTGATAGTGTAAATACACAAGCAAACTATTCTTTTTTTCACAGAATTCCAAAACTTTTGCAGGTATATGGCTGCATCTTTTCTCTGACAAGTGTTTTTGTCTTGTTTTATAGGTTTCCTTGTGATAGTGACTCTCATTTTGATTATTGTTATTAAGCTAGTGATGATTGTGATGACGATTTTCTGAAATATTATTAATGAACTAAGTTATCTTCTGGTGTAAATCCGAGGAAGGAATTAAAAGCTCAAACCAAGAGATGATTGAAATAAATGAAAATACACATTTCATCAACTATGACAAAACTGGATGTCATGCTATATTTTTGAGTTATTGCTATTATTGTCATTTTATTTCCTGTTCTTTTTTGTTGTCACATTTACCATGTAAATTCCTATCAGATATATGATTCAAGTCTGGTTTCTCATGATCTTCACAGATGCTTAACCCACTAGACCACACACTGATATTACAGTTAGCAGCAGTAGTAGTAGCTGTAGTAATATGTATATCATGTTGAATGTCTTTCACAGAGTGCAGAGTGGACTTGTGGTAAAATTGAGTTCCAACATTTTCAGGGAACTGTCAGGTGAGAGTGAAGCAGTCTGTGCCAGGGTCAGTGGAGTGGGCTGGGCTGGAGGACTCCAAGACGATGAGGGTGTCCGAATTTCTAAACAATCTACAGCATGGTTGTCATGACTACCTATTTGACTGGAGTCTGCCTCTACACTGTCCACGCTTAGCTGAAGAACTCATCATCCCTCGGTACTTTGCTGGTGAGAATTTGTGGTGTTACATTGGTTTAGAATTGTAACAGAGCAACAATATTTTTGCTGCAAAATGTATTTTGTATCAGATGTTTATAATCATGTTAATGTAGCCGTTGCCATTATTATTATTATTTATTATTATTACTATATTTATCATTTCATTATTACTTCATAACCATCAGTGAAGTCAGAAGACAGTCCAGTTTACAATGAGATTTGCAAATGGTGCATGAAATGGCTTGGCTACATATCAAAGCTCCCTTCTACAAGACTTACCAACCAATTGCTATGGTGGACTCTAAGCCAAAGGAAAACAACAGAAGGCCAGCCCAAGATCAGCTGGCAACAAACCATCCAGACAGACCTTCAAGAGTAAACAAGAGGTGGAGATATGTCAGGATGCTGACTGCTGATCCGTTCAAGTGGAGAACATTGAATGCCTCAAGCATCGGACACTGTGGGAATGACTGAAGTGATCTAACATAGGGCAGCAATATATGAAGATCCTAGACTCCTGTCTGTTCATGGCAAGTCTCTGTGTGGTACGTCATGTATGTCTTGCAGGGTGTTGTGTCCTACTGTTCATCTGCTCTGTGTATGGCATGCCATGAATATCTTTCGGGGTGTTGGGTTCTTTTACTGTTCATCTGTTCAGGGCAAGCCTCTGTGTGGTGTACCATGTATGAGTTGCAAGATGTTAAGTTCTTCTACTGTTCATCTGTTCAGGGCAAGCCTCTGTGTGGTATGCCGTGTATGAGGTGTAGGATCCAAAACAAGTGTCACTTCACACGTTCAAGCAAACAGGAACCTGAAAAAACACAAAAAAGGAATAAGAATGTGTATTTAATACAACAAGACATGATGTTGCAGGATGTTAAGCTCTTCCACTGTTCATCTGTTCAGGGCAAGTCTCTGTATGGTGCGTCATGTATGTGTTGCAGGATGTTGATATCATCAGGTATCCTGCTGTTCTATTCTTGCGTCTTTGTTCTGGTGTACAGTGATGTTATCCTCCTCTCTTCTGATGAGGTACATAGTCCTTTTCCATCATCTTAACCCTCTGACTCTCTCACCCTGTCCGCCAGTATCCTGCATCGTCAGCTGTGATAGCAAAGCAAAACCCTTTCACTCCTTCACCGTATCCACCAGCTCCCTGCAGAAAGCTGTTGGATAGGGTGAGGGAGTGAAAGGGTTGAGTTTTTGAACTGGCAAATAGGGTGTGGGAGTGAAAAGGTTAAGTCTAGCACATGGATCTGTAGTTTTATTGTCACATTTGAAGAACTGTAACGTGTTAAGGTCTGTGGATTCCAGGGGATTTTTTGCAGCGCTCTGATCCTGGCAGTCTGTATAAAGACAGCTGGCCCAGTCTGTTCATTGCGCCAGCTGGTGTTCACAGTGGACTACATGTTGATGCCTTTGCTTCCAACTTTTGGATGGCTCTCTTTCAGGGCAGGAAGAGGTGAGGTTGTATGTGTGTGTGTATGTGTGTGTGTTTGCTTGTTTGTATGTGTGTGTGTTTGCTTGTTTGTATGTGTGTGTGTTTGTGTGTGTGCGCGCATGGACGTGTGTGTGTGTGTGGTTGTGTGTGTGTGCATGTGTGTATGCATGTGTGCATGCATGTGTGTGTGTTTTTGTAATTGAGTGAATGAGTATGTTTCAGGAACTGTTTCAGATCACTATTTGATCAAAAAAAATTTCCATGTTTATATGTGTGTGAATGCATGTGCATGAGTGTTTGTGTGTGTGTGTGTATATGCTTATTTTCGTCTGTTGTGTGTGTGTGTACGTGTGTGTGTCTGTGTGGTGTCAGAGAATGTGAATGATTGTTTAACAACACTTTTGGATCCAGAAACTAACAAAAAGAAAGTGACAGCTCATATTCGAATATAACAAAACAAGACAGGCACAGATTTTTGGCCAGCTGGCCTTGATCACTTGAATACTGCCTATCACTTTCTATCAGATCTGATGTTCTCAAACCCCCCTCTTCTGTGATGTGTACATGTCTGTGTGCCCCAGAACTGCTGGCTGCTGAACCTGTCTGATCATAGCTTCAGTTTCAGTTTCTGTGTCAGTTTCTCATGATGACATCTCCATTCTCGGAAAGACTTCCATATGCACAAATGTCACAGGTGCCATGTGATGGTGAAGATCTGGAATGATTACAGCACAAGCCTTAAGCCTGCACATAAAGCCATAAGCTGGCCAGGTCTTGAGGTCCTACCTAGCCTTTTTTTTATCTTATACTAGCATTGTACATCAGTGGCCTAAATATTCGAGAAATTGTCCACAAAAGTCAAGACAGGGTGGCCTGGAGGGAGGTAGTGGTGTCCAGGTATGCAGTGGCCAACACTGAACCTGGTGACACTGACAGGTGAGACTAGTATTGTATCAGTCTATCACTGGACCAGTCTTGGTTACATGTAAATCACATGTATATCTGTGTATCTTGTCTTCAAACAAAAGAACAGATAAATGACATTAATGAATAATTAAAGGTCTGAATCACAATACAACTAACCACTAAGTATAGACTTGTCTCACATCACAGAAAGTCTCCCAATCAGTACACAAATTCTCTGCTGTCTATCAACGAGATGAAAACAACATTTCCTTTGCCTGATCATACTAGTTATATGAATAGCAGAACTAACAGTTTGTTTTTAATGCTTTTGTATCCTCTGTTTGCAGATGGGTATTTTTCCAAGAAGAAGACGCCCCATGCTTGTACCCCATCTATGCTCACAGTCTTGATCCCACATTTGAGGCCAATGTTGCGGACCCTGACCTGAAAACCCATCCACTGTTGTCACATGTCCGGCCTATGGAGTGTGTCTTGAATGAAGGTAGGTTAGTGTGATATGTACGACATTTCTATTGGTGATCATGGGCTAGAAAACAGGTAGAGGTTGGTGTGTATATGCTCTCAGATTCCAGAGGAGTGAGATAGAGACCTTCACTTTTTGTTGTGTTGGGGATAGAGATTGTGATAATGGAAATGATTTAATCATGTGGGTTAGGCGGATGAGGCTATGCATCATATTGACTGGGGGTGACTTCTGTGATATAATTGTTGCAGGATGTTGATGTGGTGAGTTTACAGTAAGTGGCTGGTTGTGTTTTCGTCTTTCCTTTTGTATAATTTTTTTGTTCTTTTAAACATTACAGATTGAAATCACATTTAATTATAACGAAGCATATATTGTTGCACTGACAGACAGATACAAATGTAAGATATAAAACCCATAAGGGAGGAAGGACCTCAAAGCCCTTGGCAACAAATGGGGCGTATGTGCAGCTTAACTCAGTGGATGCTCATGTTGGCTTGTGCGGACGTAATTTCAGCAAATTAGTGTAGTGATGTCTACATTTTTTGGTCATAACTTTGAAAAGTCATGCTGTTGTTGTGATATTTCTTATTCAAAACCACCATGCAGAGATGATATCAAGTGTTGTTTATAGCCTATTTGCATGTCAGTGACTGATGTATATATACACTCTCTGTTGTGGGATACAGAAAGTTCCAAAGTAATTTGGCTTCACTTTATTTGTAAAAAAGATGAAAATAGCGCCAACGTTTATGATGTAATCGAAATGCAATAATAATAATGGATCAGATAGGCTCAGTTTTGTACTATGCAATGCATGTTGTTTCGCCAAAAAATAACTTTAGTTTTGATACCACTCTATGCAAGAAGTAGTTGAGTACATAACACGATTTTCTGCAGAGAAAGAACATTAAGTCAACAATTGCAGTCCCAAATATCACAAAGTTTTTTATTTGTCCGTTTTAAAGTTTTTATCTCATCATTCTTGAATGCTTGGTATACTTTGTTTAACAAGGGGGAAAACTCCTGGCATAGTGTGAAATATGACTTATGCAATGATCATCTTGGATCTTATCTCACCACTTGGCATCAGTGCATATGGAATTTATTCTGAGTGTAGAGATGTTATTATATGAAAGCAAAAATGAAACTGGCATCAGGACTACGAGTGGTTATCCTTTTGGCTTTTTAACCCACCCACCCCCACCTGAATAGGATCAGGTAAGCATTCACAGCTGAATGTACTGGATGCCAAATGTAGAATGTTTTTCTCGAGCCTGGTTCGAATGGAATTATAAATAAAAGCAGAAAAGATGGTCAGTGTTAAAAGTGTGTCAGACAGAAATATATGTATATATGACATATGCTTGTAAGGGTGCTTTGAGGGGGACAAGTGTGTGTGTGTGTGTGGTGTGTGTGTGTGTGTGTGTGTATCTGTCAGTATACATCTATATCCATCTTTTTACCTCTCCGTACGTATATAATTTGTGTGTGATTCTGTACAGAATTCATTGTTCAGTAATGCAGTATACGGTCTTGAACAGGGGAGTTGCTGTTCGTGCCAAGAGGCAGTCCACACTATGTGGAGAACCTGGACACTACAGTGGCCATTTCTGCCAATTTTGTCAACCTCTCCAACTTCAGACGAGTCCTTGATGAACTTGACATCAGCGCTCTTCTTGACCCTCGAGCCGCTGACCTTGCCCGGCAGTTTCGAGATCCCAAGTTTGTGTCTTCCATGAAGAGTGATATAACTGATCTCCCCTGGTCACATTTCAAAACATGGCCACCCACTGATGTAGACAGTTATGATCTTAAGTACAGTGAATATGGAGAGACATTACTGAAGGCAACAGACTGACTTTGTGTGGGCAAATGTATACTGAATGTAAGCCCCCTTGTTTATTTATAAAGTCAACTTCACTTGTGTATCATCTTCGATTGACTTGTCCAAGTCTACTGTCCAGGAGAAACAATTAGCTCATTATTGTTTTGTTTGATATGAATGTTGTCTGTTCTTTTGTTGTTATTAGCTATGAAAGATTGGTATAATGTTTTCCACAATGGTTAATGTTGAATCTTGAGAACCGTTCATGTAGAGTTTACTTATTTTACATCTGACCATATGAACAGTAGTTACAAAACCTTCACAAAATCACAACATGTATAATTACTTTTTTATGCAATAACACTCAAAGAGTTTGGAAGTGCATGAATTCCACCTTTCATTGTTAGACTTGTGCAGTATACATATGTATTATGATGTTTTTGTGTTGCCTGTTTTCATTGAAAAATTAAATGATATGAAATTGTGATCTGTAGTGGCAGTTTGTTTTGTGCATAGTGATTTCTGTCAGCTTGAACTTTTTTTTAATATTTTATGCATATGAAGCAATACAGCAGTGAGCATTGTGGGAGCAGTGATTCATTTTATGTCTAAACTGCACAAACTTTCTCTCACACACAAGCGTATATGCATTCTAACTCTTGTATACACACACACACACACTACTCTCTCTCTCTCCCTCTCTCTCTCTCTTTCATGCTTACTACCAAATGATATTTCACTTTATGAAAGAGCGCAGCATACCACACCAACATAATAACAAGTATCAAAACAAGACCAGTCATTTTCAATTCTGTTTAATCACATCACAACAAGTTGCATAATATCTTATGTACATTTACATACAAGACATACATTCCCAACTCACTGTGATGACGTACGGAATGTAGCAATGAAAATCATCACACATATGATAAAACCATCTGAGAAAGTGTGGTTTTTGTTTTGGATATACATTAATACACAGCTGGAAACCCAAGTTTTGCTTAATGAATAAAGACACTACAGTAAGGACACTGTGTCAGAGAGGGTGAACGGAAAGGATCAACATCAATGATGTGCCAAGTCTACTCTGTCACGTTCAATCTACATGGGCAATTCACTGAAATAAGTTCAGCTTCCATTATACCTTTTGAGATGTTAGCTTTCGCCAAATCTTACAAATGAAAATAGACCAATAAGAAACAAAACAAAAAACAAACAAACAAAACAAAAACAAAACAAAAAAAGGAGTAAAACGTCATAAGAAAACCAAAAAGACAACAAATGTTATATAAGATTGCCACGATGTCAAAAGATTGCCATGACGTTAAAAGATTACCACAATGTGAGAAGACTGCCGCAACTATTTCTCTAAACAATGAAGAGTGAGACACACACAGAGCCGTGCGTACTCTCTCTCTCCTCTCTCTCTCTCTCTCTCTCTCTCTCTCTCTCACACACACACACACACTCACACACACACACACACACACACACACACATACACACACACACACAACACACACACACACACACACACACACACACACAGAGTTGACACATGACACCTTGACAAGATATGTTTACAAAGAGTAAATAGAGCCAAGAAAAATGGAGCTTATAACTTAATAAATTAATGTTACACTGACAAAAAAAAAAAAAAAAAATGTATACATATGGATTTCACAGAAATGTCATCATTTTATCTTAGTCTGAATAACAACACTACAGATCCATCAAGCAATTTGTAGCAAATGTATTAAAAAAGCTTTCTCTTTATCCTTTTGAAATACCCGTTTAAAAGAATGAGACATAAAACCATGATGGATAAATTAAATAAAATGGCAAACAATTTTGTAACCATGACTATGAATGTGTGGTGAGCAACTACAGTCCTCAATAATCATGACATTATCCTATGACATTTCAATTAGCAATACTGTGATGTTATATTTCCTGACTGTATAAAGTATCTCTTTTATCAAGCGCCGTTTCTGAACTCAGAACACAAAACGAAAAGTTAATGCTATTCAATTCATCAGACAATGGTGGAGATTATTAGATTATCTTTTTCATGCAATTTCAATACAACAGTGATGTGAATACAGAGACATGACAAGAATGCAGACAGCTATGATGGTTAAAAAATGGGAAAAAATGGTTCTACCTGATCTGGACGATGGATGTGTGGCCCTTCAACCCTTCCCTTCCATCATATATTATATGCGCAAAAGTTTATTACTATGGTCTTGTTTGGACCTCAACTACTTGCAGAAGCAAATGCCAGTTACTGGCTCATTATGTCAGTCTCATGGCATATCAGGACAAAAAGGGGAGAATGGAGATAGCCTACATTGCCAATATCTGCCTCTCATTTGTCATCTGTGCTTTGTTTACTTCTTACAAGTAGACTAATAACAAATAAGAACTGCTGTAAAAGAGCCTTGTGTGTGGTGTGTGTGTGTGTGTGTGTGTGTGTGTGTGTGTGTGTGTGTGTGTGTGTGTGGTGTGTGTGTGTGTGTGTGTTGTGTGTGTGCTTGTGTGTGTGCTTATGTGTGTTGTGTTGTATGTATGTATGTGCGTGTTTATGTAAGTGTCTGTATGTCTGTGCGGGTATATGCATTCATATGGAAGTATGTTCTTGTATCATATATATATATTTTACTTTCAAATATTAGATAGCATAAAACGAATCAATCAAATCTGAATATTATCTCTTTGGCATATTTATCATACATATCTTGTATCATACGTAAGTTCACTGTTTCATTTGTTTTCATTTCTTGTTCTACGCTATATCATATAGTATGGCTGATTTATTGTTGACAAATTTCTGTTTGCACAACATTTTCTGTAACGTGCAAAGCACTAGGGAGCTTGCTTCTTGGAATTTTGTGCTATATAATTTATCCTCCTCCTCTTCATCATCATCATCATTATCATTATTATCAAATGAACTACATTTTTCATGTTTTACTTCTTATTCCTGACACTTCTGACTACAGACCATGTGGCATTGTCTAATCATTCATGTTGTGAATGCTTAAGACCCTAGGTATACGTATATGTTTGGTAAGTTGCTATTAGAATGTATTCTTTGGCATACATATATGAATATATGTATTCTGATGTGTGTGCATGTTTACGTATGATATATCAGTGCTTCTGTATATATTGTTATACCTGTATCTTCTTGTAAACATATATACACAGTGAGTTCAAATGAATTTGGGGAATAGTACTATACAAGAATAACTTATTACTATTACTTTTTCTTCGTCTGCTTCTATTTTCCTAATCTCTTTCCCAATTTTCCCTATCTCTGCTCCTTAGTCTTTAACAGTGTTATACAAAACACAGTGACAACGACCTACATCTCTGGCTAAGAACACTTCTATGATGACAGAAAGTATTTTGTGAAGACATTTATTTTACTAATAATAGGCCACATTAAGTGCAGAATGATGAACCACTATTACTCATTTTTGCCACATTACTGTCATCACGAAACCCATCTCCGTAACAGTGAGATGTTTCAAAACTTAACCACTCACAAACTCAACTAAAAGTAACAATAAAGCAGTGAAAGAGAAAACATGATTAAAATATAACACTTGTGAGATGACTGAAATATAACACTCGTGAGATCAACTGAAAGAAAGGCTGCCATATGTAACTTAACAATACAAAGAGATTAAACAAAGAAAGATTGTGACAAACAGTTAAAAAATCTTTTAGTGAGTTTTAAAACCCAAACCTTGTCTTACTTTAAAGCTATGATATGAACAACGTACAAATTGGATATGTGATCAGGAGGGAAAAACATCAACACATTCGATATGAGAGAACAAAATCAGTGATCAAACATTGTGCAACAACAAATATAAAGTCAGGGGAAACAAACTCTTGGTGGGGACACTATAGATAAACAACAGTGATGAAAAAATGACTAAACCATAGACTAAATTAACACAGTAACAGGGACACGCAACTGTTTCCAGAGGATTCTGGCATATACGTGATTAGGAAACCTAGAATGGTTCCCCTGTTTCTTTTTACACACACACGCATGCATGCACGCACACACACACACACACTAACATTATTTAAACAATAACATACCACATGAAATGAAGTTCCTTTTATCATATGTACATGGACAAAAAACATATTTTACCCTCTAAAACATTGATGAGATAAAACTTTCGAGTCTTCACAACAAAAACTTTGCAAATGAAAACTAGATTCAACAGATATGAATAGAAGCTACGAAAACCCAAAATGTCTCTATAATCAACATTAAACAATCAACATTGACAACAGTTCTCTTTCTTCACCTTCAGCCGCATGTTGGTGATCATGAAAACAATTCAATCTGACGATTCTGAGGACAAGTCAGGACTTGTGTAACTGCTCATGTCCAAACCCTACACATGACCTAAAAATTTTCGTTCATGTAACCACCTGACATTTTTTTTACTTTCATGTAACTGTATAAAACAAGAATATCTGCACCACTTTACAACTCGCACCTTTTGGTATTTGTTCTGTTGTTGTTTTACTGAACCACATCTGACGAGACTTTTTCTACTGAAAGATTGTTGCATGGGTGGACACATGCTGAGGATGCGGCATATCACAGTTGGTCTGGGCAAGCCTCCCGAATTTTTCCACAACCTCTATAAAGAACTCTCCTGCTGGGATGTATGTTTTCTTTTGAGCAAACTGACAAATACAGCATGCAAGAAGATAGCCTATGAAAATTGACCCAGACATGTTTAGACTCGAGCATGTGAGACTCTTCAGTGGGACAGACGTGTAACAATTCTGGTAAAGATCCATGCATAGTACAGAGCTGAAAGATCCCTATAGATGTCCTTTTCATCCTAAACAGACACAATCTTTTCCATCCAGCCAATCTGAATGGAGGTGGAATTAAAAACAAGGAAAACACCAACAGCAACTAAACATGATAAATGTAGGCAAGACAAATAGCAGATGATATCAACATACATGCATACAAACATGTGCACCGATTCACCCTTTAAGAAACATGTCATTAAAGACCTTAGTCTGATTATGTATACTTTCAACAACAGACAAGCTACGGATCTTCAGAATTCAGTAATGAAAATCTGTTAAGAGAATATTGTTTTGCACAGTTCACACATCTGTATGCATGCAAAACATCCACCCATTCACATATGCAGCAAATGGGGCCTGATACACACACACACACACACACACACACACACACACACACACACACACACACACACACACACACACACACACACACCCCAAACACACACTTAATGTCTTTTGTTAAAGCATGTCCATAACATTAACAGCATGACAGAATTCAGTAGAAAAATTTTATCTTTCATATCCATACCTGTCTAAAGCTTTTTTTTTAACCAAGACTTCAGAAAGGCAAGAAGGCTAATTGGTCTTCAAGGGATGGGACCTGGGAAATCAACCTATCTCTCCAATGTTTTTTACCAATGCCCTGCTCTTCACAATTTTCAACTGCCTTGGATCTTTAGCATGCGCAGCCAGAAGGCACACGGGTCTGACTCATTTTTCATCCGCTTTCAAAGGACTAGATGTTCAGTTCGATTTTCCATTCAAACTGAGTAGAAAAGGCGAGGCCTCTATGGGGAGCGAAACCTGGTACCTCAAGTTTAGTTATTGGCAGGTGAACATCTGAACCATTCAGCCACTCTTCTCCTTCTACAACGGCATTGCAGCACTCAGATGATTCCATATGTATTAACATCAAAATATGATGTGTGATTAGGGGATCCAAATCAATCACAGCATATGCTATAAGTCTGTGCATAGACACTACAAACTGGCAAAGTCTTGAGACTCTACCGCAGCTTAAAGCTGATGCATCCCCCCACCCCACCTGAAACAGATTTACTGTGTGAAATCTGGGCTGCCATTTTCATGTCTGTGTATTTTTGTTCATTTGTAAAAGAATAATTTCTTTTTACAGAATTTTGTCAGGAAAAACTTTTGTTGCCATGGATGTGCGCTGAGCGCATGCTGATCAAATGATTTCAGTTTATCGTCTCATCTGAAAGAGCAGCACAACTAGTTACCAGTCAAGTCTGGCAGGGATGGGGATGGGAGGGGAGGTAATTCCCTGGCTGACCAGGAATCAAACCTGGGATCTCTTGCATCTTAAGCTTGTGCATTCATCACTAGGTTATATGCCCCACAAGAAACAGTCCTACTGTACAGGCAGTCTCTATTTTACTTATCTTTTATTAAAATCACAGTGACTTTGAACAGAGTTCATAGTCAGTCTGAAATGAAACAATATCAAATTTCTTTCTTTGTGTGTATGCACACAATTATGACAATAACACATGCATGCATGCCAACTACACACACACAACTTCACTCCAGAACCCTTGAAAAATACTGTTTTCTTAAAAGAATTTCTGAAACTACATCATGCGGAGAATATACATGATGCAACTGAGTGCTACTTATGAGAAATGGATTTATACACTTGAGCAGTGATTCTAAAATGGTGCTATATTTTGAAACGTATGATGAATTTTGCACTGAACTACTTTTGATCAGATGCAGATGAAGTCAAAATGAAAACCTGGGTTAAGAATGTGTCATTCATGTACAACAAGCACCAAGCCTGCTTGGACTGAAGTACAATGAAAAAAGATAAGAAATTTTTGATTAATTGAAATAATATCATAAAGACAGTTTTTGCATGAGAAAATAGAAGAATAGAACAACAAATTGATACTGAAATACACATATATACAAGTACACAGACACATACACACAGGCACACACACACGAACACGTTCACACCACAAGGGCCTGCCCTGTTTGCTGTGCGTATGAAGTTCACAAGTGTAAGAAAGTAATGCACTGAAGAATTTTCTGCATGGAGATCTGAGTGAGAGATCTTTCTGGGTGAGCTTAGAGAGATTATGGGTGTGTTTGTGCTGGTAAGTTGAATGACAGAGTTTGTGTGTGTGTTTTGTGCACAGATATGTAAATTTTTGTTATGCGTCATTGTATGTGGATATATATGGGAAGTATATATATATATATATGAGTGTATCAACAAATAGTGCAAGTTACTGAACTGAAAATGTGTGTGTGTGTGTGTGTGTGTATGTGTGTGTGTGTGTGTGTGTGTGTGTGTGTGTGTGTGTGTGTGTGTGTGTGTGTGTGTGTGTGTGTGTGTGTGTGTGGCGTGTGTGTGTGCGTGCGCGCATCAAATTTTGGCCTATTCATAGTATGTGATGTTGTGTGTGTGTGTGTGAGTGCATGTGCATGTGCTACCAGCATATGCATTCGTGCATGTGTGTGTATGTGTACATTTACATACACACAGTTTCTGTATGCATACAAGGTGGGCCTCAAGAAAAAGTGCAAGCATCTGTATCATTCAAAATGCTTTACACTGAAATTGTTTCATGCGTGTGTATCCATCAATGATTCATTGTCAAATAAAAGCCAAGGAGATACGTTACATACACAAAGAAATATTAGGCACAAAACAAAAGACCAAAGTCTTACAGTACCAAGAAGTCAGGCAAGACATGAGTCAAGTACATGTTGATGTGTCTTTCACTCCATGTTAACGCTGCATTTCAAAATCCTTCTTCATACAAGAACATGGGGTCAAAAACTTGGCATGATTAAAGAAATCCAATTATTTTGTGAAATTTCATGATAAGCAAAAAATTGTGCATTCTGTGCATTCAAAGATTAAATGAAAAGAATCCAATGACAAAAACATGCATTATGATCAACTTAAAATCCCCTTCCCTTGCTCCTTCAGCTTAAAGTTGATCTTTTATCCCTAATCCAACAAGTCTCTCTCTACCATGCTACCACACACACAGAACACACTTCCAACAGTTTGCGCATTTGGACCAATTCAAATGTATCCACATATACACATTCCATGAATTCATTCTAGACAATAACTCTGATTCAAATTTCACACACAGATCCATCCATCAACAGTCTAGAAATCACTGATTGATTTGGACATGCATGTGCGGACATAGTTCGTATAATTCACAGCTACGATAGATAGTCACATACTCAAAAAACCAAACACACACACAAAAAAAAGAATTAGCATAATAAACCATACACATCACAAAATCATATGACTAATTTTGATTATGTTCTGTTCGGTAAAAAGAAAAACAGAAACAAAACAACTGCAGGGGTAGGCTGAAGGGAAGGGGTAAAAAAAAAAGGGGGTAGATTAATTCATTTTTGCATGAAATACTCTTTCGAAGCACACATGAGGTTTTCTTTTGAAAATTTTGGTATGTTCAGAAATGGAATGATTTGATTAAAATATGTCCCAGATTATCTATTTTAATGGTAAGTCAAAGTGTTTTAATAATATTCAGATGAAAGAGTGAAAACACACACACACACACACACACACACACACACACACACACACACACACACACACACACACACACACACACACACACACACACACACTCACACAAAAGCTTATGACAAATCTCCATTTCAATTTCAACAAAAGGGACAACAAAATGCAACACAAGAGAATGTAAAACAGATGGAAATGGTCCAAACAACAATAGAATAAACATGCCCTGCAAACATGTCAGTAGGAATGACTGATAATCCATTGTAAAAAGCCCTGGCTGACATAACTCCACATGGCAATGTGAAAATCAAGAGGTATTGAGTTTGAAGTTGTTCACATACAAACACAAGTCACCACACTTGGCTAAATTTCATAGCTGAGCAAGACTGATTCATACACATTAAAAAATTAGTCAAATTTCATGTAAAGAATAAGATTACTGAACACAAGAACATCCATCAACACAAAACAGAGAAAAAAATAATTCCACACGCTGCCATCACCTACATGAAAATTAGTCCAACATGAGACAGAAAGACAGAATCATCATCACATAATCATAACACTTTAAAATTAATCTATCTAATCTCAAATTGAAATCAGTCAGCTAGTTGCCTGTTCTAAACAGGACATGAACAGTGTGAAATGACAGTGTTGAGACATGTGCTTCAATTTACTAACTGTGCTAGGTTTGTTGAAGAAGATCAAGTCTATCACCAACAGACTCACCTGCCTAGACTTTCTGAAGCTTGTGAGACTTGTATGTCTCCTGCTCTATGCTAGCCCTACACACAATCCCTTTCTGTTTTGCAGCAGATCATTTGTGGCAATTTCTAAACTATACAGCTAATGATACATTCTAATTTTCAGGATACTTCATTTTAACTTCCATTTCCAAATTAATGCATGCTGATATACACTCTGTGTGTGTGTGTGTGTGTGTGTGTGTGTGTGTGTGTGTGTGTGTGTGTGTGTGTGTGTGTGTGTGTGTGTGTGTGTGTGGTGTGTGTGTGTGTGTGTGTGTGTGTGAGTGTGTGCTTGCTACTTAACTAATCAAGAAACAATAGCTTTGTAGAATCATTTTTTCATTGAATAAAAAGATTGACAAATACATTGGCAATGTGGCAATCAAAATATATAATGGAATTTTTAATCACAGCTAACAGAATAGCTAAGAATAGCTAAGACTGATGCTAGAAATTAGAATAAAGCTTAATTAACAGAGCTATATTTGCTCCTCACAACTTCACAAGATATTATTAGTAAATTATAGAATTGTACTAGAAAGAATTGTACTAGAAAGCAATCTGCAGCTTAAAGTGTTTAAATATCTCGTTCTACACCGGTCATAGTTAAGTGGATGGATGAATTGGTGATTACCGGTAATACAGAGACTAAGACAATCTACCAATGTAGGTCAGAACAGGTTCAAGCATGTTATTATATTTTTATAGGAAACATCATTCTCTCTTTCTCTCTCACTCACACAACCACACACACACACACACACACACACACACACAACCCCACCACACACACACACACACACACACACACACACACACACGCATACACAAATTACCTCTAAGAACAGTTCTGTCTTTTTACAAAAAAGACAGAACTGTTCTTAGAGGTAATTTTAATCTGCCTGAAGTAAAAAAAAAAAAAATCTCTTCAACATCAAAAGATTTTAGATGCTGTCAGGAATGATGGGGTGATTTTTGACAGAAGTGGAACAAGTTCAACAGGATACAGCTTCTGTTGACTAAATCAAATTACAAAATAAACTAGGTAACCTACGCAATACTATTTCCCCATTTTTCTTTATACTACGTGTGAGAGGTAGTCATTAGTGGTGTTCCTGGCAAATTCTGAATGCACAAAAAGCGTCCTGACATATATATATAGATATATATAAATATATATGTCATCTCATCTATCTCAATCACCGTGGACGATGGTGTGAGCTCCACTCTTTGTCACAAAGGATCGCCAGGCGACGTGGTCCCTGCTCCTGTGTATGATGTCATGGAGCCCCAGGCATCAGTGATGTTGTCCATGAAGGATTTTGCAGGCCTTCCTTGTTTTCTCTTTGCCTTGACTCTCCCCTGCAGGACTGATGTCATCAAGTCGGTTCTTGTGTTTCTGTTCATGCGCCCGATATACCTCAATTTTCTTTTGTTGATCTCTGGAATCATTTTATGTTGGACAGCTAGTTCCTTTAGCATGCTTTCATTGCTTCTTTTGTCTGTCCATTTACATACATTTATGTTGACATAGCAAGCAAACGAGGTTGCATAAGAGAAACTGGGAATGGAGGCAGCTGGCACTTTCCCTTAGAGAACTGGCCGTCCTCAATATGATCCACCTTTGATGAAAGAGGTCTAAGTTTAATTTCCTTTCTTTCACTGACATTTTAGTTTGTTTTGTGTTTTTATTATCTACAATACTATTACATCAGAGAATATGAAATGGAAATATTTGTGTTCTGTTTATTTCATACATTAAGGTTTTGAAAAAAAAAAAAAACAAGGACAGATATCAAGTATAAGTATCTGAATGAAATGTTCACACAACTCTGAATTCCTTTACAGGGATGCCATTTTCAGTCTTCACCCATCTTCCTTTTTTTCATTACTCACTGAAATGAAGTTACTGATACATCAAAATTACTTATAACAACCATCATAATCTTATGATTAATAATAATAATAAACAAGCAATAGAATAATTTTTACTAACTTGAGACAGTAATGATGTATGTGTTTTCCTGCTGATATAAACACTTGTCTGTTTTTAAATCTGTTTACTCCCTCAAATCTCATCCACCATCTTTCCACAGAAGAGGGGGTAAAATGGTAAAATTATTATATGATATATGCTGAATTACATTTTTTATAAAAAATGCCGTACTAGCTGAGCACATTGTCAGGGACACACAGACACACATGCAAACAACAGCTATGGCAACTCTGATGCAGGGGCATGTTCATACTCTACTAATCCATCATTGTGAATCAAGCAATCTGCTTCCTGCCACTGGTCAATGTGCATTTTATTACACAGCAAATTCAATGCTCACAGCACACTCCTTGGAATCTTTGTTTCCAGTATGTGTATGGCTCACGATAAACACATTCTGTGCCACACACAATCACAATATCAATTCCAAGAACATGGAATTTCATCAAAGCAAACGCCTGTCACAGACACAACCCACTTCATGCAAACTTTCACTGGTTTTGCATGAGAACTGGTCCAACAGCACCCACTTTTCAAAAGTAGAGACAAACGTACTGTGTGGCAATCAGGATTAGTCTTTCTTCCCCTCGGTCAAATCAAGACAAATTGAGTCTTACAATCCCACAACAGCCCCCTACAGTTGTCAAACAACCCTGGCGTGTGTTGGTAAAGGTGGATGTAGAAACTGGTGGACATCTGTGTACCACAGTCCCAGACACCCGCGTCTGTCTCAGTGACTGAAAACAGGTCACATGCTGATGTCACATCAATTGTTTCCAGCTGGGTCATGGGGCAATAAAAAGCCACTGTATGTCAGGTTTCAAACTCCACATTTAAAATGCACATTACTGATAATGTTATTTATTGCCCTCTTTGAATGTGGCTTTCTCTTGTTAAGAAATTCTCTCTTTCTCACATGTGGTGCACTCATCAAACGTGGCTTTCTGTCGTTTACAGACTGTTACTGTCTCTCATTTGGGCACGATGGGTAGTTGGACAAGCCACCACTTCACAGAAAGTCCTGCTTCTTACTCACAGTCATGGGTTTCATGGTAAGAACTGGGCAGAATGCTGCCCAACATCCCGACACAGAGGACACAGCCAGTGTCTGTAGTAGGCAATTATAAAAAGTGTAATGTGACAAACTAAATTTGAACCAGGTTTCAGGCTAACAGAGAAAAACAAAGAAACAAACAAACACAAAATGTTGGTTGGCAGAAAATCGCCCCAAAAAGCTACTATCAAAAACTGATCTACCAGTTCCTGGGCACGATCCAATGTCATACACATTAAGGTAGAACGGCTTTTCTCTTCCATAGCGTGTGTGTTTGTGTGTACGTCAGCAGCTGCATACATCCTGAATAAGAAGCGGTGCTCCAAGCAGGATAGAACACTTCATTAAAATCCACCACCACCTCTTTCCACACCAACAGCTCCATCACCAACATCCCCCACCCCTCCAAAACAAAAGATGTGGTAATTAAGTAAACACAGATCCATGTCCAAGTGAAGGGATAAGCTGAAGGTCATATGAAAAACAAGGGAAACTGGCTATTGTCCTATACAACTAGTACCTAACCAGTCTGTCTCTGCTGGCAGCTGCTAGTCTACAACATGGCACCATATCAGCAAGACTGTGGTTGCTATAGCAACAGAAGAACCTTCACCATGGCTACCAGGCGAAATCTCTGTTCTTAGAGGACTGAGCTGTGTGTCGTGGAAATGTTAATGTCTGAACACTCGTCAGAGTCAGAGCTGGAGTCTGGAGCATGCGTCTGAAAAACACAGAAATGGCATTTGAGATAAAGAGATGTACATGTAGAAACTGATGACAATTCTGTCCTCTAAGCTTTTTTCTAGTTGATCCGAGTTTTGTTTTTCTCTGCCATAGTTCAAGGTCATGGTTCCACTCCTTATTTCTAAAATCTACTCTACATGGCCAAGCATCTTTACGGACTATCTCTAAAACTGTTTGAATTTAAACTTTCAATAATAAATCAACATCACTGCACTGTGGTGATGACATTTCACTAGAAATAAAAGCCAACATTTCTTCTTAACTCGACTTAACTCCATTATGACAAATTACATCATCTGTCTCATCAGTCATCCACCCTATCCACATTGGTCTTCCTCTGAAAACACACTTGCTGCACTTAACAGAGCACAAAAAAGAACATAACAACAACAACAAATGGAGGGAGGTCATGGCAGTGGTGTTTGGGGTGCCATGTCAATATATCAATGCAGAGTAAATACAATCAGGGACATATATCAATGCAGCATACACAGAGTTCATCAAAAATAACAATAGATAGCAGATCCTGAAATGAAATCATAGATAAGCTGTAGTGACATTAGCTTACAAAAATATGTAAGAAAGAAAAAAAAAGTATAAATCGTCTGATAAAACAGTCACTCTCTCACTGACACGCACGCACACACACACACACACATACATGTGTGCGCGCACACACAAGATCATACTGAGAGAATTTGGATTTAAACACACATACACACACACACAGACACACACACACACACACCCCACACATACATACACACACACATATACAGTGATGCAGTATAAATGTAATTAATGTATGCAAATATGACCAGCATTTGCCAAGAAATGTGAACAAACTTTCAATTCTGAATTTACTAACTTATCCACTTCATCACATTATACCTCGTAAGATCTTTCAGGAGAGTTGATGACCTGGCTACGCATGCGTTTGACGGTCATCTCTTTGTCAGAGAGTCCATCAGAGATACAGGTACATTTGGCAAGCTCTTGCTGCAAGTTCTCCGCACTACCCGTCGACAGCAGCCCCCCATCAGGTGTGGCATGTGATGCTTCGCTCATATTGCTCTCCTCTTCTGAGAACGCCCCTTCTGAACTGAGGGTGGAGTAATGTGTTCGTCGTCTGTGTTGGTGTTCATCCTCGCTTACGTCCCCTTCCTCTTCTGACCACGAATCTTCTGAGTGCTAAAACAAGATTGACAAAAATGATTGGATCTTTTTCCCTGAGGAAAGGGAGGGGTTGGTGATCTTATATTGTTGCTTTATGAGTCTTTTTACATATTTGTTATTTTCATCGCTTATCAATATTTCTGTGTTAAATGAGACAGAGGTGTATAGAAGGCATCTCCATCATTTTACTGTCATGAGATTAACTTTTATTTATATTAATGAAGACATGGAGAGATAGAACTATTTCTAAATTCAAGAGTCTACTTTTGCACCAATGCATTCATGGCACTTACTAAATTATTTGTAGGTAGTGTGTGTGTGTGTGTTATATATATGTGTATGTGTGCATGCGTGGTGTGTGTGTGTGTGTGTTTTGTGTGTGTGTGTGTGGTGTGGTGTGTGTGTGTGTGTGTGGTGTATGTGTACCTGAGCATGTTTAATCCAAATTCACATGCTTGTCTGTATGTGTGTGAATGTGTATATATGTGTGAGTGTGTGTTAACTCCAAACTCACACTGAATATCATAACAATACCCCTAAAAAAACCCTGCATGTTCCTACCTTTATATTCCTGAATTTGACGCCAGTGGGGCGCCTGTGCACGCTGGGTTCAGAATCCAGACTTTCCACACGTTGCATGGGAGGGGGAGTCCTCTTGGGCACAATGTCTTGGTCACTTCTTCGCTTCACAGCTAAGTTCAAACCCAAGTTTTCTGAGGGTGAGGGGCTCTGACTGCGCCTCTGTTGAGAAGCGTCTGTTGTGTCTGGGTCGTGTATAATGCTATCACTGGGGCAGTTGAGGTTCTCATTGGAGTCTTTTTCTCTTGAGTTATTGGACTGGGACTCCGAAAGGTTAGAGGGGGTTTGGATAGCAGTGGGGTCATCGATCAACGTCCCGAGAGAGGGCAGATGGGACTGGGCAGCAGGCTTCATGGGACTGCGGGCAGGTGAGTCACAGGAGCTTTCCACATCAGCACTGACCTGACTGGACCGCTTACTGCTGTCACAGGTGTGGTCGCTGCATCCCCCATCACAGCCAAAGCACACATCGTTCATGTTGCCCTGGGGGTCCCCCAGCAGTTTGGGGGAGGGTACAGCAACATCCCCCGCCTCTTCATCCGTCTGGTGCTCCCTGATAGCCGTGCTACTACCAAAAAAACGGAATGCTGAGGGGGAGACATGTTCTTCCTGGTGATGGTAGTTGATGAGGATGCCATGAGGATGGGTGCTGAGGGAGTGCAGACTTCTACCACACTCTGCCTCTTCCCCTATCGTCCCCACATCCCGACTGGGGCTTTTCACAGGGGAGGTTATGTCTTTGGCAGAACCGCGACTGTTGCTGCGGCGATGTCGACTTTTGCGGGCGCGGATCTTAGTGGGTGAGGGCAGAACAAGCTCTGAACTGGTAGTCATGCTGCCGGTACATTCTGTGCGCAGGGAGTCAGGGCTGGAACAAAGGAAAACTTAATGACTGAAAACAGCTTGGTTATGGGATGATAAAAATACCAATAAAAGTACACAAGAGATATATATGAGATGCAATAAATTCCAAAAGGTATAAATGTGCAAACTTGGGTCCTGCATCTGAAAGTCCTAGATGCAATGGAAGCAGCAACTGCTGAAAAGAGTCCTAGCTGGATCTTGTTGAGGAGAAACAAAAGAATTTCATAAGGCTTAAACTTTTCCTATACATACAGGTGTCCAACAGCATAGTGGTCAAAACATCTGTCACAAGGTTCACTTGGCTTTGACCTTGGGGGTGAGGGTTCAAACCCATGTGGGAAAAAAAACAACAAAATGGTGACAGCAGGAGGATCCAGGAGTCATGACCTGGATGCTGCCCAGGCCCCTTAGAAAGAGAGGAGTTTAGAGCCGAAATATGAGGGGCTTCTCTTCTGAGGACCTTCTGCTGTCCAGCTCTCTGCAAACTTTCTTGCTACACTTTCTGCAAATACTTTATTTACAGCAGATGATGAAATACTGATTTCAAGTTGACAGGTTCAGACAAGCATACATTTAAAAATTAGGAATGCATAGAATACAAAGAACAATTTGGACTTTATTCAAGAGAGAGTCATCGCACCTGATAAATTCCATATGCATTACACCCAATCTATCATCTTGTCTGGCAGCCTCCGTAAGCCTGAGCAAAACCCTAAGCCCTAGCAAGATCTTGAAATGGAAGGTATGGGGTATGAAGCACTATGCTGACATCACCAGAATGACTGAAGTATCAAGGTAGGCGATGAACAGGCCAATTTTTAAGCTGCAAGATGGGACTGACCTCAGGACATCAGATCTTGAGTCCATGGCTCTACTACAAGAGCAAGCCAGCTTGCTACAGAGCTGTGGTGTAACTCAAAGAGTATTAAGTGCATGAAACAACGGAAAGAAACATGTACACACACATCATAAAGTTTGAGCAGAAGGCCTACCTGTTGAGGTCTGAGCTGGTCTTGTGAGGTCGTTTCTTGCTGAGTCGATCCAAACGCTCCTGGGCTTTGATGATGGGACGAACGATGGACTTCCTCCGTTTGTTGTACAGTGCCAGCTGCTGCTCTCGTCTGTTCACATGCAGGTTACAGTACATCAACACTTGTATGCGGTCAAACTGTTTTTGTTTTATCATTATTGATGTATGTGAAAGGGAATCTGTACATGTATAAAGAAAAATATACAAACTTGCACACATGAGGATAGGAAAGCATGAAGGTTCAAGCACTGTCCTGTAAGACAAGATTACCTCAATTGCATCACAGATCCAATACTCACTCTGGACATGAATCACATCATATGATTCAATAGATTGTGAAAATTTTCGATCAACAGACAGGTGACTACTGGAACTGAACAAAGTGATCACAGGCAAGCATAACCATTTTCATTATGATGTAGCCCCCCTTTACACATACACACACACATACACACACAAACACACCACACCAACACACACACATGTACATACACACATACAGACTTCTGCTTAAACAAACAAAAACAAAACAAAAAAGTTTTCATTCAACAGCAACAGGCCACTCACTTGAGAAGTTCACGTTCTCGTTTTTCCAGCTGCAACATGCATGCCGTGAGTTCCATGTACAAGTTGTTGGCTCGCTCCAGTTTACGTTCATAGTGCTCACGTACATCCTGGGCATGTCTGTCATTGTGCAAGACATAAAAACATAAGCTTGGTTTAAATGTGATTCCTACCATCAATTTTAAAGACACAATCCATACAATTCTGGGTTGTAATAGCGAACCATTATTCAGAACAACAAGATGAAGAACGAACCCTTTTGACTCCCATACCCTATCCACAAACTGCAAAAACTTAATTCTCTGGCTCCTTCACCCTATCCATCAGCTTCCTGCAGGAAGCTGGTGGACAGGGTGAGGGAGTCACTGACTTAAGTTTTTGCTTTGCTAGCACGGTTAACAATGCAGGATGCTGGTGGACAGTGTGCGGGTGTCAAAGGGTAAACATGTTCAGTTCCCACTGATCCTTTCCAAAGAGATGCAGCGTTTACACATGAGAAAGAAGAATCAAGAGAAACAGATGATTACTAAGTTAATGTGCACAGAACGTCAAAAATAATGTGCATAGGTATATACACATGTAGAGGGAGAAAGAGTGAAGAGAAAACATCTTCAAAAATTGATAAATCAATCATCCAAGCAAACATTCAAATCAATCAATCAATCAAATGCTTTCATCACTAACTCACTCAATTAATATCCATAAAAAACATTTATCATCATTCCACATGTTTTCAAATACATGACATATAAGCTACAATAATGTTGTAAGCTTTCTGCATATCATTTTGTTGGAAGCAAATGAATAGCGGAAGGGAGTGAAAGGGTTAAATGTCCAGGTGAAAAGAAAAACCACTCTGAAGGGACCTGGTGAATAGAGTAAGGGAGTGAAAGGGTTACAGCAGAGTTCTCACCTCAGTTCTTCCTTCCTGCGACGTACTAGCTCCTCCTCCAGCTGAGGTAAGTGTGATCCTTCTGCCTTCATCTTCTGGAAGTTTTCTTTGATCTCCTCACGCCACTGCTCCTATACAACCCACATACATTCCATTTCTAACTGACCCTATCTTGCAGGACAGCAAAATATCAAATTCCATCAGAAACCAAGTACTTTCATACAATATGACCACAAAATAACAAATACCATCAGAAACTTAGTACTCTCTTATACTACCGCCACAAAATATCAAACTCCATCAGAAACTAAGTACTCTTATAATATTACCACAAAATGTTAACTCTCACCAGAAACTAAAACAATCATAATACATGACCTCAACATACTAAATCTTATTTGAAACTGGCCCTCTTTCTTAAAAATAACAAAATATTGTATTCTATTAGAAAATGGTACTCTCCTATGACAGCAAAACATCATCAAATTCCACTGGAAACTGGCACTTTCTCACTTGACAACAAGTAAATGTCTTACGAGACTGGCACAAAGTTAGATGTTGTATAATTGATATCAATATTCTTTGAAACTGCACTCTCTCACAGTTAAGATAGCAACATATCAAACCATGCAATCTTTAGGCAGAGCATGTAATTGTAAAAGTACTTCCTCTGATGTAAATCAGCTCTGCAAGGCAACACTTTAGCATGTGGTTTGTGTCAAAGTCAGTTTGGTCACTGTAAGTCTATCTTCTTAATAAATGTGAACAGAAAACTATAATGTACATGATGTATAAAGTTTACATCAGTCAGCTTATGATTAAAGCCAAAAGAAAATTAAGACAAACAATATACTAATTTAAACAATTTGATTCTCCTGAAACTTTCCAGGCAAGTGAAGGTGTACTAAGTCAAGTCTTTACCTGACACTGAACAAAGTTTTCCCTGTTGTAGTTGAGAAGTTCTTGTGAAGCAATTTCCAGATGCATCAAGATCTGACGGAATGATGGCCTGTTTCTTGGCTTACCATTCCTGCAGAAAAAAAAGTTTTTAAAATTATGTATCTTCTTTTTGTCTAGATGTTAAAAAAATAATGAATGTACTTTCCTTTCTGATAATATATATACCTTTCTGACATTATATATACAAAAAGTGACAAAAGAGCGGACACTGTGTTATCAATCCAATTACCTCCTTCCCCTGAGGCCTGCTTTCTTACAATTATATACTTAAAAACTGAACTTTCCTGTTCCCTCGTTTAGATTCTCATTCTTTCTCTCTCTCTCTCTCTCTCTCTCCTCTCTCTCTCTCCTCTCACACACACACACACACACACACACACACACACACACACACACACACACACACACACACACACACACACTCTCTCTCTCTCTCTCACAATGCATGTGCATCAATCCTGACTAGCAAACAAACCAAGCTTTCAGCACATTAAACCCAAACTAAGACAACACATTAGCAACACACAGAATAACAAGCAAGCAACTAAATCAACCAATCAACTAACCAACCCTCAGAATGATACAAAACATAACAACAGGTGTAAGTATGTCCCACCTGTCCCTTGAGCAGACCAACACTACAGTGACATGTGAAGTCAAGAATGAAGTCAAATGAAGTGTGTGACTGTATAACTGTGTGACTGTATTACTGTGTGACTGTCAGGTGTGACCAGTCATGCACAGGTGAGTCACACTTCCACATCAGTCCCTCCATCAGTCACCAATGTGACATCATGTCTATTTTAAGCACAAACAGACACTCAGGAAAATGTTTATTTTAAGCACTTGGTACCAACAGACACTCATGCCTATTTTAAGCACTTGGTACTAACAGCCAGTGATGCCATCAGCATGCACAATCAGAAATAACACATGTTCTAGGGGACACATATAGAGTGAACTGTCAAATGGGAATGGACCTCAGATAGTCTTTTTCATGGCATTGCTCACACAAGGTGTCGTATTTTGTTCCATATTAAGAAATTATTCCTAAAAGTCTTTCTCAAGGAATTGTTCATACTGGTAGTGGTATTCTGCAGTACAATGTGAGAGTACTTTTTCTGAGTGTGTGTGTGCTAATGGTATCCAGTGTTCCATGGCAGTCATCCATCCAAGTATTACCAGGCCTGAAATTGCTTACTTTGGTGACTTGATGACAACCAGTGTTTCCAATGTAGTATAGCCACTGGCAATGGAGTACTTTTAAAAACTGAGCTAGTTTGGTATATGAACAGTAAGCCATAACAACGTGTATACGATATTCTAGTGCGCACAATCCAATTTTATTATTTGTGAAAACGTCGTTTCTATTTCACCCATTTAAATCAAAAGGACAGGCATAAGCAACAGGTCAATTAAAGCTGCTGACATCACTAAATGACAGCATACAATGTACAATGCGATGATCATACACATGTACACCCACAATTCAGTTTACCATTTACTGTCAGATTAATTAATGTTGTAGTTGTACTGACAACACACACACACTACACACACACAACACACACACACACACACACACACACACACACACACACACACACACACAGAACTAAACTACAACTGACCAGCACTGGCGCATAAGGAGTTTGAATCCTTCAGGACAGGTGTCCGGTACCGGCAGGTGAAGACTGTTGCTGCCTACCCCCCAGATGATGGCTGAGGAATCCACATCTTTGTAGGGAATCTCCTTCGTGATGATCTCCCACAACACCACACCAAACGACCTGAAGGTAAGAGTTCTCTTTATGAATTTACTACATATTCTCCTTATAGACTTATATTCTCAATATACATTTTGTCATTTTTTTCATCCTATGTTATTCCTCCATCATAAATAAGTTCCCACACAAACACGATAAGAATACTTTTGGAATAATATTCTTTATCATAGAAAAAAAATAGCTTTATTGTTCTGACATCTTGACATCTCATAGATGTTTAAGTGCGCATGTGAAATGTTCTGAGAGGTCTGAAATCTTGTCAAAAAGCCAGATCACTAATATTTTACAAGCCACCACATTTCTTTTCTGTACAGAGTTTAATAAGTCAAAGTAGCTGAGTCAGGGATCCATTTCTCCAGAATTATTCCTAATCATGTCACATTCTACTACTCATGACAGTGACAATGTCACTAAGTGCAGTATAATGCTTGACATGAATCAGAAATATTTTTCCTTTTAACATTAACACAACCATATTTTGAGTTAAAAGATAAATGTTGGTGGGAATGCTTTATATGAAAATAATCAAGTCCCATGTTTTATATTGCATTTTGTGAGACTGATCTTGAAAAGCAAATCAACATGATCGAAGAGAGAAATCAAACCAAACAAAACAAAACAACACACGCACAAAATCGATGACAATGCTCACCAGATGTCAACTTTTTCGTTGCATGGTTCATTCCGGATGACTTCAGGGGCCATCCAGGATACAGTGCCTGCAAACGACATCTTGGTGCTCTTCTCATTCCACTCCCGACTGGTACCAAAATCTGAGATCTTCACCACATCATTCTTGGCCACTAGCACACTGAAAACACACCAAAAACATGTTATAAAAGTTTGTCAAAATTAACCACTTTCACATACTTAAGAAATCTTTCATCTTTAAGACCTGCTGGTTTCAATGCAGCAACATCTACAAGTGGATCCTGAAAGTAAAAGATTGCTTCTTGGTGGCACGAATATGTGGACCTTGAAGGTAAAAATCTTTTTCTTGGTGTCACCAACAGGTGGATTTTGGTGAGATATTTCTTCTTTTATGACGACATCAAGGAATAGTCCTTGAAGATGAAAGAGTGTTTCAATGTTTTCAAATGGCAAGATCAGCAAACAATCTTCATGTTTGTACTTTAACATAATGATGAAGAAAAAAATAAAGATGGGGGGAGGGGGGGGGGGGGGAGGGAGAGAGTGTCAAAAGCCACATTTGGGCATCTGAAATCCAATGAAGATTTTCAGAGCAATAATTTCTATAATACATACAATTACAGTGTTGCAGTATATCTGTTCAGATGATGAGACTGACAATACATCAATGACTTTCATTAATAGACAATGATATTGAAAAAAAAAACCTGATGTTATCACAGCGTCACTTACTTTGGGGATTTGAGGTCACGGTGGATGATTTTATGTGAGTGTAGATAGTTCATGCCGCTGGCAATCTGTTTGGACCAGTCCAGGACCAGGGCCGGAGGGATTTCTTTGCCATCTCTCAACACCTCATACAGCTGGCCATAAGGACAGTATTCCATGATGATGCAGTAGCAGGGAGCTTGAGTACACACACCCCTGAAAACACATATACCACAAATCAGTTTTAGTTTATCACATAAGACATAATGGAGCTTGAGGACACCTCCCACCCCCTTGAAAACAAACCTACCACCACTACCATGTATCAATTTTTGTTTATTCTACTTGGCATCAATGCAAGTAGATACCACATCCATCAAGTAATGGAGGCAAAAATAAGCATGGCATAAACCAAAAAAAGTATGATTATGTGTAATGTGCAGTGAGTCCAGTGAGTTGGAGAACAGCTCTATATAAAATATTGCTTTTACTCAATTACTACTACCACCACCACTACTACTACTGCTAGTATTATTACTAAAAGAAAAAAAAAACTATCCAAAATAATCAAACAAAGGTATAGAAATACACATCAACAAATATTAACAACAGACTGATAAACAGACTTGAATGAGGAAATTTTAAGTATAAAATATTAACAACAGTCTCATAAACAGACTTGAATGAGGGAAATTTTAGATATGTTATGTAAATAAATAAATAAACAAATAAAAAATGAATAAAAAAAAAAAAAAATAAAATGAATGTCTTCAATTATGAATGATCTAAAACATTTTTTTTTTAATCATGCCAGCTTTTAATTTCTCTCTGAAACCAAGCTACAAGCAACACAAAGACCGTAGGTATATGACTACTGACTTGAAAGAGATGATGTTGGGATGGTTGAGCTTCCTCAAGTTACGAATGTCTGTCTCTTTAATGTCGCGCACTTTCTTCACTGCCACCTCCTCGCCAAACAGTTTACCCAGAAACACTGCCCCCTGAGCACCACTGCCCAACCATTGCAGGTCTGTTATGCTCTCAAAGGGGATCTCCCAGTCATCTGAAACAGACATTACAATACCAAATGAGGTTATGAAATATTGCAATTATTTTGAAAAAGGAAATGAAGACTAAAATGAAGAAACATTTATTTCCACTATTTTGAAACAGGAGACACAATAAGGATTGAGATCATGACATTTCAGTTAATTACAGTGTCTATGTAAATTGAAATGTCAATTACCAACTGGTCAGTTAAATTACTGTACTTCTAGAATGTTTCAGTTACTTATAGCATCTATGTTGAAATTTCAATTAAGATATTGTAATTGTACTGGTGCTTAGGTAATGCTTTCTTTCTATCCCCATGTCAGACAATGTGTTTATCAGAATTATGATTCATCAATATCTAGTATAAAGCTTAATAATAGGATGCATATAATCTGGTTCACACAGGCATGTTTAACTCACCTACAAACATGCATGTGCACGCACGCCCCCCCCCCCACACACACACACACACACACACACACACACACCCCACACACACAACACACACATGCACAAACACACACATATGCACACACACACACACACTTGATCACACGCACGTATACATGCATTCATGCAGGCACACATGTACAAATGAAACACACAATTTACATCATTAATAAAATAAAGACCAGATTTTCTTACAGTTCATTTTAATATCTATATTACCACATTACGGTATGTGAAAAGCCTGTTTTGTTTATGTATGAAGTTGAGAAGAAGAAACAAATAACACAGAACCACAAAAAGCTACTTTGAGACTATCAAAAACTACGTAATGGTTTCAAGCCAATAATAAAAGTGAATGTTAGAACAAATTAGTACAGCGATCTGACAAACTACATACAGTAAGTACTAGAGAGTCACATCTGATACAATACAAATAAGGTGGACAATGTGTAGCCTAATGGTTAAAGCGCCTGCCTAGGACACAAGAATTCTGATTTCAACTAATGAACTCGATAGGGATTTTTGTAAATCCGACTCCACTAGATCAATGTGGGTATATGTGTTAGTCTTTCAACTGATATAGTACATGTAAACCAAGGTCCTATGTACAACATGAACTTTGTGCACTTTAAAGATCCCATGGCAAAAAAGTTGTCCCTGTCAAAATTCTGTTGTAAGATCCACTTTCATGAGTAAACAGAAGTACATGCATATAGAAAAAAAAAGTGCCTACACTGTGAGGATACATTCTTCCTGCACAGAGCAGCTCACATCTCATATGGTAAATTCATTGTGACAAAAAAAGGAACAAAGAACAAATACAACAATACATCTACTATAAATAATGGTTTGGTTACAAAAGCTGAAAATATCCAACACTTTGGAAAAGTGATTGTGATCAACTTGATCATATGAAAGATTCTAGCATGAATACGCAGAAAAGTATGTATATAGTTATATACTACACACATCATGCTCTAAGTCACTATACAGAAACTGGTGAATAACTAAAATGAAACATTTCTCACAAACTGCAGCAAACTTAATATCTCTCTCAGAATCCTGGAAAGACTTCTGTATACAATGTGATAATTCACTCTCTTTGAAAAATTCACTCACAAATTTTTTCTAATGAAAACATTTCTGCTGTGACTGTGATTACATTTGTCATTAACATTGTCGAGTATTGACTGGTAACCAACCAGTTAACAATGTATGCAGTAGATACTATAAAAAAAAAGGCTACATAGGCAACAGGGTAATGATCACTAGCATGATAAATAATGGTAACAGTCTAATCACTATCTAAAAAATTCATGCAAGTCAACACACAATGCCTATGCTGTAGTGCTACAGGCATATCTAGTGACAATAACCGCAATATCAACATCAATGTCAGTCACAGTGGTCTGTGGGTTTCCTATTGCTTTGTAGCCATCTGCTACACACAAAGCTGAACTATTTTCATGCACACACTTTACACAACATTCTCCTGACACGAAAGATCTTCCTTTAACATCATACAACAACATCAACAACAACAACAACAACAACAACAACAACAACAGTATTAATTTTATAAGGTGCTAAATCTTGATGTACAAGTCAAGTCAAACACACACTCTCACAGTTCACTCAAACAGCCACTCACAATGACAGAAACAACCTAAGGGCCCAAAGCACATGCCTATGGAGGAAGGGTGGGAGGACAGAAAGGGATGGGTTAAAAGAGTGCGTGTATCAATGGAGAAGTCACTGCCAGACAAAAAGGTATGTCTTCAAGTTTGATTTGAAAGAAGAAAATCCTCAAGTTAGACTTGAAGAAAGAGTGTGTGACTACCGAAGAAACAAGGGAAGCTCATTCTATGTATATGGACCTGTCAGACAAAATGAACAGTGACTGACTGTGGAGCATCTGATCTGTATCAAGAAATTTGTAAACCAACAGCATCAGAAGCAGAATGGAGAAGTCAGGAAAGGAAGTGTATTCAGAGGTGGTCACAAAGATATCAAAGTGCAAAACAGTTACTACATCTGTAGCAGAACATAATATTGATTTTACATGAGATTCTTTGAGCAAAGGCAACCAGTGGAGGAACTCAAGCAAGGTAGTGATGATTATCTTTCTGTGAAGGACAAGATGGGTGCACTGTTCTGGACACGCTGGAGGCAAGTGACAGAAGAAGCCTCCCAGCCACAGAGCAGGGGAATATAATAATCAATATGAGACAATATTAGAGAAATAACAACTTCAGACGCTGCTTCAGTTGAATGACATTGGCAAACAGATTTGAAATGTTGCAGCTGACAGTAACTGACAATTTTGGCAAATGAATTTCAACACAGAGAGTTGAGAATCAAGAGCAACACACCAGATAACAGATCACAGGAGAAGGTGAGGTATATGAAGACAGAAAGAGACCCCCCAATCCAAATAAAACCTGAAAATAATAACCACCCCTTCCCATGCACACACACACAAACACACACACACAAGCACATGATAACCCTTTCCCCTAAAAAAAAAAGAAAAGAAAAAAGCACACACACACACACACACACACACACACACACACACACACACACACACACACACACACACACACACACACACACACACACACACACACACAAAGGCAAATTAAAAAAAAAAACCACACACACAAACAAACACCCCCGACCCCACCCCCAAAAGATAGAACAATATGAGAGATGCTAGCAGACAGTTGGACAGACAGAGTGAAGTATTAAGGTACAGTTAATTACCAGAGTAACAAACTTTCTTTCTTTTTAAAGACAATTATGTAAAGACATTTACAGTGAAAATCAATCTGTAAGTCAAAGAGAAAAGATCAGAGTATACCATTTCAACTTATGAAGATCAAATCACAAACACCAATCCAGTAAATCAAAACTAAAACAGTGGTTGAGGCAGGCAACACAGAAATGCATCAGATAAAAAAAACAAAAAACAAAAAAAAGTCACAAAAAGGCCAACACACAACAGATATGTTAAAAACTTCTTTCACTCCTTCTCCCTCAATTTCTCTTGCTAATTGTTATGAGCTGTATTGTCAAGATTTGGTGCCATATAAATACTGTAATTATTAACTAGTATTATCATTGTTTTTCACTTCTTTTCTCTCTTGCCTCCTCCATTCACACTGTAAATTCATCATTATTTCCTTCTTTGTTCTCTTCTCTCCTTTGCCACAATTTGGATTTTGGAATTAGTTCAAGATGGATTTATCGCACTTAGATAATTCCATATGCACTCAATTCAAATCTGCCAATAATTACCTGGCAGACAACTTGAGCCTGTAAAACCTTATGCATTATTGAAGTCTTGGGAGCGGGGTTGTCGGGGAAGAGGACCCATGAAACACTGATCAAGCTGATACCACCAGAATGACTGATACATTATGATGGGCAGACCAGTTTTTGTGTTTTGCGGGCTGGAACTGAACTCAAGATGTCAGATTTGAGTCCAAGGCTCAATCAACAGCCTGCCTCCATCTTTTCCAGTTATTTGTTAACCTACAAATTCTTTCTGCAATCCTCTCTTTCCTCACTCCTCCTCACAATCCAACTACATGCCCACTCCCACTTGATGCTTCCTTTTTCTTTATGTTTTTAAAAGTCTATCCTAAACCTCCCTTCTTTCCTCTTTCCTGTAACTCTTTTCCCTTCTGATTTCTCACCTCTCTGCCCATTTTCTTTTAAACTATTTTGTTTTCTGTTTTCTTTTCCCCTTCGTCTCAGTTTCTGTTCTGTAATTTTTCTGTTCCCTTTGCCCTCTTACACATTTCTGTGTCATATCTCCTATCTTTTACCATTCTTATTCTCCTCACCCCTTTCTTTCAGCTTCTATTACCTAATGTCATAGGCTGACTGCCTCTTATATTAGAACTAAAGACTCAGGATCTGACGTCTGGAGTTCAGTTTCAACCCGCAAAACACAATCTGGCCTATTCGCTGCCCATCTTAATGATGCAATCATTCTGAGGTGTCATCGTATTGTTAAGTCCCGTTAACCTTTCCCCCTTCCCCTTTTCAAAACCTTACTAGCGCATAAGGTTTTGCACAGGCTCAAAGAGTTTGCCAGATAGCAGATGGCAGACTGGCTGGAATGCGTATGTAACTATCCGAGTGCACTGACTCTGTATTGAATAAATTCTAATCTCTTGGTAACCCGACTCTTCTGCATGATCTTCATTTACCGAGGGAAAAAAATCATGACTGTAAAGGAAATTATATCGGAAACCACTCACCATCTTCCCGACATCCACGAGAAATTAGAAACCTTTTTCTAACCTTGCCTGCTTTCAAAATGAAGATGATTGCTGAAGGTTTTTGTTACATCTGGTGACTCAGACTAGACAGCTGATTCTGTACAGCAAAAGATCTATTTTGTTTGCTTGTTTTTGTTGTTTTGTTTGGGCTAACTACTGCAAGGGAGACAATCCTGTTTTCCTTCTCTTTGAGCTGTATTTAATATATATCCATTTATCTGCCTGCTTTGATGCTGCAATGGCCAATGCCAGCTTCATTCCTACATCTAAAAGACAAATTGTGCTGTTACCCTAAAACTGAAAAAAATGTATTTGCATTATTTTCTCTCTGTGACCTATGATTCCATAATAATGATAAAATAAATTATACTTTTAGTTGAAATCTTATAAAATTAAAGCAGTGATAATGAGAATATCCTACGTAAATGGAAAACAGAAAGGAATAAAATATTTAAAGTCTTAATTGATGCATCAATAAAAACATAAGAACAAAGACCACTGAGTGAGTTACACACACAAACCACGGCAAAACACTCGGACACACCCACACAGATTTGTGACTACGCACAACACACTAAACACTTGCGACTACACACAGAGCTGTGACTACACATAAGCTACACAGGTCATGCAAGACAACACTACAGTCCACCTACATGATTCTCTGCCATGGGGACCTGCCAGTAGAAACCAATGTATTTTTTAAATCTACATTCTTCCTGTCAAAATGAACAATGGACAAAACATATAAAAAAAGGTGTGACTTGTCCCTTTCAATCCCTTTCCCTATCGACAGCATTCCCACAGGAGGCTGGTAGACAGGATAAGGAAATGAAAGGGTCAACACCCTTCTCCTGCCAATCCTCTGCCTTCTTAACTTTCTAAAAAAAATACCGAAACACAAAATTTTCCCGTCCCCATCCCACTTTTCTCCCATTCACACACGCATGCACACCCACACACGCACAAGCACACACACACACACACACACACACACACACACACACACACACACACACACACACACACACACACACACACACACACACACACACACACACACACACACACACACACTGTTGCTCTGCATACTGCTGCACCCTTTCATCCAAGAATAATAAGCCCAATCTTGTCCAGAAATCTTTTGAGGTCCAAATCAATAGTATCACACCTCGTCTGTTCTTATTAGCTAGAAAGTTTTTAGAGTTCAATGTTCTTTCAAATCCTCTAAAAAACGAATTTTCTTGAGCAAGAGATGTTTTTGAAATTCAATATTCTTCAAATCAGGCACGAAACATATCTTCCTTGAGCAAAACATGTCATCGTTTCTCATCCCACCTCATCCCCCTGGCACACTTTCCTCCTCCCCGTTCTCAGTTCTCCAACTGTGGTAAAGCGAACAATGCTTCAAACTTCACCAGCAAAATATTATTGCTCGAGTTTGTCCATAAGTGCTGCTACAGATTACAGCAAGATGGTTTCTTTGCTTGCTGGTTTACTGGTCTTTTCCTTTTTTTTTTTCCATATCTTATTTCATTTCAGATTTCTCTTTATTATCTACTTTCAGCCATAAAGCATACTCAGCCTCAATTAAAGACTGGTTAATTAAAATGGATCACTTAGACTAAGCAGGATTTTATTCATTACATGGATGCTTTTTTCTGAATATGCTAATAAAATAAACTGACATGTAGTGCATCTGACATTCCCTAAAGCGGAATTGGCTGTGCATACTTTTTAAACGTAAATCACCAAAGTTAACTAGCAAATCAGCGAAGTGAAAAAATACATATGATCACTTAATTTTCTTTCAAGGAATATCATTCAATTTGGAAATGATATTTCATTGCTTCAAAAACACACTGCTAAATGACTGTAAGTCCATAAAGTTTCACTGGGACTGCAAAACAGCCACAAGGAATGGAAATCCCAGAAAAACAACAGTACAAGTTACACAATTTCACAAAGAAATACGGAGTGGAAAATGGGAAAGGGGAGAACAGGGTGACTGTAATACATCATATCTATTTATAAATACTTTCAGAGGGTGTCTAAAAAGGGGAAATATGTGTACATACATATGTAGATACACAAGGAATAAACATTCAATATCACAATCACAAATGTTGGTGGAACAGGGAAACAACCATTTATCATTTACATTCTGTGTAGTTGTTGGGAGGGGGGGGGGGGGAGGAATGACACAAAGTCTTTTTGAAATATCAAGAATAGAAACACAAAAAGTCTTTTTAAGAATACTTTCAACAAGAGAAACATCATGGTTTTCTTATGATCACTAATAACCATGTAAAACACACAAGATCTTATGCTAAATCTGAACACTATCTTTTCGCATTTTTTTTTCTAAACGAATCACATCAAATAATGTGTGATCACAATGAATGCTCCACCCTCCAGACTTTACAGACCAGCTCACTCCCTCATCTTATCAACAAGCTTCCTGAAGCATGAGGGATTGAAAGAGGTCATCAATTAGGTTTTAAACGCAAAACTCACCTTGTTGTTTCAATTCAGCAGCAGCAGCCTTGCCGATGATAGTCCACACTGGACGGAGACACCCCAGCAGTCCCTCAAAGAAACCTCTCTGGGTGCCATCCCGGTATCCTACGTCTACGCCCTTGTGGGTGGGTGTGACAGGTGCGGAGCGGGCGGTGGTGGGGGAGGGACTGGAAGAGATGTCTGATTTCAGGCTGATCTGGTCCACATCATGCTCCAAGCGCAGCATGCTGTCAACACATGAAACTGGGATCATAAGTAATAACAACAATAATTAATCATTCTTGTCTTACACTGTTTTTCAAACCCACTTGGACTCAGCATACAAAACATAGAGTGTAATACATACAAAAAACAAAACAAAACAAAAAAAAAAAAAAAAAAAAAAACACACACAGACATCAGAATATACACGTTCATAGACAAACACAAATTAATGCATACAAACAACATGTAACCATACACACCAATATACCTATGGTTATAATCATGGACACACATGAATAACACAATACCCCATGATCAGTAGTTGGAAATGATGGAACATAGTGGTAGAGGTGTAACTACGATACTAACAATGAAAGCTTGGATGAACAGGTCATTTCTAAACTGTGGTTAAAGTGCTGAACGATGGGCAGACCCCTCAGATCAGCTGGCAGTGACTGACAAACAAACGATGCAATGAAACTAAAAGCACGCTCACCAGCTGATTTCATTCAGATAGCGACGTGTACCGTAAAAAGCTTTTGTTAAGAGGATCATAAAGTGTATGATATTTGATTTCAATAAAGATACGGTGGTGAAAATCCATTAAAATGGTGCTTTGAAATTTGATTTCAATAAAGGTACGGTGGTGAAAATCCATTAAAATGGTGATAAGCAAGGTTTGCAATTTCATACTGGCAGCGAAATTTGATTGGTAATCAGATATTTATGTTATGAGTAGTATCATTTTACTCTGAACGCAGCAAATCTGCTTTGTAGTTTCACAATACCAAAGTACTTACGGTTAATGAGTAGGGCACCTAGCACCAAAGTCAGTTGTAACACAGCTTGATACAATTACTCGTTCTAATCAAGCTTTGGTGATCTGCTTTAGGATTCCCCAATACTGTGTGAGCCACTCGTTTCATATCTCTTTACTTAAACGTTTCAGTTTTGAATATTGTTACACTTTTATAATTCTGAGGCAGTATGAGTTTAAGGTTTCGAGGATTGCTTCTGGATTTAAGATAGACTTAAAGAGACCCACAGATGGACTGATATAAGACACACAGAAAGGTATATAAACAAACAACAGAGTCTGCTTTTTGTTTCATTATCTTTGTTTTATCTCAATTCAGTCTTTAGCAATCGATTGGTTTGCTAAACCATTCCACTTTGAAACAAGGTCATAAACTTATACTATATGTTTTACAACACATATAACAGTTGGTAATGATGTAATGAAATGTTCATACAGCTATGCACACCACACTTAAGAACCACATACGAAAACTAACTATACCTTGACTGCAGTCGAAGCAACAACGCCCACAGTTTGCTACAACTGTCAAGGCACAGCTGACACATCATCTGACCAAATGTACTGAAGCATTGACTGGAGAGAAAACAGGAATGTAATCCAACATACATCCCCTCGCAAACTTGATAAAATCACTGTTTACATCCAGTTGAAGTTAACACATGTATCGAAAACAGGTCACAAGTTTACGGCGCTGGTCATACCAAAATATAGCAAGCAAGTCACCATACGAAAGCAGTCACAACAAAACGATCAAATAGGTATTCGTGGAAGCTAGTGATTGGCCATCAAACTTGGGTCTTGTAAGTGAATGTTTTGTTCACCGTAACTATCCCAAAGCTCGCATAATATTCACAGTGCCAATGTCAATATAATGTCCAATGAACTACTCTCTTATTTCCGAGTCAATAACAAAAATATGAAAGTGGACAGCATCTAAACTCAGTATTCATAACTGAAAAGTTAATCCAATGTTCAGTGCAGCCTTTCTCAGCAGGAAGTCAAGGACCAAAATGAGAATTAACTCCACATCGTTCCTGTTTTAAAGTGTTTCACTGACCCACAGAAACTTCGTTAGCAGGTTCTAAAAATAGAAGGGGCTATTACATTCTATGAGACCTTCTCTGAGACTGTCTTGGGGCTGTGGGTCAGTGCCATTTCCAGATGTACCTTAAGCACTCCTCCAATTAACCTCTGATTTTCACCATACAATGCAGAAAACCTACAGCAAAACCAACATGTAGTAATATCAACCTTTTCGGCCCCTCACCCTATCCACCAGCTTCATGCAGGAACTGGGGGACAGGGTGAAGACTACGAACGTTAATGTCCCCACACACGACCTGTGGCCCATTACGTTAATGTCCCCAGTACAGGATACGTTAATGTCCCCAGTACAGGATCCCCCTGAGCATGATTCCTATTTTCTGCCCGGTCTGTATAATGCCGACATGACGCAGACGGTGAAGGGGGTGACCTTTTCTTTACGTCATATGCTTTTGTGGCGTCACTAACGATTCCACAATGACGCCGGAGACGAAAGGAGGACACCACAATAGCACTATAACTAAAGGTGTCTTGTCTTGTTGTATTGAACACGCGTTCTTTTTGGTTTACTTGTTCTTCTGGTTCCTGTTTGCTTGGACGCGGGCAGTCGCACTTATTTTGGATAAAGGTGGATACGACAAAGAAGGTACAGACTGATAGAGTCCACTACAATGATGCAACCGATGAGAAGAAAATTTAATTTAACCCTTTACCTCTCACACCCGTCCGCCAGTATCCTGCTTTGTCAACCATGTTAGCAAAGCAAAAACTTAACCCTTTGACTCCCTCACCCTATCCACCAGCTTCCTGCAAGAAGCAGGTGGATACAGTGAAGGAGTCAGAGGTTAAAATTTTTGCAGTTGGTGGATAGGGTACAGGAGTCAAAGGGTTAATGAACTGTGCTGCGTGTACACGTTAATGCTTAAAATGACGGTGGCACAGAACATGACGCTTTAACTGGCGATGATACTAACGATTCTCGCACCCTAAACACCAACTGCAAAAACTTAATCCTTTGACTGGGGGATATGTTAAGGGAGTCAAAGGGTTAATTTTTGCTTTGCTGGCATGGTTGATAATGCAGGATGCTACTGGGCAGGATGAGGGAGTCAAAGGGTTAATTATGCTTAACCCACTGACTCCTTCAGCCTATCCACTAGCATCTTTCTTTGTCAACCATACTTTCTGCAGGTAGCTGGTGGATAGGGCGAGGGAGTTGAAGGGTTAAATTTTTTTGTGGTGATGGATACAGCGCGGAACAAAGGGTTAAATTTTGCTTAACTGATGCTACAAATGATGATTCTGCAACGGAGCCAAAATAATGACACAATAGCCCTGCGATAGCTACACTGGTAGTACGGATAATGATGCTACAAAATTGCTATAACGGTGCTATCCCACAGACAATAATGTCACAATGGTAATATACTGATGCCACAATATGCAACAATGATGCTACAACTGGGTTCTACAATGATACACTAGTACTCGTATGAGGAATTCCATATCTGCATGACTGAAAAGTATGCCAGTCTAGCCAGCGAGGCGAGGGAAATTCGGTTTTCAGACCAAAGTCCTCGCCACAAAAAGTTGAAGCAAGAGAGTTGGTAAGCACATCTGCCTGTGACCTCATGACACAGTTCTCGATCTGAAGGAAGGAGAGGACCAGAGCCTTAAACGCAATGGCAGATGCAAGGGTAAAGAGTTCCAGCTAGATCTGGTCAAGCAGGAACAAAAATGAACCTCATGAGGCTTAAAATTCCCGTATATGCTGCCAGTGTTCCAAGTAGTTCAAATATCTGTCAAAGGTGGATTTGGCTTTGAGACGCCAGAGGTGCGGATTCGAATCCAAGTGGAAAAAAGCCGGCGACAGCAGAGATACACGATCACCTTAAAGACACTGATCTGAACTCAGAGAGGAAACTGGTGACAGCGTACGGAGTTTAGAGCCAGAACACTTTTTGATGGGGGCTTCTCTTCAGAAGACCTTCTGCTGTCCAGCTCTCTCCAAAGTTTCTTCCTGCCATGCCAAACTAGACATGTAATGCCATAGTAGTGCTACACCAACGCCACATTGGTTCTACCATGATTCTACAATGCTATAAATAGGTTCTACAATGATGCCACATTGGTTCTACCATGACTCTACAATGCTATAAATAGGATCTATAATGATGCTAAAGTGGTTCTACGATGATGCTACAATGCTATAAATTGGTTCTACAGTGGTGCCACAGTGGTTCTACTGTAACTCTACAATGCAACGAATAGGTTCTATAGTACTATAGTGGTTCTACAATGATTTTGCAGTGCTGTAATAGGTTCTCAGATGATGCCACAGTGGTTCTACAATGCTATAAATAGGTTCTATAATGATGCTAAAGTGGTTTACAATGACACTACAATGCTATGGTCTACAATAATGCCACACTGGTTCTACAACGATGCTAAAATGCTATGAACAGGTTCTATAATGTTACAGTGGTTCTACAATGATGCTACTATGCTATAAATATGTCTACAATGATGCCACACTGGTTCTACAATGATGCTAAAATGCTATAAATAGGTTCTACAATGTTACAGTGGTTCTACAATGTGCTACATTGCTACAGATAGGTTCTACAATGATGCCACAGTGGTTCTACAGCGATTCTACAATGCTATAAATCGGTTCTTGGATGATGCTACTAAAGTGGTTCTACAATTATGCTACAATGCTATAATAGGTTCTATAATGATGCTACAGTGGTTCTACAATGATGCCACAATGCTACAAATGGGTTCTACGATGATGCTGAAGTTGTGAGACCACGACAAACAGTGGTATGCCTGAAGGCTTCTTTGCACAACCTGTACGCCCGGTCTTGTACCAATCGTGCAAACACGATCCATTATGCATCAGAACAAAGTAACACCGCCTTTGAGACAATTAACTGGGGGAGGCTGGGAGAGGGAAGGTAATGGTGGTCCAATAATCGTGAGGCTGCAGGGGAGTGAGGTGGCAGAGACCTTAACCGGACTTCTCTCAAGACCAGTGTTATTTTTTCGCCTAAGTCTTTCCTTCCATCTTTCTAAAACAACAAATGCTCTTATCTTTCATCTTCTTTTAAGTCGTATGTTACTGATTCATCGACGTATTTCTTCTAAAGCTGTCATTGTTGTTGCTCTTGTTGTTGTTGGTAATTTCGTTTTTGTACATTTGCTTTGCTTTCGTTTTTCGTTCCAGGGAGTTATTTAGATTACAAAGAGCAAATCTGGGCAAATGGCTTTTAAGCCAATAACTTCTACGTTGGTAATTAGAAGTACCGTTGTCAATCTCTCTCTCTCTCGCCTGATAAAGTATCACTAGCACTGTCTCTCTCGCCTCGCCAGCCAGACAAAACAATAGCATCAGAATGATTGTTGGCAAGGACACAAGAGTGGAGTGGGGATGGTGAGCGAACAGCACGACCAGGGGACGTGGAAAAGACCGAGACCTACAGCGTTAGGCCTCTGACCTTATCAAAGTGGAAGGAGGGACAGGCACGGCCGGAGCATGCAGAAGAGAGGGGGCTAAGAAGATCAATAAAGTCTACACCAAAAGCAGGAGAGAGAGAGAGAGAGAGGGGAGAGAGAGAGAGGGGGGGAGAGAGAGAGAGAGGGGGGGGAGAGAGAAAGAGAGGAGAGAGAGAGACAAAGACAGAGAGACAAAGACAGACAAACAGACAGACAGACAGACAGACAAAAAGAGAGCCAGAGCCAGAGCCAGAGCCAGAGAACGAGTGTGCGTGTGTGCGTGTGTGCGCGCGAGTGCTTATGTGTATTTTGCTTATCTGTATCTCTCTCTCTCTCTCTGTGTCTCTCTGTACGTCTCTCTCTGTGTCTCTGTCTGTCTGTCTCACCTACAAAACCCCCCACACCCACACACTCATGCATACGACATCCAAAGTGGACACAGAACAACAACATGCCAGCTCTTGCGAAATACTGCGTAGCTCCCAAAACACATCTATATGCATGGATATCCCTCTTGGGGTTCATAGAAATGTCCAATACATAATAGCCTATATGGACATGCTATCCATGCTCTTTCTCTCTCCGTCTGTCTATCTGTCTGTGATTCTGTCCGTTTCTCTTTCTCTCTCCGTGTGCGTGCGTGCGTGTGTGTGTGTGTGTGTGCGCGCGTGCGCGCGTGCGTGTGTGCGTGCGTGCGTGCGTGCGTGCGTGTATGTGTGTGTGTGTGTGTGTGTGTGTGTGTGTGCGTGTGATGCAGTTTGATTACATTTACGAAAAAGCACAGAAATTAACCTCTTGCCCAGTTTTCATATTACAGTTTATCTATGTACAAGTCAAACGCAACTCCAAATTTGAGACAACATTTATGATAAAAGATAGTAGCTCCTTCACTGCCAAAATAAGACAGCAACACACACACACACACACACACACACACACACACACACACACACACACACACACACACACACACACACACACATGTTGGCAAACGACACCCAAGTCGACTTACAAAACAGCGCTATATCCGTCAAATTACTGTGTGGCCCCCAAAATACATCTATACGTATGGATATTTCTCTAGGGGTTAATGCACACACGCGTTGTATACTTGCACTTATAAAAATGGCATCTCTCTATCTCCCTCTGTCTCTCTCTCCCCCTCCCTCCCTATCTCTACGTCGTTGGAAGATATTCATTTCTCTCCCTCTCCCTCTCTCTATTTCTCTCTCTCTCACACACACACTCTCTCTCCACACCTCTATCTCTTTCTCTTTTTACAGCTGGGAAATATTCATTTCATCTCTCTCTCTCTCTGTCTGTCTGTCTTCTGTCTGTCTCTCTGTCTCTCTCACGCACACACACACACACATGTACTCTCTCTCCACACATCTATCTCTTTCTCTTTATTACAGTTGAGAAAGTTTCATTTCATCTCTCTCTTTCTCTCTCTCTTTCTCTCTCTCTTTCTCTCTCACGAGACCTGTTTAGATGTATAGAAAAGCACACACTACTAACGACGTATTGTTTTTATAAAACTAAATGCAATTTCGGTATCACGACAACATTGTAATGATCAAAACGCTCTGATTCTGCTTTTTGGTTTTAAATGCTTCAAGTAACTCCAATAATGGAAAATGTCAGCTACTCTCTCTTTCTCTCTCTCTCGCTCTCCCTTTCCCTCAACACACACAACACACACACACACACACACACACACACACACACACACACACACACACACACACACACACACACACACACACACACACACACACACTGTGTCTGTCTGTCTGTCTCTTTCTCTCATAGAAAGTGTGAAGGAAGGTAGGGAGTGGGTGGGTAGTGAATAGTGAAGAAGCTGGGCGCCACTTAAGTGCCAGGCCGAGGCGTGTGAGACATTGATCAGAGACAGCGGCACGTGAAAACTGATACAAAATCTATATCCTGCCTCACTGCCTCAGCCAATTCAGGCCTCACTCTCTCTCTCTTCTCCCTTCCCACCTGCTAATCACTTCCAATCTCATCGTCCGCATCCCTCCCTCCCCCTCCCTTCCCCCATCTGAAAAGATTTATGAGTTACCGTAGTTTATGATAACATGTTCAGCAAGTTTTCTTTGTTATTGAGAAAACGGCGTTCTTTTACATAATTTTTTTCCTCGAAGTTTTGTCACTTTAAAACACCCCCCTTCTGCGTTCCTTTCTGAAATGGGTTCTGTTCATTTCTATAAAAAGTATGATAGCTTTTTGAGGGGTTTCATAGGTGTCGAATTAATTTAAAAACATCTTGTAAAATTTGTGCGACGATGATTGCAGAAAAAGGTTAAAAAGTGTGATGACTGTCTTCTTAGCTATTTAGAAAAGGCGTGTAAACAAAGCTATTTCACATTGCTATGTCTGTACTGTAAGTCTATGATGACTGATTTCTACTCCCTCTCCCCATGAAATGAACCAATGTTCCAGTTTTATTCAATGAATCATTCATTCTCAACCTCCCATCCCACTCTCCCCATTTCTCAGACTTTAAAAAGGGAACCTGAGGATCGACTGGTAAAGAATGGTGTGTGCAAATCAGTGAGTTTTTGATTTTATTCTTACTGTGACCTGTAAAAAAAAAACGAAAAAAACAAACAAAAAACCCAAAAAAAACAAAAACAAAACAAAAAACAAACAAACAAAAAACGGATTTATTCTGGCGACAAACTTCACACAAGGGGCCTCTAGGCTTGTCGAATCTTTAGCACCGTTCCTGTATCACTACTCCCTGTGTCGTTCATTTTAGTTTTGCAAAACAATCCCAAACCCACCGAAACTGCACTCATAATGATAGCAGGGCTTAACAGCATTACGAACGAATGACCAGTTGTCAGGATCACCCACAAAGAGCACCGAAAAGCGAAGAAATAAAGTCGACATCACTGAACCGCCTTCTCTCTGTTCTCCACTACATCCCCATATCTATTCCAATTAAGTACACGCACCAATTAAGTACAAGCACCCATAAAGTACACGCACCAATTAAGTACACGCACCCCTCACTGAGGAATTAACATTTGACTGACGTTTCCAGGCTTAAAACGCAAAACAAAAAACACTAAGCCTTCTCTCTCTCCTTCTTTCTTTTTCGCACACATGTGCGCGTGCCCGCGTGCATACGTACATACACACACACACACACACACACACATACACACACACACACACTCTCTCTCTCTCTCTCTCTCACCGGTTGTTAAGTAGCATATTTCCAGACTGATCATCTTCAACATCGAATTCTGATTTTCAGTTCCACGGGTATTTCCAGGGAAATATACACATATTATGAATTAAAGGGGGAAAATAGATTTGCTTGTATCTTCTGTTGATATTTGGATGCCTCGGTTCAGCTATCAGTACTGATCCCTTACCCACTGTCTCCTTCCCCCATGCCAGACAAAGATGTCGAGCACATAGTCAAATTGGATTTTATCTCAAGCAACCCAAGAGGGGAAAAAACAACAACCAAAAACCAACCAATCAACCAATCAACCAAACCAACCGACCGACCGACAGACCAAGCAAGCACGTAAGCGAGCGAGCGAGCAAGCAAGTAAGTAATAATAATAATAATAATTACAATATTTATATAGCGCAAAATCTTGATAAAATCAAATCTAAGCGCTGAAACACACACACACGCACTCACACACACGCACGCACGCACGCACACACACGCACCCACGCGCACACACACACACACACACACACACACACACACACACACACACACACACACACACACACACGGCTATAAATGGGGAGAAAGAATAAAAACAATGGAAAATTATAGAGAGCATATTATATACAATTATATATTGCAATGTGATTCCTCTCCGAGTGGAGACAGGCTGCAGAGGGGATTGAGTGAGGTCAGGATTTTATGCAGAGGAGAAAAGGTGAGTTTTGAGAGCGGACTTGAAGGAGACAAAAGTAGGTTGCTGACGGACTGAGAGAGGAAGTTTGTTCCAGGAGAGCGGACCAGAAACAGAGAAGGCTCGTGGACCATAGGTATTGAGTTTAGTGCGTGGAAAGCGAAAAGTCAGAGGATCGGAGGCAGAGCGGAAGGTACGTGAGGGAACATAGATCTCAAGTAGGCTTGACAGGTAATCGGGGGCTGCGTTATTGAGGCTTTTGTAGCACATGGTGTCTAGTTTGTACTGTATGCGCTTTGATACAGGGAGCCAGTGAAGTTGTGCCAGGAGAGGAGATATGTGGTCAGCTTTTTTCTTTTTGAGTACAAGGCGTGCAGCATTGTTTTGAATGCGCTGTAAGCAAGTAAGCAAGCAAGCAAGCAAGCAAGCAAGCAAGCAAGCAAGCAAACAAGCAAACTAACGAATGACCAGCTACTGGTTGAAGATATTAACAAACAAACAAACAAAAAACAAAACAAAACAAAACAAAACAAAACAAAACTCGAAACACAGACTCAACTAAATAATCAAACCACGAAACACTGGCTCAAAATTACCATGTCGCAACAAGCCAGGTAGCAGCTTGCAAGAAAGAGGAAGGGAAATTCCCTCGTGACTGCCAGGTGACGTCAAGACACAGCCACCTATGACATTTAAGTCGACTCCTCACCCTTGGTGATCAGCAGCTTCCTTGCTAATGCCATCCTTTCTCCGCCACAGGGACAAGTGCCAAAGGCAAATGTCACGGCACACGCTGTCGACTATACACAAGCCTGGTCTAATTAATAATAATAATAATTACAATATTTATATAGCGCAAAATCTTGATAAAATCAAATCTAAGCGCTGAAGCAGACACACACGCAAGCACGCACGCACGCACGCACGCACACACACGCACGCACGCACACACACACACACACACACACACACACACACACACACACACACACACGCATGGCTATAAATGGCGAGAAAGAATAAAAGCAATAAAAGCAAGAATAAAACCAATGGAAAATTATAGAGCATAGCATATACAATTATATATTATAACCATGTGATTCCCTCCGAGCGGAGACAGGCTGCAGATGGGGGGGGGGGGGGGGGGGGTTGAGTGAGGTTAGGATTTTATGCGGAGGAGAAAAGGTGAGTTTTGAGAGCGGACTTGAAGGAGACAAAAGTAGGTTGCTGACGGACTGAGAGAGGAAGTTTGTTCCAGGAGAGTGGACCAGAAACAGAGAAGGCTCGTGGACCATAGGTATTGAGCTTAGTGCGTGGAAAGCGAAAAGTCAGAGGATCGGAGGCAGAGCGGAGGGTACGTGAGGGAACATAGATCTCAAGTAGGCTTGACAGGTAATCGGGGGCTGCGTTATTGAGGCTTTTGTAGCACATGGTGTCTAGTTTGTACTGTATGCGCTTTGATACAGGGAGCCAGTGAAGTTGTGCCAGGAGAGGAGATATGTGGTCAGCTTTTTTCTTTTTGAGTACAAGGCGTACAGCATTGTTTTGAATGCGCTGTAGGATGTGAATGGTGGAGGCAGGAAGACCAGACAGGAGTGAATTGCAATAGTCAATGCGAGACATTATGAAGGAGAGAACGAGTTTTGCAGTTGTTTCCACAGAGAGATACTTCCTGATCAGCCTTATACGATGGAGATGATAGTAGCAAGATCTGGCAGTTTGAGTAACAAAGTTGTTCATGGAGAGGGTAGAGTCAATGCAGACACCAAGGTTTTTAGCTGAATCAGAAATTGGGACTGACGTGTTACATAATGGGAGAGAAAGAGGAGGCAGCTGAGAAAGTTTCTGACGGGTGCCAATGAGGATAGCTTCTGTTTTGTCATCATTAAGCTGAAGTCTATATGTGTATGTGAAGAAAGAGCTCTACTCGACAGAAAAACTTCAGTTTTTCTGTCTTGGTGTTTCTTCTCTTTAGAAAAAACTTCTATTTTTCTCTTGTCTTGGTATTTCTTCTCTTTAGAAAAGCTTCAATTTTTCTTGTCTTGGTATTTCTTCTCTTTAGAAAAGCTTCAATTTTTCTTGTCTTGGTATTTCTTCTCTTTAGAAAAGCTTCAATTTTTCTTGTCTTGGTATTTCTTCTCTTTAGAAAAGCTTCAATTTTTCTTGTCTTGGTATTTCTTCTCTTTAGAAAAGCTTCAATTTTTCTTGTCTTGGTATTTCTTCTCTTTAGAAAAGCTTCAATTTTTCTTGTCTTGGTATTTCTTCTCTTTAGAAAAGCTTCAATTTTTCTTGTCTTGGTATTTCTTCTCTTTAGAAAAGCTTCAATTTTTCTTGTCTTGGTATTTCTTCTCTTTCGAAAAACTTCAATTTTCTTGTCTTGGTATTTCTTCTCTTTCTTCTACCCTTCTGTGGCCCATCTTATTTTATTATTTCATTTTTTGATTTCAGCTGGCTGGCTGTTGTTAGAGACCGTGGTTTTAAAATCTCATGTCTCGAGTTCAATCTCAATCTGCCGCATAAAAGCTGGACTGTTCACTGCCCATTTTAATTAAGGCTTCAAACATTTTAGTTGCCCACTAAGTGTGATTAGTCCTTGAATAAACCTTTAATTCTAAATTCTGCTTTTCGTCTTTTTTTTATATTTTTCATACAAAGTTGTATGTGCTAATGCATGCTTTTCCCCCCTGTATTAACAGCAAGATATCTGTACCTGTCTTTGTGATCACTAAGTGAAATCTGTCTATGATAACAAAGTTACTTGAACAACTCACAGGATGTTGCCAAAATTAGGACTGTAGCAATGATACCATAATAAAACTTGCCTGATATATAATCTGTATTTACTCATGCTGTAACATGCTGATGCTGAATTTGGGATTCATCACAATCCGACAAACCCATATGACCTCCATCTAAATTTGCCAGTAGACTCCTATTGTCATCATGTGCCCTGCCGCATGGCGTTGGCGATCATGGCCCTCCATACGAATCTGTCCCTTGTCGCTGCAAGTACATCTCCCATTCTGTCTGTCCTCGGCCACCCTGCAAGTCCATCCAATATTTTCTCCCTGGATCTACCTGGTGCTCTCTTTCCTTCCAGCTTTCCTGTTGTGATCAGGTGTTCTAGTTCTCCTTTTCTCATAAAACGCTCACTTTCGCATTTCGGTCCCCAGTTTTGGAACTCTCTTCCCAAGAAATTACGCCACTCTCCGTCCATTTCTTCTTTCAAGTCAAACTTGAAAACACACCTTTTCCAGCAGTATTTCGACATCTGATCACTTTTCCCCACATCACCTTGTCGGCTGGCTGATATGTGTAATTGGATTTTGTGTATGCGCGTGGGGGTGGGGGGTAGTAGGGAAGGGGTGGAATAATAGTTTATATGGAGTAACTGAGTGAAAAGTGTTGAATTGGAATGAATCTGATATTTGATTGAATTGCGTGGTATGCATATTTTGAAGATTGCGAATGTAAATCATTATGTTATGTGATTATGATGTATGTATGTATTTGATTGTCATTTGATGATGTGTAAGTTGTTGTGTAGTCTTGTATTTACTGACTTCCTATTATATCCCCCATTCCCCAGCGCCTAGATCCAGTGGCTTAGTGCGCTTTATAAGTCCTAGGTATTATTATTATTATTATAAATGTTGCTCGTCTTTTCCTAATCTTACTTATTAATGTTCTTGCTGTGTCTGCCTCCTTCAAGACTGTCTCGTTTGTTTTACTCCTATAGTATGCGCATAATATTATGCGCTGGCATTGATCTTGAAACATTAACAAGCCGACCCCACCAGAACGGTCGGAACATCTCGATGGGAACAAATTGGCTAGCTGGCTAAATCTGCAGATTAAGACTTCATTCGAGACACAAAATCTCGAGTCCACAGCTCTACCAACAGTCAGTTAGCCCGCTTTACCCTTTGACTGCCGCACCTTGTCCACCAGCATCCTGCATTGTCAGCCATGCTACCAAAGCAAAAACTTCACCCTTTGACTCCCTTACCCTATCCATCAGTTTCCTGCAGGAAGGGATGAGGGAGTCAAAGAGTGAAATTTTTGCAGTTGGCGGATAGGGTGTGGGAGTCAACAGGAAAGGCAAAGGCAATGATCCAGTACCTCCCCTCCCGTCCCCACATAAAAGCGGGCGCAAAGGGGGGGGGGGGGGTGGAGTAGAGAAAGAATAGGCTCACAGACATATCCATATTTAAGGTTGTCTGTGAATAGGATGGAATAAGACATTTCAGCACAGAACGTCCAGAAACTGGGAGCACTACCGCAGAAATGCCACGTTCTTTGAGAAAGAATAGGATCACAGACATATCCTTATATAAGGATGTCTGTGGTGAACAGGATGGAATAACGTTTCAGCACAGAACGTCCAGAAACCGGGAATACTGCCACAAAAAATCCACGTTCTTTGATACTCCTTACACGGTAAGATCCCCCACCCCACCCATCCACCACCCACTGCATCCCATGGAGGCAGTTCAGGGGCAGTTCCATTATGAATGAAGGCCCAGTGCTGTGGATAACACTGGTGTTTCTAATTAAGGGCAAGATGTGAGGTAACGCACATCTGTCGTGTCTTGCCGGCTCATGCAATGCTGTCCCCACAGACCTGTATTACGTGAGCATCAGGAAGAGGCCACGGACAGCTACATGACTTTAGGTCAGGTTAGCTACGGTTTTTGATTTGGTATGTATACGAAGTTAAACGGTATTTGTGTTCCATGTGCCATCCCTGCAGACATCATTTCACATTAATCAGTTTAGTTTTAATTTTATGAAAATCCTTTACTTCTGGGCTGTTTTTGTTTTTTGTTTTCTTCTGTGAGGAACAAGCATACAGAAAAACTACAAGCAGTGAAACTCTGTGTGTGTGTATGTATGTGTGTGTGTGTGTGTGTGTGTGTGTGTGTGTGTGTGTGTGTGTGTGTGTGTGTGTGTGTGTGTGTGTGTGTGTTTGTGTGCGAGTAAGTGTGTGTGAGGGACAGAGAGAAAGAGAGACAAAGAGAGAGAGAGAGAGAGAGAGAGAGAGAGAGAGAGAGAGAGAGAGAGAGAGAGAGAGAGAGAGAGAGAGCACTAGGCGATGAGTTCCATTTTTTTTTTTTTTGAAAGTTCGAAAATTCTCTGAAACTCAAAAACATTCTCTATCTTGACAAAAACTCTTTCGTAAATTTTTTTTTCAAAAAACTATTATTATTTCATATTTTGAGAACCAACAAGTCTGTTTTACTGAATTCAGCCACACGTACCTTAAGATGAGTACACATACATCTTAAATATCTAACATGTGATATGGCTTTCGTCTGTTATGTTTCAATTCTTTCGTTGAGTTATGACTGATAATGATGGTTTTCTTATCCACCAAGGGGATACAGGAATAAGTATTTTGAAATGAATTCTCTGTGTGTGTGCGCGCGCACGCGCGTATGTATGTTTGTGTATGTGTGTGCATGAGAGAGAGAGAGAGAGAGAGAGAGAGAGACAGAGAGAGAGAGAGAGACAGAGAGAGAGAGAGACAGACAGAGAGAGAGTGTGTGTGTAAGTGCGTGTGCGCATGTGTGGGTGTGTAAGCGCGTGTGCGCACGCGCGTGTGTGTGTGTGTGTGTATGTATGTACACGCGCGCGAAAGACAGAGACAGAACGTCGTATGTCAGAGACAAGACACAGACAGAGACAGATAGGGGGCAGTTATTGAGACGTACCCCACAGAACGAGAGGACAAAAACAAGGAAGAGCACGTGCTAACAAAAATGGAGACTGACTGGCGACGAACAGAACCAGTGTCCACAAGGGATAGCCGGCCGCTTTCATTGTTTAATATCACGCACCGACACACAAGCCAAATCATTTCCCTCTGTAAAGGATGGGTGGCCTTCATTGACCAACACAGAGACACAGAGAGAGAGAGAGAGAGAGAGAGAGAGAGAGAGAGACAGACAGACAGACAGAGACACACAGAGTGAGACACAGAGAGAGAGACAGAGACACAGAGAAAGAGAGAGACAGAGACACAGAGAAAGAGCGAGGGAGAGGGAGAGAGAGAGAGAGACAGACAGAGAGAGACAGGCAGACAGATAGAGATGCCGAGAGAGAGAGAGAGAGAGAGAGAGGCAGGCAGGCAGACAGAGAGAGAGAGACAGGCAGACAGAGAGAGAGGCAGACAGACAGACAGAGAGAGGGAGGGAGGGAGAGAGAGAGGGGGAGGACAGAGAGAGAGAGGGAGGGAGGGAGACAGAGTGAGAGGCAGAGAGAGAGAGAGAGGTAGACAGACAGACAGGCAGAGGGGCAGACAGACAGGCAGAGGGGCAGACAGACAGGCAGAGAGAGGCAGAGAGAGAGAGAGAGAGAGAGAGAGGGGAGAGAGAGAGAGAGAGAGAGAGAGAGAGAGAGAGAGAGGAGAGAGAGAGAGACCAAGCTTCGAATCTTTGCTTGCTGATTCATTTTAGTCAGCCCAGATACAGAGACTGTGCATACACTCGTTCCAGTCAGCTCAGAAAACAATCACCGGCAATGTCACAGAGTTATGGGTCTAATGTATTTCAGCACTGTCCAAAGGAAAAAGAGAGAAGGGCGATGGTCAGGTTCCATGGATTATAGTGTCGTCATTGTGCACATAGGCTGTGTTATGATGCTTAGCTGTTTGGTTGACTGCTTCCTTTCTTTCCAGATAACCTAATCCTAAACAAAGCAGTTTTCATCATTGTGAATACCTTTTGAAACAAGAACCCATCCCTTTCAGATTTCAGGATTTTTTTTATCCCGCATAAATACGTGGTTCCCCTGACAATTCTGATCAGTCGATGTGTGCATCAGAGAGAAACAAGTCATCAGTCACTGCTATCAGACAAAACCAACTCCGAACTTGATTTCAACCATAAAACATGGCTGTCGTGACGTTTTGATTTCAACAGACTGCTATCAAGGCATCACAGCCTGAAGGCTGTTTTCTGACCTCGCCGTTCAAAACGATAAACTGTCATAAGCTTAGGCAGGATGGGAGCGGTGGAGTGGGGGTGGGTGGGAGATGTGACCGAAGTTACTGGCCGGTGGACCAACTGAACCTGAACCCCGCAGAGGACACTTTTCATCATGATGTTATGGTTTCTGTCAAGAGATCAGCAAGGGTCGTGGGTTCGATCCTATGATGGATCACCGTTTTGAGTGTTCGTATAAAGTCTTTTCGTTGTTTTGTTGCTGTTGTTGTTGTTGTAGTTGTATTAGTGCTGGCTACCTGGCTCTTGATTAAAGCAGTGGACTCAAGATCTTGTCTTTCTAATTCAATCCCAGCCCACAACATAAATGTTGCTTTTTTTTTTAACCAGTCGCCGTGGTGTAGTGGCTAAAGCAATGGACTACCGACTGGAAGGTTGTGGGTTTGAAACCCCATCAGTCCCTATAAAAATCACTGTCGGTTTTTTTTCAGCTCTAACCGGCTCCTACCCAGAGTTGGGCGTGCTATGGGCTCATTGGGAAGACTAGGATCACACAGTCGAGTCTCATCCATTTCACAGATGCGTCATTGAGGGGTTCTGCTCAAATTTTTTGACCAGCACCACAGGTGTCTGCGTCTCTCGGGCCATTGGTTGACGCCAGGATATATTATGACAGCCCTGTCACGCAGTCTAAATCCTAGGTGGAACTCCATAGCATCATGATTATCATCCTCATCGACATCATCACCATCGCATTGTAAAAAGTGTGCCAGCTTCTGTGGCCATTAAGGTGGCGTAGAAAATGGGACCCCCCCAAAAAAGAAGAAAAAAAGAAGAAAAAAAGGTGAGCAAAAAAAGTATCCCCCCACGAGTGCTTTGATCCTTAAAAATGTTGGCCCCCCCCCCCCCCCCCATTTTTTTTTTTTTTTTGCTGTCCATCTCCATGATCCAACAATCATTTTGGTGGTGTCAATGCTTCATACGTCCTGTTCCCTCCCCATTTCAAGACCTCGCCAATGCATAGGGTTTTGCGCAGGCTCAAGGAGTCTGTCGGATAGCTGCTGTCAGATTTAGGTAGCAAACATCATAAAACTGTTCCGAATGCGACAAATCAGTCTTGAACAAACTCGGTACTCCAAACTTAACAAAAAATCCCCATCATGTTCTCATGCTTTGAACAGATGACTGTCAAAGACACCACCCATTCAACAAACATCACCTGTTGTTCAACAGACCATCACCGTCACGGTATTATCACTTCTGGTCAACTGATAACGATCATTCATTCAACAGATTACTATCACAGGTATCAAGTGTTCACCCACAGCACCACCACAGTGTGACTTCTTTCCACAGATCAGTGTGGAGATATTAGTATTCAGTCCATCAATACTCGGCTGTTCCTGCCTGCCCTCCAGCAGACGCCCAGCCATCACGCCATCGGTATG
>CM060305.1:63460663-63473163 GCA_030674185.1 Monoplex corrugatus
CGGGGCACGAGTGAGGGGGCTGCATGTTACGCTCCAGCGTCATTGTCACCACGCCTCACTGCACAGCCACTGGCTCCCACGCTCTCTGTAACACACAGACCACCACAGGCACTGTTGACGATTATCTGTTAAATACAGAGTTCAGCTCGGTTTATGCCTTTTTAAATTTTTTTTATTAACAGTCAGCGTTTGCGCGATAGTTAAGATTAACTCTTTTCACTTTCTTCATTCTATCCGCCAGTTTTCTGCAGGAAGTTGGTGAAAACTGGTGGCTTGGCTGAGGGAATGATAGGGTTAAAGATGAATGTTGTCCCATACTCCTGAGGTCGTGGGGAAGTCAAGAGGCAGGTATGTCAACTTTTTCTCGAGGCCAATATTATGAAGACAGTACCCATCTTCCTTTCCCTCATTATTTTATTACATGTTTTTTACGCCGGCTGGTTGGTTTTTCTCATACAGCCGTGAACTCAAGATCTGATATCTCGAGTTCAATCCCCGTTCGTTGCCCATCTTGATGTCTCCATCATTCTAATGGTATCAGCTTAGTATTTCATAGGTCCCACTAACCCCTCCCCCCCCCCCCCCCTGTACTTAAAGACTTTGTCATTGCGTAGGGTTTTGCACAGATTTGGATGGAGCGCATGTGGAATTATCCAAGTGCGGTGAATACTTCTTGAACAAAGCCCAGATTTTATCTTTCCCTGACTCTGTACAGGGCCAGCTACTTATCCAGAAGTCGTAGACACAAACATTTCTTTGTCGAGGCAAACTCAAAGTCATGCATTCAAACTTGAGGGCACAAGCAAACGCAAAATGCTTGTGCGTGATGAAGCTGAGTGTTAGGCGGTCGGCTGACTGAACTCGTGAAAAGTTACGAGCTTCCATCCAGTTAAAGTCCAGTAGTTCGTCCTCACATCTCGTGTGTAATCTCTATACGCTGGCGACGCCTTGAAATGAGGACGGAGAGAGGACAGGGACCTATGATACATTCAGCTGACAACACCGGAATGACAGAAACATTCCGACAGACAACGAACATACCAGTTACGGGCTGGGATCGAACTCAAGGTATCAGATCTTGAGTTCACAGCTCTATCAAAAGAACCAACCAACCCACGAAATGGAAACCTAACATGTTCATGGTTGGGGAAGATAAAACACAGGACAGAAAGGACATGGGCACCGCCTTCGTATTGATGGCCCTCTCCCTTTTTTTGTGTGTGTATTATAGTTTTGAAAAGCCCAGCCGACTGCGCAGAGCCATATCAGGGCTATAAACCAGTTCAAAACAAAAACAATACTTCAACAGGAAAACAAGGAAAAGAAAAATAAGTACACATATCAATGCATTAGCGCACATAACATAAGGAGATGCCCCTGACGTTGACCATTCTGTCCAATTGGTGGTCCTGGAAAATTTTTGTCGCCTACTGTGTTTTCTCCCATCGTCGTCGTCGTCGTCGTCGTCACCACTACCACCACCATCATCATCATCATCTCGCCGCCACCACCACAACCATCATCATCATCACCATCATTATCGATATCATTAGTTAACAGTAGCAGTATTTTTCTATAATCGCCAAGCGTACTTAACATGAATTTCAAGCAGCCACATGAACTGTTCATTTCAGGTCCGTTCCAACCTTTTATATTTCCCATGAAATACGTAACAATTGCCCGTCTCCCATTAGAAGCAACACAAATGTTTCCCTTGAGGGAAAAGTGGGAGAGTTGAACAGTTCAAATCAATATAATACAAATTACCTGCTCCGCTGATATCGATTAAAATTGCCCCTTGAGGGCACAAAAACGAAAACTGTTGGGGTCGGGTCAGTTCCTTTCAATTCAACATACATTCGTTTGCCTTACAAGCGGTGACTTCACCCGCGACACACACACACACACACACACGCACACACACGCGCGCGCGCGCACAAACACGTATATACACACACACACACAGTAAAGAGAAAGACAAAGAGAGGCTGTATGAAGATAATATGACGTTAACACAAAGAACGATAAAGCATACCGCCCACCCATCCACGCACACATATAAAGAGAGATCAGAGAGAGAGAGAGAGAGACAGAGACAGAGAGACAGAGAGAGAGACAGAGAGACAGAAACAGACAGACAGAGAGACAGACAGAGAGACTCAGAGAGAGAGAAAGAGAGAGAGAGAGAGAGAGAGAGAGAGACAGACAGAGACAGAGAGAGAGAAAGAGACAGACAGAGAGACAGACAGACAGAGACAGAGAGAGGGGGGAGGGGGGTAACAACAGACAGGAATCATAATGATCAGATGTCAAGAACTGTGTTCTGTCATTCTTTGCTTTACTTAGTCTTTTCTATATTCTAGTCTTTTCATCTCCTTTCCCTGAAATTGAAAGAGGAATTCTATTCATTTATGCTTTTTTCTTCTGTAACCTGTGAGAGAGACAAAGGAAACAAAAAAGGTAACAACACAGACCAAGAATGAGGATCAGGTGTCGACAACTGTGCCTTCTCAACCTTTGTTTCGCGTTTTTTTCCCCTTTCTGTTTTCAACCTGCATTAAACAAAAATGATTATACGATATCGACCGGAGGATATGTGTGTGTGTGTGTGTGTGTGTGTGTGTGTGTGTGTGTGTGTGTGTGTGTGTGTGTGTGTGTGTGTGTGTGCATGCGTGCGTGCGTGCGTGCGCACGCACGTGTGTGTGTGTGTGTGTGTGTCTGTGTGTGTCTGTGTGTGTATGTTGTGTGTGTCGTGTGTGTCTGTTATGTGTGAAAATGTAAGCAAGATTTTCTCAGATGTTTCTGAATGGACCTTTACCAACTTTGAGATGAAAGTGTGGACCTTTAAGGAGTCGTCAGTGTAAACGTTTGAAAGTCATGGCACTACGGTAAAACAATAACAACAACAACAACAGTAAAACAAAACGAAACAAAACAACAACAATAATAGGAACAACAACAAAAACACACACAAGTACACAAAAACAACAAACAAAAAACAAAACAACCAAACAACCAACCAAACCAAACCAAAACCGCCTGATATCGGCATTTTTATGAAATGTGTGTGAGCAGCATTTCCCGAAGAACTTCGGACAACATCTACAATTTGTTTATACCGTGGTGACAATCTGCCATTGTAATAAGTTCACATCATGTTCTTTTTTCAACCCTCTGATGATTTTTCAGGGTCGCAGTGTGACCTTAAGAAGTAAAAAATATTGTATTTTCTCGCGGGAAGCAAGAACTTCATGTAGAAAGAAGGGAGACCGTCAGAATGACCTCATTTTTTTTTTAACTTTTTAACTGAAGGATGATGTCAGCTTCTGTATCCGTCAAAATATTGTTTTCTGTGAACTAATATGTGCACAATGATGATCGGATGCCGACAACTCTTGCCTCGACCATCTTTTGTTCCAGACAGTTTCTTCTTTAAATTAGAAGAGAACGTCTGTTCTTTCTCTCTTTTTTCCCCGCACTGAAACAGTGGCTGTAATAATAATCAGGAATCGACAACTCTGTCACAGCATCCTTTGCTTTGACCAGTTACCCCCCCCCCCTCTTTAAATTAAAACAGGACGTCTACTTATGTATCATTAATTTTCTCCCAAAGAGACAAAGGGTGCATTTGGCATTTTTGTGTGCGTGCTAAACTCGCCGTGGATGTCTATTTTATTTATGAAATGCTTAGTACCCTGTGTGCCGGGAAATGGCGAGCCAGTGCAAATGGATCGATATTGGAATTCAACTTCAAGTGTCTACTGTCTCGTGCACTGCTTGACAGCACACCGTTCACTGTTGACTCGATATGCATGGCTGCCACTAAATCACCAAATGGTCTTTGGTGTGTATGTGGTGGTGAGGGGTAGGGGTGACTGAATGATACATATGTATGTTTGAGAGAGAGGAGGGGAGAGAGAGAAAGAAAGAAAGTGAGGGAAAGAGAGAGACAGAGGGAAAAAGAAAGAGAGAGAGAGACAGACAGAGAGGGAGAAGGAGAGAGAAGGAGAGAGGCAGAGAAACAGAGAGAAAGAGAAAGAGAGAGGGAGAGGGAGGGAGAGAGAGGGCGAAAGGAGAGAGAGGGGGAGAAGGCAGAGAGGGGGAGAAGGAGAGAGAGAGGGACAGAGAGAGAGAGTGAGAGAGAGAGAGAGAAAAAGAGAGACAGAGAGAACACGTGCGCCCGCGCGTGATTGTGCAAATTTTTTTAAATGCGCGAGGTTCACGCCTGTGCTACTGTACATGCTTACAAGCTTTTCTCTTTTCCTTATCAATTTCTGAAGTTCAAAGACTTGAGACAACAAAACATCACACCGACCCCCCTCTCCCCCCCCCCCATCAAAAAATAAACAAACAAACACAAAACAAACAACAACAAACACCCCCAAACAAATCAAAACAAACAAAAGTAACAACACTAAAAGAAATCACCAGTCACAAAAACAGCAAGCAATTTCAAATTCATGATTAACAACAACAAACACCATGGCAATTAACACCTTATCAAAACATAGCATCTACTTCAGGAAAACGTGTTTTTTTTTTTTAAACTGAGAGAGGATGTCTGGATATCATGAAATATTCATCGAAACACGGCAAAAACTCCGTAACTAGGACCAAACAAAATAAAACTGTCAATTCGTATCAGCTGAGACATCGAAACCGCCTCCGGTTTATTATCTACGCTGGAAAACTCCTGATCGTGGTCAAGCCACACAAGTATGTTTTATTTTCTGTTACGACCAAAAGCAATGAAACTAACCAAACTCATGAAAAGGAATAATGAAAAACAATCACGCGCAAGAGCAGTAATTATGGATATGGAATATGATTACTTGTAACATGAGAGTTGTTTCGTTTTATGAATATTTCAGTCACATTGGGCGGAACACGATGGAGAGGGAAGAAAAACAAGATAGTTAAAATGGGCACATCTATAACGCTCCCTTTTTATGTGCAGCTAAACTTGGCACTTTATTGAAGACTTTCCGATTCTTCTTCTTTTACTTGCATTCGCCTTCTGCACGATCATGCCACATACAGATATGAATGAAGTCTTTTTCCCCGTTCCTGTCGGTTGTCATGGAGTTTGGTGGTCAGATGTGCTGCACTCGGCCATGTCACCCCCCTCCCTCCCCTCTCTCTCTCTCTCTATATATATATATATAAATATACATACATACATACATACATATATATATATATATTACATACATATATACATGTATATATAAAATTATATATATATATATTATTTAATATAATTATATTTATATATATATATTTTTTACAGGCACATATCACTAGAATTCAAATTTAGGATACGCAAACTTTCTTTCACATCAATAGAATTTCATTTTGGATATAGAAAACTTCTTCTCTTAACAGCTTTATAGACGTACGTTGCCAGATTTCTTATTGTACGCTCATTTTTGACAGACAGAGGAGTGAGATGAGAGTGAGATGAGAGAAGAGAGAGAAAATATACAGACACAGATACACACACACACCACACACACACACACACACACACACACACACACACACACACACACACACACACACACACAAATATATATATATATATATATGTAACAGAGAGAGACAGAGAGAGAGACAGAAGACAGAGAGACTGAGAGACAGAGAGACTGAGAGACAGGGATAGAGAGACAGACACAGAGAGAGCCTGAGAAGGAGACTGATAAAAAAGCCAAGAGAGAGAGAGAGAGAGAGAGAGAGAGAGAGAGAGAGAGAGAGAGAGAGAGAGAGAGAGAGATCTTTGTAGAGATAGGCCCGAGGTAAGAGCTGTACCAGGGTTTTTCTCATCAATACTCCAACAGTCCTGCATAGATAAACGTCTAATGAGTACCCACCGTCTGAGTGCAACAACATCTGCCAGAACGAGTCTTCACACACACACACACACACACACACACACACACACACACACACCACACACACACACACACACACACACACACACACATCACACACACACACACACACACACACACACACAACACATGCAAAACATATACATACATACATACATACATAAAAACATACATACATTACATACATACATATACACATGCATACATACATAATCTCTCGCTTTCTTTCTTTCTAGTGTCTGTGTGATGTGATGTTGTACAGAGTGGTCATGTGAGGCGTGGTGTTGTGTGTACGCGGCGCACGCGCGCGAGAGAGACTGAGAGACAGATAGAGACAGAAGAGAGAGAGAGAGAGAGAGAGAGAGAAGAGAGAGAGCACAGAGAGAGAGAGACAGAGAGAGAGAGAGAGAAAAGAGAGAGAGAGACAGAGAGAGAGAGAGAGAGAGAGAGAAGTAGACAGACAGACAGACAGACAGACAGACATACAAACAGATAGACAAACAGAAAGAAAGAAGACAGACAGACAGATGGAAAGGAATTGACAGACAAAGAACAATAATGTAGGCTTTGTGATAACAATGGAGTTTCCCTTTATTTTCGAATGTTCTAAATTCCATAATGACCGACTGAAGGTTATTCCACTGAAAAAAGATATCAGTAAAATCAATGTCCTCATTGTGTAACAAAACTTTTGGAAGGTAAATGATCAAGTGAAAGCAGCAGAATTCATCACGTAATTTGTGTACTTATCACCTGAACATGTGAATACCCAATCGTGAGACAATTTTGAATGTACTTTTTTCCTACTGAACTGTTGTGAATTCTTTCTGCTTCATGTTACATGTTAATCCCGTTTGGATTTACATCCATTCGCTGTATGCCTTAATAGGTGTTAAGATCTGTTAAACAATGAAACATGAACATTATGTGCGCGTGTGTACGTGTATGAGTTTTACCTATTTGCGAGAGACTCTCTCTCTTCTCTCTGTACGTGTGTGTGTGTGTGGGGTGTGTGTGTGTGTGTGTGTGTGTGTGTGTGTGTGTGTGTGTGTGTGTGTGTGTGTGTGTGTGTGTGTGTGGTGCGTGTGCGGACAGGCCCGTGGCAAGGCAATTTTCCAGGGTTTTTCTCATCAATACCCCCAACTGTCTTGCATAGATAAACACCTAATGAGTACCCTGTGCGTGCAACATCCTCTCCTGAAGAAGAAAACACACACTCTCTCTCCCTCTCTCTCTGTGCGTGTGCGTGTGCGTGCGTGTATGTGTGCAGCTAGGCCAGTGGCATGCACTGTTCCTGGGGCTTTCTCATCTTCAACAGTCTTGCATCTATTGATAAACACCTGATCAAAGAGACTGCGACAAAGAAGTAGTCTCTTCGGTCGAGTGAGTATCCTTTGCGTGCAACAATTCAACAATTTCTCCAGCGTGGAAAGAACAGTCTCTTTGTCCCTCTCGTATAAGTTTCTGTTTAGATGCCGGTAGATTTCGCAACGGCTGATATGTAAGTTATTGTTATGTTATCTATGCTTAAAGCCAAGTCAACTAAGCTGATCTGTATCAGGGCTATAACCATCTAAAAAGAAAAAAAAAAACACACGATATTTCAATGGAAGAAAAAAAAAAAACTGGAAAAAAAAAATTAAGTACACATATCAATGTATCCGCGCACATAATCTAAGGATATGCCCCCTGGCGTTGATCACTCCGTCCAATTCATCATCAGGGACAAACAAAACAAAACAAAACAAAACTGAACGCAAAAGTAAACATGACTAAGTTGGCCTTTGTGCTAATTAGTATCTTTACCACTGGACAAGAGTTTCAATTCATCTCCCTCATTCTCTCTCTCTCTCTCTTGTCTCTGTCTGTCTGTCTCTGTATTATGCTGCATTGTGGTGTGTTGTACTATGTGTGTGTGCATATGTGTGTGTGCATATGTGTGAGTGTGTATGTGTGTGTGTGTGTGTCTGCGTGCATGTGGGTGTGTGTGTCGTGCGTGCGTGCGTGCGTGTGTGAGTATGTGAGTTCACAGATATTCTAAAAAATAAACTGTGGCACATTCAATCTGCAAACACACAGCGCACGTGCAGGCGAACAATAGCGCGCACACAAACCTGAACAAACGAAAACCAGACAAACCAAGGCTACCAACAAAAGCCTCATTACCGAGTGCAATTATCGATTTTTTTACGCTCATGAATCTATACAATGCATGTCGTAACTGATCTTCCACGGCTGCATAACACAACCAATGCAACCCACTTATTTACAACCTGTCAAACACAATGTATTGTGTAAGCCACAGGATGTATTATTCAATACTCTACGCAACCAGTCCTTCAAAACTGGCAAAACACAACGTCCAGTGCAACACATTTTTCAGGAACTATTCAATACTCTACGCAACCAGTCCTTCAAAACTGGCAAAACACATCGGCCAGTGCAATAAATTTTTCAGGAACTATTCAATACTCTACGCAACCAGTCCTTCAAAACTGGCAAAACACAACGTCAAGTGCAACACATTTTTCAGGAACTATTCAATACTCTACAAAACTAGTCCTTTAAAACTGGCAAAACACAACGGCCAGTGCAACATATTTTTTAGGTATTATTTGATATTCAACTCAACCAGTCCTTCAAAACTGGCAAAACACAACGGCCAGTGCAACATATTTTTTAGGTATTATTTGATATTCTACTCAACCAGTCCTTCAAAACTGGCAAAACACAACGGTCAGTGCAACACATTTTTCAAATGTTATTCAATACACAACTAGTCCTTCAAAACTGGCAAAACACAACGGCCAGTGCAACATGTTTTTCAGGTTCTCATGGCGACCTCAGTTTGAGAGGGTTGGATGGTGTGTGGGTGAGCGGAAACGAGCAGCGCTGGGGCGGTGCTGGAGACGGATTAAAAGAAGAAGAAGAAGAAAACGATGATGAAGAAGAACAACAACAATTACACTTTTCTTTGCTGTCCCATTTCCTACGCCATTTTAATGGCCACAAAAACTAGGACAATTCTTCAAGATGATCTAATGGAAGTGACGACGGGGACAATAATCATGAAACTACGGAATTCCGTTCAGGACTAAGAGTGACAGGATTACACTCTATGCTTATTTTCATAAAATAGTCTACGGCGTCGACCAGGCCTGAGAGATACAGAAACCTGCACTGGTGGTCAGGAAATTTGAGCAACACCTTCAACGACGCATCCATGAAGTGAATGAAATTCGACAGTCTGGTCCCAGTCTTCCCCGTGAGTCCAATAGCACATTCAACTGGGTAGAAGCCGGCTGGGGTCGTAAAATTCCACCATGATTTTGAAGGACACGAAAACTATACTTTGTGAAAGAGTGTGTCCCACACGTACGATCTTACAAACCATATGAAAGGTAACACATGTCTGAATGATTACGAGTAACGTATCTTCACCTGATTGTAAAATACAATGCCCTCCGATGTAACAGATACTTCACACCTCGTAAACTAACAGAACCACTGCCAAGTCCATTTGCGCCATGCATCCCACTAACAATGAAATATTCACTGCATCACGTCAGCAAGCAAAAACATGTGCTGCCTAATTGTATCAGGATAGAAGTAGTCCTTTATAATCCGGAAAACTTTTCACGATAAAAACCATGCCGCCTAATAATAGCCAAAGGCAGGGTTACATCAACTGTACAGTTCCTATTTTCAGAAATGGGGTTATTTCCGTTTCATATCTCCAGCAGCCTGCCTATTGTTTACTCTTTGTTTTCTCTGAGTACCCATTAGCGCTGTCTCTCTCTCTCTCTCTCTCTCTCTCTCTCTCTCTCTGTGTGTGTGAGCGCGCGAGTAAGAGAAAGTGTGTGTGTGGTGTGTGTGTGTGTGTGTGTGTGTGTGTGTGTGTGTGTGTGTGTGTGTGAGAGAGAGAGAGAGAGAGAGAGAGAGAGGAGACAGAGACAGAGATTGTGTCTGTGGGTATTTGTGTGTGAATCATAATCAAGACACTGAATGTATTTTTAAGCAGGTCTCCTATAAAACAAAAACAACAAGATCACGGTTGATTAACAGGGCAACGATACAGCGAAGAATGTTTATCAAAAAAAAAAAAAAAAAAAATGAACGTGTGAGCATGTGTGAGTTTGAACAGTATTATGTCTGTCTCTGAGTCTCCGCACGCGTGTTTATGTGTCCGAGAGCGCGCGTGTAACGAGTGAGTGCGTACATGTGCACTGGCACGCGCGCACATGTTCGTGCCTGCATGCACGCAGGTACTGGGTAGCATGGACAGAGACAATGATGAACTATGTTATGTTCAAATTGTTGCCTTCATCCATTCCCCGTGGTCCCTGGTCTGGTGGCTACGGATTATAAGAACATACATTATTCACTGCCTCTCCTCTCGATACTTTGTAACATGATACAATATACTGTATTCAAAATCTGCACCGGACTGGATTGGAGTGGATTCGAACGGACTCTTTTTTTTTTTCCACCTTGAAATTTTTCTACCTGAAATGGCGGGGTCCTCTTTCCAGAGCGGTTACCACCGTTTTCCCCCTTGCACGTGTAAAAAAAAATTCTGAGACTAGATTTTGTGTGCGCAAAATTTCCTATGAAATTACTTTTTTTTGTAAACAGTTTTGCTAGGCATAATTATTTAGTCGCCCTGGAATTTTCAACGTGCGTTTACTAAATGTTAGGGTTTCATCTGAAACGAAATCGGCACCCAGAGCACATTTTAAGTTCTCGTGCAGGGAGGGGGGGGGATACGTTCCTGTTCCTGCATACGGCGGAGACAGAAAGAGAGAGAGAGAGAGAGAGAGAGAGAGAGAGTGACAGGGAGGGAGGGAGAAGGAGAGAGACGGCGACAGAGAGAGAGGGGGGAGGCAAAGAGAGAGAGAAGGATTGAAAGAGAGAGAGAGAGACAGAGTGCCTATGCGCGTGCGTACGTGTGTATGTGTGTATGTGCGTGCGTGTTTGTGTGTGTGTATGTGTGTGCATGTGCGTGTGCGTGTGCGTGCGTGTGTGTGCGTGCGTGCGTGTGTGTGTGCATGTGTGTGTGTGTGTGTGTGAGTGTGTGTGTGTGTGTGTGGATTAGACAGTGCATTGATTATTCATAGAAAAGATCCATTGCCCTGGCATTGTATGCCTTGTAATATAATGCATGTAAATGAGATGGGCTGGGGGGGGGGAGAAAAATGGTCAGTGATGTGAAACGTATGCGCGCCAGAGAGAGAGGAGAGAGAGAGAGAGAAGAGAGAGAGGAGAGAGAGAGAGAGAGAGAGAGAGAGAAGAGAGAGAGAGAGAAAAAAGAGAATGTATGTGTGTGAGTGTGTGTGTGACTGTGTTGGATGTGTGTGTGTGTGTGTGTGTGTGTGTGTGTGTGTGTGGTGTGTGTGTGTGTGTGTGTGTCTGTAGTTGCGCGATTGTTTGCGTATGTGTATATGCATATATGAAGCACAGAGTGTGGAAATAGTACAAGAGGTAAACAAAATCTCTCTCTCTCTGATTTCTTAAAGACACACACACAAAAGCACACACATACATACATACATACACACACGCCGGCGCTCGCACATACAGAGACCTCATGCAAACAGTAGCTCCATCGAAGCTGTCAATTAAACAATTCACAATATCGCAACACAGAATTCATCAACCTTTTTGTAAAACCTTCAATAACTGTCTACAATATAAAGTATGCCAGCGTAAAGACCAAAAACAGTTTGTGTGACGAAATAGAAAAAAGAATAAAAGATATTATTTTCACACACACACACACACACACACACACACACACACACAACACACACACACACACACCACACACACACACACAGGGAACACACGGGGAAAACAACAACAATAACAACAACAAACAAAATAACCATGCCATTTAATAAAGTCGTTCTGACAATCTCCTTTTCTTTTTCACAAAGAAATTATTACAGGGAATCCTAACTGTGAACTTCTCAAGATCACTGTGATTTTTTACTGGTCATCAAATAACGTAAACCTTGACGTGAAGCGAAAACAATGGTTCACTCTCTCAACAGTGAAAAACACAATTTAGATCTCGTTTGAAGATCACAAGAAAATCCCGTTTCCACAACTTCCTGATGGGGGCAATTTTCTGGTCTGTGTGACCTTGACCTTGAAACTTTCTACTTCGACTTATGAAATCGCGATTCCTCAACCGTCCACATCTTGAACGAAATTTGGTAAAAAATCTATCAAGACACAGCAGCCCAAACTCGGATAAGACATTTTGGTAATAGCCAGGCAGACAGACAGACGACAGACGGCAGACAGACAGACAGACAGACAAACGACACACACACACACCCTCCCAGAGAATATGAAATTATCTCCCTTAAAATTATGAACAACAAAAAGGAGGAAATTCAAACACCATTTAAACTATTTCTGATACCAATATCTGTTGCCCTTGAAAAGTATTTTGAATAAAATCAATCAATCATCTCACTCTCTCACTCTCTCTGTTCCCTAGTACGATCACTGCCAAAATATCTTTTTTGAAGAACATTAAAAGAGATTGCTTCTAATCATAGCAGCCAATGGACAAAAAAAGTGTCCTTCATTTGACATGCC
>CM060305.1:63480663-63483163 GCA_030674185.1 Monoplex corrugatus
ATTGTGTATGTTTTGAAACGGTTATAGCACTGATATGACTCTACGCAGTCGGCTGGGCTTTGGACAAAAATATACATAACAGTAACACACACACACACACACACACACACACACACACACACACACACACACACACACACACGCACACATACACACACACGCACACATACACACACATAACACACTACACACTTACACACGCGCGCACACTTATACACACACACACACACTTACATAAGCAGCAACAACAACTAAGCCCAAACTGAAAAGCCATCAGAGACGATATTGACAAACTTTCAACTTGAAAAGGGAGGAGAGAAATGAGCGAAGTGTCAAATAAATATTCCCCCAACGCATCCTTATCTTTCCTCAGACGCCTGCGATAAGTGCGTGGGTCGGGCCAGAGACATGGAGAAAGAGATCGGTAACATACACTTGTGTCATGCTACGTCCGTCTCATTGTGACGGCCATTGGCCAGTTTACACAACGCTTTTGTAGAAACCACAGACTTTTGTAGATCCAAGGCGTATTAAAACGAAAGGTAAGTTATCCCGTAACTCTGAAATCGTAGACAAGTGAGGTGGTAGAGATCTTAACCTCTTGGGAAAAGCACCGAGGGTGGTACTTGCGTTTGAGAGAGAGAGAGAGAGAGAGAGAGAGAGAGAGAGAGAGAGAGAGAGAGAGAGAGAGAGAGAGAGAGAGAGAGAGAGGCACGCACTCGCGCGTGTATGCGCACATAAACACACACACGCACGCACGCACTTGTTGTTCTAGTTCTAATTTCCCCAGCCTCAACAAAAAGGGACCCATTCATGGCAGCATCTGCATTAACAAGGAATTATTCCAGAAGCCAGATTCTAAACTTGTAGTCAGACTGGAGGACGGGAGCGAGACAATGATCGCCAGCGAAATGGTGAAGGTGTCGCTCCTCTCTATTCATGTCTCCGACGAGTGGACAGCAGAAGCGGAGGCGTGGAGATGGCCACAGATAGGGGTGTGTGGGGTGGGGGGTGGGGGGTGGCTCAGGATTCAACCAACAAAGCAGGCAATCAGAATTCCATCCACAGGCGTCCACGGGGTCTGCATAACCCCAGACAAGCTCACCCTTGTGAATTGCACTGCAACAGGCTGAGAGAGTGCCCCCATTCCAGATTTCGTTCTGGCTAAAAATCACACCTACCTTTGTTATCCCATATGTTTCGTCCACTTGGCATGCAAATCTACAACTAGTCTTTCTCACAGTTGGTCAGATGAGCATAAAATCCTGACCTCACTCAATCCCCTCTGCAGCCTGTCTCCGCTCGGAGGGGAATCACATTGTAATATATAATTCTATATAATATGCTCTCTATAATTTTCCATTGCTTTTATTCTTTCTCCCCATTTATAGCCGTGTGCGTGTGCGTGTGCGTGTGCGTGTATGTGTGTGTGTGTGTGTGTGTGTGTGTGTGTGTGTGTGTGTGTGTGTGTGTGTGTGTGTGTGTGTGCGTGCGTGCGTGCGTGTGTATGTGCGTGCGTGCGTGTGTGTCTGTTTTAGCGCTTAGATTTGATTTTATCAAGATTTTGCGCTATATAAATATTGTATATTATTATTATATTATTAATTCCTGACAGTTTGAGTAGACAATTTGAACATGTCAGGCAAGGGTGTCTTCCTTTTATCTATAGTTAACTTGTGGTCGTTTCGCCCTTCAATGCAATAGAGAACTTCTCTCTCTACATCTGCTGCTTTTGCGCTTCACTTAGTGTTTAAAGGGAGTCCCGTTGAGTCCCATCTGTGATGTCTGTCTGTCCATACACCCTACAGGCCTTTTCTCTCTGAATCCTTGTTGTTCACGCAAAGGGTGATCTTTAACTGTACCTAAATTATTTCAACTTCAAACTCTTTCTACTGTAAACAGGGGAATTTCAAACTTTCCAGTGGCTTGAAGGATTTTGGTATGGATTTCAAAGTTGGTACGTAGTATGAACTTAGTATGAAGTGCCATGGAGTCCTGCACAAGTCTAACATTTCTTGCGTTTGTATACTCTAAGAAATACTGTCGATGTCCTGGTTTCACATGCACACACAAAGATTGACATGAACAGAGACTATTAGTGCTGGACTACACACACACACACACACACACACACACACACACACACACACACACACACACACACACACACACACACACACACAAAACAAAAAAACAAAAACAAAAAACACACACAAAAAAGAAAATAAGAGAGAGAGAGAGAGAGAGAGAGAGAATGTTTTTATTCTTCCTTATAGGTTTCAGTCTTGTCAGGAAGTTTTTGCAAGAATCTGTGGTTCTGAATCTCTGTTACTGATGGTTTTCTCCGCACTGTCTCCTATTCTTCCTATTCAAAATGATGTCTCGACTACGGCATCTTTCTTCTCATAAACTCAGTGTTTTATCATATTCTGTGCTATTTTCTGTGCTACAGTCCGCAAAGACAGTCGATGAAAGTGATCAGTTCTAATTCTTATCCCGC
>CM060305.1:63490663-63508163 GCA_030674185.1 Monoplex corrugatus
ACGACGAGCAGCCAACGAGCACTGGATGAGTTAATAACGGCGAGAACGTTATTTAACTTCACATCATATGACGATAAAGATGAGTGATGAATTTCATAGAAATGCGACACAATCTCGTCGAGGAGCAAACGAGCTTAGGCTGAGATAGTTACAGCCAGAACGTTAGTTCTTTTCACATCATATAACGATCAGAATCAGTGATTAATTTTATTAGAATGCACTGCTACAGCTACAATGTTATTTCACTCCACATCAGATGACTATAAAAAAACTAGTGATCATATTCACACACACACACACACACACACACACACGCGCGCGCAAGCACCAACTTGGAAAACAATATAACAGATGGGGAAAATAAGAAAATAATACGAAGACAGACACAGGTTGCCTTGGCATATATTCAGGCCTATACATCGTTCTCACAGATTGTCAGGCCGCACGTGCACTGTCACGTGCCTATGCTCTTTTCGAGGAAATAAGAGAATAATACACACACACACACACACACACACACCAGACACATACATAGACAAACACACTGACAAACAGGCACACACACACACACAACACAGACACACACACAACACATACACACACACAAACACACACACAGACACCCACACACAGACACCCCCCTCACACACACACACACACACAGGCAGGCACGATAGACGGGTATACATGGTTCTCACAGATGGGTCAGGCTGCACGTGTATGGCCACGTGCTTCTGGTCTTTTCGTGTCTTTGATCTACAAAGAACAGGACAACAGCATCACGACAGAATAAACTAACAGACGAAATGTATTAAAAGATTAATAGTGGAAGGGAGCTCTTGGCAACGGGTATTAACCTTTTGACTCTCGCATCTTACCCACCCACAGCAAAAACTTAACCCTCAGACACCCTCACTCTATCCACCAACTTCCTACTTAACCCTCTGACTCCCTCACCCTATTCACCAGCTACCCACAGGAAGCTGGTGGATTGGGTGAGGGAGTCAAGGGGATTAGGTTTTCGCTTTGCTAGCACTGTTGACAATGCAGGATGCTGATGGACAAGGTGCGGGAGTCAAAGGGTTAAACCAATTCGCACTGGCTCACGTCTGAACGGACGACCGGAACACCCTCGTTACCAGTTGCAGTTGTCGCCGAAGCACCAAGAGCTATTTCTGACTTGGTCCATCAATTAAACATTTCAACTAGCCGTGCTACTTGGAATCGAAGTTTAATTGCGAGGAGCTTAAAGGCACTCGACTATTCTGGTCTGTGGCAATGAAGAGCTAAAAGTGGCGTGAGCGTGCCTCTCTGGCAACCCCATCAAAGCAAACAGTTTGCATGGAACTAGTTCGTTAAACAGTGATTAGGCTTTACCTTCCCCATCATACTATGGTCAAATGAACGAGGGGGGGGGGAGGGATGGAGAGAGAGACAGAGAGAGACAGAGAGAGACAGAGAGAGAGAGACAGAGAGAGACAGACAGACCGATAGCCAGAGACTGAGAGAGACAGACAGAGACAGAGACACAGAAAGAATGTCACACACACACACACAAAGAGACAGAAACAAAGAGAGACAGAGATAGAGTGAAGTGTTAAAAAGACAGAAGAAAAAGCAAAAAAAAAAAAAAAAAAAAAAGGAAATGGCAACAACATAGTCATATCTGTAGGGAGGAAGTATATACATGTATAATTCAAGCCAATCTTTTGTTTTTTGCTTTGTTTTGTTTTTTGTTTTTGCTCAGCAACAGCGTATTTTTTCTCTAGTCTCTATAAAAACGCAAAATTTTTCACTTCCCCCTTTATAATGCAGTTTTCTTTCTCTTTTCAGTACCGATGAACGTCTTCTTTTCAAAAAAGATTTTATAAAACCATAAGAACCAGCAAAACAAACTGCAGCGTTATTTTCATTAAACATATTCTTATACGCCAAAATGTACAGTACCTTCGTTATCATGAATTTTCTTTTTGCTATGAGACAAAACAATGCATTCACCTCTCCTGCCCTCTCCCTCTTCATTCAGATTGGGATAATATTAATAATGATACCAATTTCACTTATATAGCGTAAACAGTGGACGTTTACAGGACTTCACAGGAACAGACCAAACAATACACGTCCACACACACACATAGAGGAAGCTGAGCTAGGATACACTTGCCAGGAGTGTGAGCCTTGACCCAAGTTGTCATCCTACATTTCTCTCTCTAACACACACACACACACACACACACACACACACACACACACACACACACACACACACACAAACACACACACACACAAACACACACACACAAGAATAAGGATGCTGAACCAGGGTACACTCAGCCTCTTAGGCATGCGACCCTTGACCCAAGTTGCCATTCTCACCTAAATACACCAATACACACACACACACACACACACACACACGCACGCACACACACACATACATACATACATATATATATATATATATATATATATATATATATATATATATATATACATTGCTGCACACCGTTTCTGTTATTTTAGCAGCCTTCGCTGGATGAAACAGCAAGTTTTGTTTAAACACCACAGAACGAACCGTTTAGACGGCTACAAGCGTGACTGGGGACTGTGACTAGTTCTTTTCTCCAGTCCCTAATCATACCAGAACGACCAACGCGTTGTGTGATTCGTTTTCTGCTGACCCCCATCAATTCAGCAACAACCCATACTGAGCTTAACTAATGATGTACTGACAAAAACACCAACAAAGTAATTCACAACAACTGGAAAAAAAAGAAAAGAAAAAGGAGATCACAGGTAATGTGCATGTTTCAGGGAAAACAAAGAGGACAAGGAATCATTGATGACCCGCATCTTGGGAAATTAAATTACCTCCGGAGGGCAGAAGTTCCGAACCCTTAGTAACTGAAAATCCGTTTCTAATTACTGTAAACTGAAGCAACAGAACGCCGCAGCTGCGGTAAGGTCTTTGGCAGCGGCAAATACGGAGTGAGCTCCATCAAGCGGAATTAATGAAAATCGATTCAGGTCGAGATGAAGCCGATTCCACAAGGACCACCTGCACGCCATCCTTCACTAAGCCGGAACAGAGAAGAGTAGCTGATAGGGACTACCTTAGCACGCAAGATGATGTACGGCAAAATAAACATGACGGCCAATGGTGTACGGCAAAATCAACACGACAGGCCAGCGCACAGTGAAAGCAAAGAGCTGCCTGCACGTGCACTACGGTTATATAGACACGTGAGGAAGGTAGGACACAACAAATCGGAATATAATCTTATATATCCTCACGTTATCACACACACTCGAGCGCATGCGCACGCACTTAGCACCGTATAAGTAGACTACAACTGATGCTTTTTCAGACGAAAGCTTGGCCTAGTCTTCATTACCTACTTCAAAGGCACCAAGTGACTTAATCTGTTCATCTAGAATTCTCCCTGGTCTGTAGATACACACTACGTTAATGACTCAGACAAATGATGAATGCTAGTCAATCGGAATTGTCTATAAGTTCCTATATGTGGGTCAACTCAATCAAGAAAATAGCAAATAGAGTTTCCATTAAACAAACAATAACACACACAAACAAACAAAAGCCTCAATTTTCCACTGTTTATATCTCCGGTTACTCTAATTCAAAGACAGCCATGATTATTCAAACTTGCCCATCCGTGACTTCCAGTTCGACGAGACCTGTAATATAAATAGTCACATTTATACACAAAAAAAACCAACAACAAAATAATCCTTTGCTGAGACATTTTGTCTTAGACATACAGACACTTGGGCCCCATGATTTCATGAGTCGAAGAGAATCAACAACTGCGATCATGTACATGTACAATCCTCCTTGTCCTGGGATGTAGTATATAATGCAGGGTTTGTCTCACCAAAACTTGCCAGGGCTTATCAAAACGATTCACAATGCACAGAAAAGGAGAGGAGAGACAGACAAATGAAAAGATGACAGAAGACCACAGAAGAATGAACAGGTCTGACAATCAACGATTTCCTCTGACAAAGACAAAACCAAGAGAGATACGTATAATCAGTGGCACCGTACGCTGTGTGAGACATGTCGAAAGGAAGTGCCAATTCCGCTTTCAGTAAAAGGAAGACATTTTCCAGCAAGGAAAGTTTATCACAGAATCTGCTCCAGACTAAATACGAGGCAACAAGCTTTCAGAGTAGCCCCTTATCTACAACGTTGAACGCCTATGATCCACTATGGGGGTCACAAAGATTTAATGAAATGAAAATGGGTCACCTGATTATGGCCGAATCTGTACGAAAGAGGTAAATAAAAATCAACAACAATAATGACAACAACAACAACAACAGAACAGGAGACTTTCCTATCTCTGAGAATGAATAACCTCATCGGTAGGTCATGAACACCGAGGACAAAGAAAATGTGTTCACCGCACACAGGAACATTATTAGTGTGGTTAACCGTCCTCTGTATTTTCATACACAAGCGTGGTGGTCAAGTGGCTAAACGTCACACTTCCAATCGCGAGGTCCTGGGTTCGATCCGTATAGACACCCCGCCTATTGGGTGAAGGGTGAAGGGTGAAGGGTGAAGGGTGAAGAGATTTTACCGATCTCCTCGGTCTACATGTGTGCAGACCTGCCACTGCCTAACCCTCATTAGCTCGTATGCGGATGCAAAATATGAAACATGCACGTTAAAGATCCAGGAAGTCATGTCAAGGGCTGAGTCTTGGAAACATGAAAACACCCACCATGCACGCAAGTGCAAGTTTAAAAAACAATGAACTGACACAAACAAACAAACAAAACCAAAACGCTTTTCAAAGCTAATAACTTATCGTCATCATCATCATTATCATCATCATCATGATCATCATCATCATGTGCCCTGCCGCATGGCGTTGGCGATCATGGCCCTTCATATGAATCTATCCCTTGTCGTTGCAAGTACTTTTCTCACTCTGACCGTCTTCATCCACAGCGCAATATTTTCTCCGTTGGAAAATGAGGTATTATTATCATCATTATCACGATCATGTGTGGGCAATAGACAGGTATGATGGTGGAATGAAATGAACACAGAAATGACTGGTAAACAAATCAAATTAATCTGCTTAAATTTTTTCTTGGGAAAAATCAACTTAATCCGCTAGTTTTTTTAATCAACCAACAGGATGTTGTCTTGAAAATGACAGAATATCGCACTAATTGATCCCTACAACCTTGACGAGACATAAAGAAGGATCAAGCAGGCCAGGCACTGTCGCAACAGACACTTCACGTGATCTGCTCGCCTGTCACTGTGCCCAGCGGATGTTAATATCACTGTCATCATTGGCCAGAGACTTAATACAGGGACCGGCACCTGTGCGATGTCCTTACCCATCATTTCCCTAGATGGACGACGGTAGTCAGTCTGAGCGATGCTACCAACCAACCAACCACCCACCCAACCCACCCCTCCACCCAACCAAACATACAACCAATCAACCAACCAAATCAACCAATCAACCAACCACTCAACCAAACAGCAAAGTGGTCAGTGTGTGACGGAGCAATGATTGGGAGTTTGTAGGTTCGAATTCATCTATCCAGCTCATCAAGGAATTTTTTTGTGCCTAAACTGGCTCCTACCAGATTCCAGTATGCCATGTGCTAATTGGGAAGACTGGGACCACACAGTGGAGTCTCAACCACTTGATACACACACAAGCGCGCGCTTACACACAAGCGCGCGCACACACACACAAGCGCGTGCGTGCGCCCCCCCCCCCCCCACAACACACTGAATATAACAAAATAAAAAAAGATAAGAGAAATGGTGGGAACAGCATCCCTCCGCAGAGGAGAATTAGGTGGTATATATGGTATGGTCATCTATTCTAAATGCGACCCCATCAAGCGTATAACAAAAAGATAGTTGAAGATATAAAGCAAGAGGCTGAACAAGAAAGACCTATGGACTGATAGCATAAAAGAGGCTTTGACATCGCGCGTCAGTTCTCCATTGCAGGCCTTCTAGTTTCCACAGTGAGGAACACCGAGGGCTCTTTCAGTACAAACAGTATTCCCACCTTCTGAAAATTCTATGCCAGAAATGTCCTCTTTTTTGTCACTCTCTTTTTTTCTGCCTTATTCCTTTGCTTTCTGTCATTTCTTCCTATCATTTTCTGCTTTACTGGTCCATACACCTGTATGTGTTCGGTAAAGTCTTACGTACTTTCTCTTAGGACTGATAACTGGGCACATGCATTAAGTGCATCTCTGGCACCAGGGAAACGAGATATGCAGAAGCAATTTACGGTAATTTAGGCCGTTTTTATTTATGCTTTAGTGTCGTTAGTAATGTTTCAATTCGTATTCAGGTATGTGTTTTGAATCCCTTGTATGATAAATTGGACAGAGTGGTCAACGCCAGGGGCATGGCATGTCCTTAGTTTATGTGCGCGAATATATTGCTATGTGTACTTAATTTTCTTTTCCTCTTTTTTTCCTGTTGAAGTATTGTGTATGTTTTGAAACTGTTATAGCCCTGATATGGTCTACGCAGTCGGCTGGGCTTTAAACAAAATTAACAATAACCAGGCCTCCTAGTTCCCTGCTGACCGTCAACCATTTCTCCCCACGACACCCGTTCCCACAGGGAATAAAAATCGCAGTTCAATATACGTCTGTTGCTAACCGTATCTCTCTCTTGATGTCTCTGCGTCGACAAGAGCTGTCGTGTGCGAGGCAGCACGGCTCTGATGCCAGTTGGCTGTCTGGAGGAAAACTAGGACACTCTCTCTCATCCGCCACATCACGACTTAATCGATGGCTTAGCTACAAAGACGTTTTTGGATTGGTGACATTTTCAAACATGTATTATTAATTAATCAGACAGCAGCAGCCAAGTTTTCTGGATAGGTCAAGCGGCACAGACAGACACAAGTCTTAAGACGTTTAATCATTATCAAACAGCTTTCTGAACAATTTCCACCGAATCAGCTTTGTTGTTCTTGTAATTTACCTTTAAAATGCTTTCTGAATCTCTTTCGTTTGACGTAACAACAACAACAACAACAACAACAACAACAACAACAACAACACAAATCCTATCATATGGAATATTCATGGGTCCATATTGTGCTTGCAATACCATTCTTGTAATTTATTCATAATATATCGCACTTTTGATATAATTATTTTATTATGTGTCTGTTGCTGATCATTATAATCTACATTCTAAAGCATTTTTCAAGGCTCAAAAGAGGAACAAATTTTCCACATGCTGCAAAGGTCAAAACCCTTTAACTTGGTTTTGTTTTGCTTTGCTTTTTTTCAAACGAACTTTAATATCGTCTTTTCTGCCGTTAATTCTCGACTTCAGGTCGCTAACAATGTAAAAACGAACAATGTTTCAGTGCATAAACAATAAGTTTCAGCTTTCTCAAGACAGCACTGCTACGCTCAGAAAAATGCTAACATCACATAAATGCCACGTGAGAGAACAAAACAAAACAAAACAAAAAAACAATAATGGCAAATTCCAAAAGCAAGCAACTCTAAACGGACACGCAGTGCATGCAATCTTAAATATCAATATTTTCCAATACACTCAGATAAACGATACCCCATAACAACTGTTGTGTTTCTTGAGAAAAGAAAAAGAAAAAAAAAAAGATTCAACAGACAGAAAAGACACAGAATGAAAGGAAAGAGATGGACAGCGAAATGTTCGTTCGTGACAGTCTCAAGGGTTTTCAGATACCGAATACCTCAAGGTGAAAAAGTCCTGTTAACCTGATCTGATTTGGAGCCGGCTGCACCTGCTACTCTTCGTAATGAATCTGGTTCTCTGTGTGTGTGTGTGTCTCTCTCTCTCTCTGTCTCTCTCTCTCCCACTCTCTCTCCCCTCTCTCTCTCTATCTCCTTCTCTCTCTCTCTCTCTCCCACTCTCTCTCCCCTCCTCTCTCTCTGTCTGTCTCTCTCCCACTGTCTCTCTCTCTCCCTCTCACTCTCTCTCATAGACATGTAAGCACGCACGCACAAACTCAATTGTACACACACTGCCACAGTGACTTGCCAAGGTACATGAATCACACCATCGGAACATGCTACACACGTTTTTTTTGTTTGTTTTTTTTTGTTTTTTTTTCATTTCTTCTTCTTCTTCTTTGTTCATCTCTTTTTCATCATCGTCATCATTATCATCGTCATCTTCTTCTTTTCCTTTTTTTTATATCATGAGTTAACAATTGACAAAACGTATACATCAGATACGACAGCATAGCAGAAATGTTAGAGCACTAAGCTCTCCAAAGCCCTGATTAACCCTTTGACTCCCTCATCCAGCCCACCAACTGCAAAAACGTAACCCTTTGACACCCTCACCCTGCAGGAAGCTGGTGGATAGGGTGAAGGCATCAAAGGCTTAAAGTTTTGCTTGGCTCACACGATTGGCAATCTCCGATGCTGGTGGACAGGGTACGGGAGTCAGAACGTTAAGCACGATCAAGTGTGGTTACTATTTAGACCAGCGGCCAGACTCTTATCCTGGCTTGAATATATCGCCCTAGTTTATCCAGCTGTCAGCGGATACCTGTTCCTCTTTAGAGCCGAGGAAGATGAGCCGATGGACGCTTCTCTCAAAATGTTGGCCATCAGATCAATGGAGGGCCTTTGCACTCTCTCTCTTCTCTCTTCTTTATATACATTTTTCTTTTTCGTTCTTTCTTTTATTTTGTTTTATTTTGTTTGCCTTTTCCCCCCCTTAATACAGAAGTGAGCCCCTATCAAACTAAATGGCACAAAACCTGTTTGATAAGTGGTATTTTCAGAGAAGCTCTTTGTTAAGGATGTAATTGTTACTACATAGGAAGGGAAAAGCGATGACGGTCTACACAACCCTGTTATGCGGAAGGCACCGCGGGTAGCAGACTGAAAACTTTGTTCTTCAACAACAGAGAGAGAGAGGGGGGGGGGGGGAGGGAGAGGGAGACAGAGAGAAAGGGAGGGAGAGGGAGAGAGAGAGAGAAAGAGAGAGAGACACACAGACAGACAGACAGAGAGCGAGACAGACAGAGAGACAGAAAGAGAGCGAGAGACAGACAGACCGAGTGGGAGAGAGAGAGGAAGAGAGATGGAGAGAGAGAGAGACAGATAGAGAAAGGGAGAGAAGGAGAGAGAAAGGGAGAGACAGAGAGACACAGAGAGAGATACACACAGACAGACAGACAGACAGACAGACAAGAGATACACCCAGACAGACAGACTGGCAAACAGAGAGACACAGAGAGAGATACACATAGACAGAGACAGACAGTCAGACAGACAGACAAACAGAGAGACACACAGAGAGATACACATAGACAGACAGACAAACAGAGAGACACAGAGAGAGATACACATAGACAGACAGACAGACAGACAGTCAGACAGACAGAGACACACAGAGAGACACAGAGAGAGGGGGGAGGGTTTCTGCACCAGTTCCTGCCTACACCACCAGATGCCAGCATGGTGGACAGACAAGCCAGGAGGCACAGACCTCTTCCCAGATCAATACAAGAATCCATTCCCGCCCGACCTGTTGTACGCCCACCTCCTCCCCTACACCCTCCCCCCCCCCATACCTCCACGCTCCAAGGCTTAATTCTTCCTCCCTCCCCGACATCTCTCACCGCTCCAGTCCCTCCTCTCCCTCCCCTTTGCGTGAACACAAAAGCAGCATCAAAAATTCTATTTTCAGACGTCATTATGGGACCCCCCTCCCCCTTCCACCTCTGGCGGCCGCTGAATGCTAACTGTGCACGACACACGGGGATGGAGTAGTACAGGCAAGGGAGGTAAGTGATTACTGGGCCACGGCTATACTCCAGAGCCTTCATTTTGTGCCAACACACACAGCCAACCACCACAGCCAATTCACAGAACCTGCACCTAACGAATAATCCACCCTCCCCACCCCCCATCCCGCAACAACGACCACGTTTACCTGTGTCAATGTTTACGCAAACGATCGCATCGAGCGGTTTTTGTTCAAAGTTCGTCGACACGCACGGCCGTTTACATTAGTTAACCCTTTCGCTTCTTCGCTGTGCGGCTCTATCAGAAGAACCGATCAACTCGCGTAAAACGTGGTTCACCCAAGGGTCGAACCCACAACTCTTCCGTTATGAACACTGGCGCTCTCACAACGGAGCTAATGGGCCATCCGAGGAATCTGAGGAAGCTGACGGAAGCCGGTGGAAAGGGAGAGAGATAGCGAAAAAGGTTTCGGGACAATCAACTGCCTATCGATCAGTTCTCAACCTCTACTCTACTCTGGCTTGAAGTTGCTAAAGTTGGACCGATCGATAGTATTCATGTGCACAGGTATTACTTATTCTTGACATCGAATGCACGTATGCATGTATCCATAGGCAACGCGTTGCATTCCCTGTCGCAGATCACGACAGATCAAGGTCATGGAACCCACACTGCTTACATCCCCGACCACATTTTTGTTTGTTTTTGTTTTCTATAGACTGTTATTAAGCACACTGCAGTATTGACGTTGCCGTTTTCTATTTTCTTGCTCCCCGACGAAAAATAAGGATAAATCATGACCTTGTTCATAAGGATGCGGGATCTGAACATGTTAACTACTTATCGTGTGGTACACACTCATGTGTTATTGCATTATTGACATCCTGTTTTCTACAGTCCTAGCTATATATCTATCTATCTATCTATCTATCTATCTATCTATCTATCTATCTATATGTACACACACATACATAATACATATGTATATATACACAAACATATATATATATATATATATTATATTATATATATATATATACATGGAGAGAGAGAGAGAGAGAGAGAGAGAGAGAGAGAGAGAGAGAGAGAGAGAGAGAGAGAGAGAGAGAGAGAGAGAGAGAGAGAGAGAGAGAGAGAGATCTTTCCCTTTATTTTTCCAGGACGAACAATAGGCAAAATAAGTCGTGGCCTTGTTCGTGATGACAGTGGATATCAAAATATTTCAACTTCTTGTCGACAAACTAATCCATTACTGCATTACTGACATCTCGTTTTCTATTTTCTTGTTGCCAAAGCCCTTAGATATTTATAGAGACTTTGCTGCCGTTAGGCCTATTGTGGCTTTCTATTTTTTAAATCTCCGTTCTTCTTTTCTTCTTCTTTTCTAAGGTGAAAAATAAGACCATCGTGGCCTTGTTCGTGATGGGTGTGGGTATCAGGGCATTTTAACGACCGTTTAAGGCTTGTGACAAAGTCAACTAATTCAAAACAAGCCTCACTGGGCTTGCTTTTCCAATAAAAGATGTTTCTGTACTTGTCTTGTTTCGTTGCATTCTAACACATTACATAAACATAAATAATTGGACGATATGATGTATATTTTACAGATTGAATCAACAGGAATTAATACCAAAGCTTTACGATAATATAGCGCCTGAGAGGGAGTAACTGGATACAATCTCTTTAAAAGTAATACGCACATATAAAACAGATAATAAAGCGCGTGAGAGGGAGTAACTGGATACAATCTCTTTAAAAGTAATACGCACATATAAAACAGATAAATAATTAAGCGCGTGAGACGGAGTAACTGGATACAATCTCATTAAAAGTAATACGCACATATAAAACAGATAACATATCACGTGAGACGGAGTAACTGGATACAATCTCATTAAAAGTAATACGCACATATAAAACAGATAACATATCACGTGAGACGGAGTAACTGGATACAATCTCATTAAAAGTAATACGCACATATAAAACAGATAACATATCACGTGAGACGGAGTAACTGGATACAATCTCATTAAAAGTAATACGTACATAGAAAACAGATAATATAGCACGTGAGACGGAGTAACTGGATACAATCTCTTTAAAAGTAATATGTACATGTAAAAGATACACGACTCTGATATCAAACTCTGCTGTTTTAAACCAACAATTGCTGACATGTCCATTTTTCATAAAGAATTCAACAGTAATCAGCAATAGACATACTGATTCATACAAACCATTCAATCATACTGCTTCAGTTTTTTTTTAAGACAGTGTTTCTACGCTCGATATACATTCCATGTATGCACCAGCACCTTAGATGCCAAGTGATAGAAAATGTCCAAAACTATAACATGATTCGAAACCAGAAAAAACACGAAAAAAAAAAAAAAGAAAAATATCAGAACGCGTATTTAATACAACCAGACGAAACAGGCACAAATTTTCAGCCAACTGGTCTTTGTCAAGCGTAAGATCACAAACGTATGTAGGTACGTACGTACATGTATCTATGTATGTATGTATCTATCTATATTGTATACATATATATATATATATATATATATATATATATATATATATATATATATATATATATATATATATATATTACGTATTACTTTTAATGAGATTGTATCCAGTTACTCCGTCTCACGTGATATATTATCTGTTTTTATATATATATATATATATATATATATATATATATATTATATATATATATTGGCAGTCTAAATTTGGTAAGACTCATCCATAATATGTATGTATCTATCTATATTGTATACATATATATATATATATTGACAGTCTAAATTTGGTAAGATTCATCCATAATCAATCAAGTAAAATTCCATCCATAATCAATCGAGCTAAAAATATCTACTGACACATTTTCAAAGAGAGAGAAAACAAGAGAGGCGGGTTGGGCGGGAGGGGAGGGGAGGAGGGGAAAAGGAATGAGAGGGAGAGTGAGAGAGAGAGAGAGAGAGAGAGAGAGAGAGGAGGGGAAGAGGAACGAAAGAGGAGAGAGAGAGAGAGAGAGAGAAGGAGGGGAAGAGGAACGAGAGGGGAGAGAGAGAGAGAAAGAGAAAGGAGGGGAAGAGGAACGAAAGGGAGAGAGAGAGAGAGAGAGAGGAAAGGAGGGGAAGAGGAACGAGAGGGGGGGGGAGAGAGAGAGAGAGAGCCAGCCAGCCAGCCAGACAGACAGACAGACGGAGAGAGAGATAAAGAGAGACAGAGAGAGAGACAAAGAGAGACAGAGAGAGAGACAAAGAGAGAAAGAGAGAGACAGACAGAGAGACAGACAGACAGATAGACAGACAGACAGATAGACAGACAGACAAACAGAGACAGAGACAGAGAGAGAGGGATGGTAGCGGGGGTTCCGAGATCCATTTCAATCACGACCACACACTTTTTATGATCGGAAAGAAATAGCTCAAATATCTGACGGCTGCACCTTTAAGCTACAGGGAAGAAAACGTTCAGCCTGAAAAGAACTCGGAGTACTTCAATTAGCCCAGGGACAGTACAACTCGGAACTCCACGGGCCTTGATTAGCCAGGCAGCAAAGTAGAACAAGGTGAAGCACTGTCAGTGTTGGAAGCTGGGGACCAGACAATCAGCAGGAGGCACAAAGTACCTCACTGTCTTCTGGGTCAAACCCCATTAGCAGCCTGCAGTCGGCAGCACCTGATACCATTAACCCTTTGACTCCCGCACCCTATTCACCAAACTGCAAAAACTTAACCCTCTGACTCCCTCACCCTATCCACCAGCTTCCTGCAGGAAGCTGGTGGATAGGGTGAGGGAGTCAACGGGTTAAGTTTTAGCTCTGCTATCATGGACGACAATGCAGGATGCTGGTGAACAGGATGCCGGAGTCAAAGGGTTAAGTTTTTGCTTTGCTAGCATGGTTGACAATGCAGGATGCTGGTGGGCAGGGTGCGGAAGTCGAAGGGTTAACCATCTGACTTCCTCACCCTATCGATGCAAAGAACCTTTTACTCCCTCATCATATCGATTCAGCAGAAAGCTGGTAGACTGGTTCAGGGAGCGAGAGGGTTAACTGCAGGAAGCTGGTGGACAGGGTGGAGGGGTGGAACGGTTAAGCAGTCCCTTGACGATAACCTCATAGTCATAGTGCGTGGCCTGATTTCTTCTTTGCACACAACGTCCAGTCTATTTCTGTCCTACTATGATCGATTCCCTTTCCTTTCCTTCTTTGGAACTAATTTCAATCACCAGCTTTAATGGCCCTGAGCTTCGTGCGCCCTGCCGTGCGCGTAAAGGAAATTGTCTTTTGTTCGATTTCTGCTTCAAAATCTGTTGTTAGCACACACACACACACACACACACACACACACACACACACACACGCACACGCACACGCACACACACACACACACACACGCACGCACGCACACGCACGCACGCACGCGCGCACACACACACACACACTCATATACACACACACACACACAAACACATACACACACACTAAACTAAATTGAAGAGCTGATTATGGTGTAGAGCGAGAAGGGAGAGAGAGTATATCTGTGGGTAACATCGGAAGAGGTTCTGTGCGTGTTTGTGTGTGCACGCGCGCTTGTCCGTGCGTGCACATGTGTGGACATCGGCGGGAGGAAGGAAACACCAGCGTGCACGGCTGAATACATTTTTCAACACTTGGATCAGAACGCGCATTAATATAACAAGACAAGACAGTTGCAAATTTCTGGCCAACTGGCCTTTCTTTTTCAAGAGTAAACGTAAGAAGAAAAAAAAAACTGTCCACTAATTTTTGTGCTTGTTGTTTGTAATTTGTTGTTTTTTCACTAATTTTTGTGTTGGTTGTTTGTAATTTGTTGTTTGTCCACTAATTCTTGTGTTTGTTGGTTGTAATTTGTTGTTTGTCCACTAATTCTTGTGTTTGTTGGTTGTAATTTATTGTTTGTCCACTAATTCTTGTGTTTGTTGGTTGTAATTTGTTGTTTGTCCACTAATTCTTGTGTTTGTTGGTTGTAATTTGTTGTTTGTCCACTAATTCTTGTGTTTGTTGGTTGTAATTTATTGTTTGTCCACTAATTCTTGTGTTTGTTGGTTGTAATTTGTTGTTTGTCCACTAATTCTTGTGTTTGTTGGTTGTAATTTGTTGTTTGTCCACTAATTCTTGTGTTTGTTGGTTGTAATTTATTGTTTGTCCACTAATTCTTGTGTTTGTTGGTTGTAATTTGTTGTTTGTCCACTAATTCTTGTGTTTGTTGGTTGTAATTTGTAATTTGCTGTCTTACGTTTACGCTTGAGAAAGGCCAGTTGGGGCAAAAAAAACTGCACCTGTCTTATTACATTAAACGCGCGTTCTGATTCTATTTCGTGTCAGTCTGGCTCTTGTCTGTTTCAACGCCTGCGGTCACACGTGCTTTGGATTAGTTGATCACATGTCCACGTGACTACTACAATCTGAAAGTCACTACTCATTTCTGGTAAAATCTATCAGAACCGCTATCAAAAGTTGTTCTCGGCTGTTCCTGGACAAGCCGAATTACTACTCTGGAACGGATTATGTACGATATTTCTACGATCATAATTACATAGTGTCTACAAGGGATAGAAAAAAGAAGATTGTTACCATGGCCTGATTGTTTTGCTTAAAGCTACAGTCCCGAAGCTCGTCTTTCTTACTTTCTTTCTATTTTTCTTTTTCCTAATAACTAATTTTCACTCAACTTAGAACGCCACGTTTTCAATCTGCTCAGATGATAATGAAATCAATTCAGAGTGCTACGTTTCCAATCTGTTCAGATGAAAATGCGACACTCTCGTAGCAAACTTGTGATAGGTTTTTTTGTTTTGAGCCTGCTTGTTGTTTTCCATACATCCATTAGTTTTTTTCCCCGCCATTTAAACTTCCTGGTTTTAAAGCTTTTGATTTCTGGTTTCACAATTTGTCCCTCGGCTGAAGGAGTGAGAAAAGAAAGCAATAACACCAGAATTATTATTGCTTTTTCAAACTTCAGTTTGGCCCTGGGGGGAATAAGAGCAGCGATGCTAGAATAATCAATACTCTCTTAAATTGATTTCACTTTTCCCAACATAGAGGAACGCATCTTTTTACAATTACTCCCAGCAAAAATATGAAAAAGTATACAGAAATGATAATTTCCATTTTCTGTTTCAGATGACCGAAACCTGCCATTCGCGCAGTCGGTTCAATGATCGTCAAAACACGATTTATCGTCATGAACTCCTGTAGATAATCTAGGAGAATATCTTCGGTTTTTTCTCTCGAGTAAAATTCAAATGTCAACGAAAAGGTGCTGACTGCACTTACACAGCTCCACATGCGCTCCATCGCAAATTTTCAATAATGACTTTGGATAACGATAACAAGTAACCTAGAATCCACTGTGCGTGCGAGGACTTTAATCATCATCATCATCATAATCATCATCATCATCATCATGATGACAACAACAACAACAACAACAATAATAATAATAATAACAACAACAATAATAACAATAATAATCAGTATTTATACGGCGCCAAATCTTGACAATTCAAATCAAACCGCACTCATGCACCAGACATACGCATATAATCAACATAGACTACCTTACGGTACTTGAAATTACAACATCAAAAAAACAAAACAAAAACAGATCTGCACAAACTGAGGGAAAGAAGCAGTTGTAGAATTCATTGTTGGGAAAAGAAGTGGGTTTTTAAATTGGATTTAAAAACAGAAAGGGTAGGTGTAAGGCAAAGGAAGAGCGGAAGTCTATTCTAGGCTGACGGTCCTGAGACAACAATGGGACTTCAAGCGGAAAGAGGACGAGGCGAGACTCTGAGCGAGTCTGTATCAAACATGAAATTGTCACCAAAAGTTTTACGTTGGGGCCACACACTCGGTTCCAACCGCACTACAGGCCTCGAACGATTCTTATCTAAACCCCGAACAATAACCAGCACACTACAAGACGGAAAGCAGTTAACAAGAAACACTACGAGGGTGCGGATGGGACACAGAGCACCAATGCCTCGCCACTCTCGGGACACTCATCTCCTAAGCTCCCGACGCCAATCGACAAGTCATTTCTTCAAGCAAATGGGGGCTGTCCATGCGTTGCATGACCCATTCGGATCTACTAGACTGAAAGCAGACTAAATTTTTAACCCTTTGACTTCCGCACCCTGTTCACCAGCTGCAAAAGCATAACCCTTTGACTCCCTCACTCCATTCACCACGTTCCTGCAGGAAGCTGGTGGATAGGGTGAAGAAGACAAAGGGTTAAGTTTCTGCTTTGTTAGCACGGCTGACAATGCAGATACTGGTGGACAGGGTACGGGAGTCAAAGGGTAAAGGTGGTGGTTTTGGAATAAACTCGAAACTAAGGACTTCAATCGACAGCTCTTATCAAAAGCCAACCCACTATCTATAGATAGTTTCGAACGTGTCAACTACAAATGGCCACTTCACACTGAATTAGCAGACGACAGTCACTCACGTGATGCTAATCCCTTTCACTTTTGTCTCAGAACAGAGGAAAACTGATAACAGCAGCAAACGAACGATCTGTGTTGCGAAATCTTTCACACACAAGCAGCTGCTCCTGATGTATCACCTGAATGCTAAATCGAGAAAGTTAATCTCTCTCTCTCTCTCTCCTCCCCCCCCCCCGTCTCCTCCCTTTGCCCCCCCCCT
>CM060305.1:63513163-63515663 GCA_030674185.1 Monoplex corrugatus
TTTCTCCCTGGGTCTACCTGGTGCTCTCTTTTCTTCCACCTTTCCCGTTGTGACCAAGTGCTCTAATTCCCCTTTCCTCATAAAATGGCCTAAAAATGTTGCCTGTCTTTTCCTAATCTTCCTAATGAATGATCTTATTGTGTCTGCATCCATCAGGACTGTCTCGTTTGTTTTCTTTTCTGTTCATGGAACTCACAACATTCTTCTTAGAAACCACATCTCGGCTGAATCTTGTTCTGGCTTTGCTTGTTGACTGTCCACAACTCACAACCGTATAACATTATCGGTTCTATATAACATTCAAGAACTCTCTTCCTGGTGTTAATTGATAGACATTCGTTGGTAAGAATGCCTTTCATCTTCTTGAACGCTGTTTTGGCTTGGCCGATTCTGTTGGCTATTTCTGATGTGCATCTGCCGTCTGGTGAGATGATCGTTCCCAGATATTCAAACTTATCAACCATCAAGTGCATAATATTCATGAATCTCTCCATGCATCATCATCTTGCCCACGGATGCACTGGGGTTATGTCAGCGCGACACGGGAAACTGGCCAACCTGCAATATAAACATTGTGAAAAGTCGTTTCCAAACACACCCGACAAGAAATGAAATGCGTGGTTTGAGAGGTTTGGAGGAGAGAGGAGGCTGGAAGAGTGGGGGAGGGGGGGAGGGGTAAGTGGGTCAAAGCAGAGACGAGATTACACAACAAGGAATCAACATTCGACCACGAGGCAAATCATTTTGTTACGAGTCTAGACTGACAAACAAAAATAATCAAAGATGGAAAAAGGGCAGGACCTCACTTCTGACTTCTGTCTATTTCTGTTTGACAGAGAGAGAGAGAGAGAGAGAGAGAGAGAGAGAGAGAGAGAGAGAGAACAGACAGACAGACAGAGACAGAGAGACAGAGACACAGAGAGAGACAGAGACAGAGAGACACACGCATAGAAAGAGAGAGAGAGAGAGAGAAAGAGAGACACACACAGAGTGAGAGTGAGAGTGAGACAGAAGACAGACAGACAGACAGACTAGAGAAATTCATCATAATTCTACATTCTTTCTTATGTCTTCAAAACAGAGGGTTTGGACAACCAAAAGCAACACAATGAGCAACTGTGCTAACCTACTGCAATAAACCTACACTCAGCGGCGCTATCACATACACTGATGCAGGTCTCACACCCAGCCATGCACTGGGTTTGTGTCAGGGTGACACAAGAGAAGTCGATGGGAATGCAATGCAAACATTCTGACAAGTAGTTTCCAAAACATGCAGAAAGAGGGGCGAGACTGCACAACAGGGAATCCACATCCAGCGGTTCAGCCAATTCATTTGGTAATGAGTACAGAGGAAATTCATAACGGAAAGAGTGCGGGTCTTTCTTTTCCCGTCTCCAAGTTCGCATGTGTGTGTGTGTGGTGTGTGTGTGTGTGTGTGTGTGTGTATGTGTGTGTGTGTGTTGTGTGTGTGTGTGTGTGTGTGTGTGTGTGTGTGTGTGTGTGTGTGTGTGTGTGAGAGAGAGAGAGAGAGAGAGACAGAGAGAGTGAGAGACAGAGAGACAGAGACAGAGACAGAAACAGACATAAAGTCTCCAAGTTCGCATGTGTGTGTGTGTGTGTGTGTGAGAGAGAGAGAGAGAGAGAGAGAGAGAGAGGAGAGAGTGAGAGACAGACAGACAGAGACACAGAGACGGAGACACAGAGACTGAGAGAAGTTGAAGGAGGAGGAGGAGGAGAGAGGAGGAGGAGGAGGAGGAGGAGGAGAGAGGAGGAGAGAGGAGAAGAAGAAGAAGAAGAAGAAGAAGAAAAAGAAGAAGACCAACCAACTAACCAACCAAACATTATAACACAAACTGAGACCACATCGACCTGTGTGTGTGTGTGTGTGTGTGTGTGTGTGTGTGTGTGTGTGTGTGTGTGTGTGTGTGTGTGTGTGTGTATGTGTGTGTGTGTGTATGTGTGTGTGTGTGTGCGCGCGCGCGAGCGAGAGAAAGGAAGAGAGAGAGAGAAAGGAAGAGACAGAGAGAGACAGAGACAGAGAGACAGACAGACAGAGAGACAGAGAGAAAATAAAAGAAGAAAAAGTTATTTCGTTGTAGTTTTGTTGTAATTGTTGTTGTTGTTGTTGTTGTTGTTGTTTTCCATTGTCCTAAGATCGAAGGTGTGTGAGGTGGTAATGACCTCAACTTTTCTCAGGGCCAGCATTTTATAAAGGTGGTGCCATCTCCTCTCCTTGATGCATTCCCCCCGCCGACCCTGAACAGGATCAGGTACCTATTCACAGCTGGGTGTACTGCGAGCCACACACACACACACACACACATACACACACACGCGAACACACACACACACGCGCTCGCAAACACACACACACATACACATACACACAACAGATACTTCTCAAGCCAGATTTGAACCTATGCAAAGTGGGTTACTCTACTTCTATATGCCAACACAGACCAGGCCACACCATCTTTTTTTTCTCTTTTACGCGCCC
>CM060305.1:63518163-63525663 GCA_030674185.1 Monoplex corrugatus
GCCATGCAGATGACAAAGAGGTCGTAGACTCGAGCCTCAAGTGGGCGACAGGTTTATAGCTTTTATCGCAGGCTGATTGGTTCTTTTGATAGTCCTGGATATCTTGAGTTCTATTCCAGTCTGCCACATTGAAAAACTTACCTTTCCAATGCCTACCTTTATGTTTCCATCATTCTGTGGTGTCAGCTTAGTGCTCATAGGTCTCATCTCCCACCCTTCCCATTTCAAGACCTTGCCAGTCCATAGCATTTTGCGCAGGCTCGAGGAGTCTGCCAGATATCTGCCGGCAGATTTGGATAGAGAGCATAGAAATGTCCGAGTGCGTCAAATCCCTCTTGATAAAAACTCCAAACTCCAACAATGGACAAGAAATTACATCCAAGAAAGCAGAAAAAGGTTGTTGGGTGGGGGTTTAAAGGTGGCAAGATTGCAAAAATTGGAATCTACAATCAGTATCTGGGTCTATGTCAGGGCAAATAAAACAAATCTGGATCAAAAAAGTGTAAGACCTTTCTTTTCAAGTGTCAAAAAAAAAAAAAAAAAAACCCAACTGCAAACAAGAAAACATCGTTATATGGCTTGACACATCTATCAGATGGTGAAGGGGGCCTGCATGGAAGTGAGTCGATGGTAGGATGTGGGAGAAAGGACTGGGTGGCTTTTGCAAAATGCATATGATCTCATCTATCATGTGGCCAGCGCACACGGCAGCACCATGGCTGGCAGGCGTGCATATAAATATATTCCCACACTGCAGGCAATCAGTGGGAGGTGGCTGGTCCCCAGACGCAGTACTGGCCACACACACACACACTCATTGCATGTTGCAATCGCATCATGTCTGGTTGTCTGGTCAAGATGCACTTGTGCCGGACAGTGAGAACAGCATGAATGAGGTAGGGCAGGAGAAGTGTTTGTTCGTTCATTTATGTATGGACTCAAGATCTGACGTCTCACGTTCAATCCCCGCCTGCAGCATAAAAACTGGCCTGTTCGCTGCCCATCTAAATGCTCCCCCTAATTCTGGTGGTATTAGCGTTTCGGAGGTCCCTTTTTCCCTCTTCCACATTTCCTCATTTCAAGGCCTTGTCATACTGCCAACACAGTTGAAAGCATATATGGAATATGCAATGAACCCCTCTTGAAAAAGCTAAGGATTTCATGTATTTGCTGTTTGTTTGTTTGTTCAACAGGTTTTGTTATTGCAGTTTTTTTATTATTAGTTTTGGTTCTTTCTTGATCGTGCGGTAGAAGTTACCACAATAAAGCACTGATCCTTTCTTGAAACAGTGACAACAAACCTAATCATCATATATGTATATACATTCTACATACATACATAATATATAATACATACATACATACATACATACATACATACATACATACATACATACATATATACATACACTGACATGTAGATATATGACAAGAAAAGGATATATCAAAAATAGGGATATATTCAAACTATCTATATATACATTGCATTTTAAAGACTTTTTCGAAAGTCTTGAACTAAAGGGCAAAAATATATATGAAGAAGAGTTCTTTTAATCTTACATTTCTACAGAAACGTTTTGCCAGCATAATCACTGGTAAAGTCAAAAACTTGATCTCTATGTACTGCGGTGAACAAGAACAAGAAATGGCTTGTTCTACAGGTACACAATCTCTGTTTAATTTAAACACAACTCATGTTTACGCATCAATCTTGTCTAAACCGTTCTCATACAAAACTTATTTGGAAATCTTCGTATGAGAAAAATATCTTGTAATGCTAGCCAGCTAACAGTTTTGCTACATTAAACTGTGAAGGCAGAAAAGTTCCATCCATTTAAATTCCGAACACTGTAATTAGTGCTAGTAATCCCAAACTTTCATTATTTTGCCATTACCTCTGCATCTGATTTGTTGTTCACAGAAAATACACACGACAATACTGATAGAAAATGCTTAAGCCTATTTAAATTAGGATCGACGGATGCAACAATCTGGTGATTAGGACATCAGATTATCAACCAACAGATCAGAATTGGATTCTTCCTGGATCGTGTCTGATGGATAATGGGAAGAGATTTTTCTTGGTTCTTGATCTCCCAGATCAACATGTAATGTGCATAAAGCCTGAAAGACCCCCCCCCCTCCACACACACACACACACACACACACACACACACACACACACACACACACACACACACACGTTTCGTATATCTATGTATACAGAACATCAAAACACTTGCATACGCAGCATAACCCTTTAATTCCTGCATCCTATCCATCGACAACAAAAAACTTAACCCTTTGACTCCCTCACCCTATCCACCAGCTTCCTGCTTCAAAGGATTAAGTTTTCGTTTTGTTAGCGACGTTGACAGTGACGTAGGTACACGCACATACACACACGCACGCACGCACATACACATACACACACAGTCACATTCACACACACATGAAAAAAACCCACTCTCTTTCACACACACACACACACACACACACGTACGCACGCACGCACGCACGCACGCACGCACACACACACACACACACACCTCAGCTTAATAAATCACAATGTCAAGCCAGTCGAAGAAGATCCGATGGCAACATTCTTCGCCCGCTCACCCTAAACCCTCCCCCCTCGACACTTTCTCTACTCCCCTCTCACCTCATCAATGACCGCACCACCTTCCCTCCCCTCCCCTGCCACACTTCTACGTTAATAAGAAAAAAAAAAGAAAAGAGGAAAAAAAAGCAGACTGTTGCGCACGATGATGGGAATCGATGAGCCATAAAACGCAATGTGCGGAGTTTTACACACGATCTGACACAATCTCCAAATGAGTTCAAGTCGCCTGCAATAGGATCGTTTAGCTTCGTGGAATCTGGCTTTATGGGCCGATTGCCTCTAGTGGGACGCTGCACATGCAAATCCCAGGCATCCTGGTCTGCTGCTGGAAGGTTAGAAGGGTGAAGGACTGGGTGGAAGGGTGGAATTAAAAAAAAAGAGAGGGGAGGAGGGTGTGTGTGATGGGGGTGGGGGTGTGTGTGTGTGAGGGCGAGCACAGTCTTGGATTTTGATTGGTCAAGCTGAAAAACGTTTAACGATCTGTCTGTCTCTCTTTGTCTTTGTCTCTTTCTCTGTCTGTCTTCTGTCTGTCTGTCTGTCTGTCTGTCTGTCTCTCTCTCGTGTGTTTCCATAATGTTTATATGTTCACAGCTTCTTCAAATGGGTCTTGGATCTTTAAAAACAAAATGTTGATTTTCTCTCTCTGTCTCTGTCTCTGTCTCTCTCTCTCCCCTCTCTCTCTCTGTCTGTCTGTCTCTCTGCCTGTCTCTGTGTCTGTCTGTCTGTCTTCCTCTTTCACCCTCTACAGCCCCTAAACCCAGCTACCTCTCCCCTCCCCACCTGAGAGCTGGTCTTCAAAAGCATTTCATTCTAATTTCAATAAAAACGACCTTACGTAATCGGTCAAGTGACATCAGGCAAAACAATTACTGCCATCCCTTGCCCTACTGAAAGCAAACAAGTTCACACACTCTCCTTTCACGGAGGATTTCACGGGTCGGCGCTCCCAAATGAAAACAAACTGTAACACACACAAAAATCCATAAATTAATGAAACAAACCAATATGGTTTTTAACTGATCGATCTCATCACATAAAAAACAAAACAAAACAAACAAACAAATAAACACACACACACACACACCTGATAGAAAAAAATCACACTTAATAGAAAAAAATGAGTGAATACTACACAGAACAAATCAACAAACCAATGATGTTTTTGTGGTGTTAGAAAAAATCTAATAAACAGAAATATAACTGAAATAAAAAAAAGTAGCTAGCGCGGTAGTAAATGGTGTGTGTGTGTGTGTGTGTGTGTGTGTGTGTGATGTGTGTGTGTGTGTGTGTGTGTGTGTGTGTGTGTGTGTGTGTGTGTGTGTGTGTGTGTGTGTGTGTGTGTGTGTGTGTGTGTATGTGTGTATTTTTTTATTTTTTTTGTCATGTAGGGTCCTCGTGCCTGCAATGTTTACCAGAGCAAATGCTATCAGCGAACTGATCAATAAGCTGTGTTTTCCTCTGCAGCTGTAAACGGCAAGCAGCATGTCATTTCTAGCCTACCAACCCTTCCACTTGTCTACTCAGTAGTGGTTGTTCAATAACAATGCACATGGCACAGGGAACATTGTATACTTGTGCAAAGACAGTAATAAACTTACATGTATTGGCCTATATACACATTTATGTATATATACGCACAAAGAGGAGTGGGATGGGTGTCAACACTCAACACACACACACACACACACACACACACACACACACACACACACACACACACACACACACACACACACACACACACAGCAGAATATTAGCATTATTCTGTCAAAAAATTTCGCCTTTCAAAGCATCCCCTCCAGGTAATCATGAAACAAAACACACAAGATCAAAAGAGAACTACACGATCCCTGCTGCTTGTCTTATCAATTATTAATCACCTGCAGGCCAACATGTCATAAAATGCCTGGGGGCTGCAAAATGTTAACCCTTTCATTCCCTAAACCCATTTCTTGGAGTGAAAGGGTTAATGACCGTGGAAGGCCACAGGTTTTAAGTGTGGACTGGCTGGCTCTGCTGATAGAACTGTGGACTCAAGATCTGGCGTCTCGAGTTCAATCCCAGCCTGTGACATAAAAACTGGCCTCTGTGCTGCCCATCTTAATGGTGTCAGCTTTGTGTTTCACGGGTCCCACTCTACCCACCCTCCTCCTCTCTCCATTTCAAGACCTTGTCAACATGCAGGATTCTATTCAGACTCAGGTGCCGCATACATGGAATTGTGTGTGCGTGACGAAAATCTCTTGAGTTTTAGTTTCAGTTTCTCAAGATGACGTTTCTGCGCTCGGAATGAATTCCACATGCACTAACCCCCATGTGATGGTGATCATGGCACAAGCCTTAAGCCTGCATATAAACCAATGAGCTGGGCAGTCTCTCTTAAACAAACTCTGAAAGAGTTGACCAAAAGCATAAAGGACAAAAGCAAGGTTACCAGAACAAGGTAGCTGGTTGGTTGGTTAATGGTATCATAAGCTACAATCTTTTAAACAAATGTTGATCGTCTTCAGGCTTAAAAAGAACACTAAAAGATAACGGTTTTCCCATAACAATGAGGTCGTAAGAGAACGGTGTGGTAAAAAAACAACAACTAATTTTTCTCATAAAGGCATCAGCTCATTTCCTCTACCTAGCCGATTTATCTTCCATAACTTGAACCAGGGGTCAGTATCCCATTTACAGTCAGCTGAACTGGGGGCTGTATGCAAGAAAGATTGTCCTTTAAACCCTGAGTTCGTAGTGCAGTAAGGTGATAAAAGACCTCCGCTTTTCTCACGGGCAGCATTAAGAGGACACTGCCCACCTCTTTTCCCGTATTTCTTTATCCTCCTCAACCTTGAAGCTGGGTGGACAGGTGCACGGCAGGTGAGCAGGAAACCATAAACAAAAAGAGTGTTCACACCATGCCAGACTAAAACCTGTGCAATCAGACTGGAAGGGAAAAGATCTGTCTCTACATCAACCACAACCTGGTGAATTCTTTTGAAAGCGCTGTAGATTCAAAACCTGATATCTCGAGTTCAATCTCAGCCTGCAATGTGAAAAATTGGTCTGTTTGCTGTAATTTTACGTCTTCACCACTTTGGTGGTTCTTATGATAGAGCCGTGGAACCAAGATCTATGTCTCCAGTTCAACCCCAGCCTGCAACATTATAAACTGGCCTGTCTACTGTCCATCTTAATGTTTTCATCATTCTGGTGGTGTTTCAAAAGTCACTTCCCTAATGCCGAATTTCAAGACCTTGCCAGTGCATAGGGTTTTCACAAGCTAAGGGAGTCTGCCAGATAATTGTTGGCAGATTTGCAGGGAGCACAGATGGCATTGTCCGAGCGCAATAAATTCCTCTTGAACAAACTCCAAACAAACTCCAAACTGATGGTCCCTTCTCCCCTCCCCCCTTCCTTCCCATTTTAAAGACCTTTCCAGAGCACTGAGTTTTGCTCAGGGAGTCTGCCAAATACACTTGCTGGCACATTTTGGTGAAGCACAATGGAGTTGTCCAAACGTAATAAATCTCTCTTGAACAAACTCTAAACTCTGAACTCTAAATTCCACCCACAATGTACCTTCTTCTTTAGTTGTTTACTGAAAATGTATTCTTACAAAAACACACTCACACACACACGTGCGGGCGTGTGCACACACACACATATACACACACACACAGAATCACACACGCAAAGAATCACACACACACACACACACACACACAAAACACACACACACACACACACCACACACACACACACACACACACACACACACACACACACACACACACACACACACACACACACACACACACACACACACAGAGGTAAAATTTTTTCCACTAAAATCCATCCATCTTTTTAGGTTATTAATTGATAATTACTACCCTCCACCATCTCCGAGCAGGCAATGGGGTCGATGATGTTAGGGTCGGCAAAATAGTAAAGGTCGCTTGCCCAGGGCAACTTCAAAGCCGCCAGGGCCTGTTCCATTTATTGATCATGCGTGACAGTGTTAGGGAAACAAAAATATTGCTGCTGCCGCTGCTGGTGTTCGTCCGTGCATGGCCGCCCATGGACTGTGTGTGTGTGTGTGTGTGAAACAATGTATATTGATTTGTGTGTGTGCGTGCGTGCGTGTGTGTGTGTGTGTGTGTGTTTATGTGCGTTGTGTGTGTGTTTATGTGCGTGCGTATGTGTGTGTGTGTGTGTTGTGTGTGTGTGTGTGTGTGTGTGTGTGTGTGTGTGTGTGTGTGTGTGTGTGTGGAGAGAGAGAGAGAGAGAGAGAGATGCTACAAATTTCATTGTATTTTATGGCAGAACTTTTCTTTTTCAAATCTTGAGTTGATACCTTAGAAAAAGCAACAGAGAGAGAAGGTGTATGTGTGTACACCTGTACGTGTATGTGAGTGTATGTGTGAGAGTATATATGTGTGAGTGAGTGAGTGAGTGTGTGTGCGTGTGTATGTCTGTTTGTGCGTGTGTGCGTGTGTGTGTGTGCATGTGAGTGTGTGTGTGTGCATGTTTATAGAACTATTACAAACAAAAAACAAACAAACTACAACATATGAAAATGTTCAAGAGGTCTGTCAAAGATGCAATGCATGCAGTCTCCTCCACATTAATCATCTGGCAAACACACACACACACACACACACACACACACACACACACAAACACACACCATCCCATTCTTCCATCTCTCCAACACACACACACATACACGCCATCCCATCCCTTCAGCCGCTCCAACAACACACACACTCACACACACACACACAACACACACACACACACACACACACACCACACCATCCCATTCTTCCATCTCCCCAACACACACAGACACACACACACACACACACAAATATGCCATCCCATCCATC
>CM060305.1:63530663-63533163 GCA_030674185.1 Monoplex corrugatus
TTATATTGGCAACAGACTCGGTCAAGGGGCACAACCCATTCTGTAATAGTAACGTATCAGATGGAGGTGGGAGTGGAATCAACTCAACGCATAACAAATAAACATGTGCCTGACGGTAGTGGGAAGAGACAGAGACCGTACACAGAGATAGCGAGAGAGGGAGAGGGAGGAAGGGAGGGAGAGAGAGAGAGAAGAAAGAGAGAGAAGAGAGGAGAGAGAAGAGAGAGAGAGAGGAGAGAAAAGAGAGAGAGAGAGAGAGAGAGAGAGAGAGAGAGAGAGAGAGAGAGAGAGAGAGAGAGAGAGAGAGAGAGAGGAGATTCTTTACCAGCCGCGGCTAGGTCATTTCAGGACATTAACCCTCGTGACTGTACATATTGCGCAAGCTGTGTGCAAGGGTATGGCATTCGCCAGGACGACTTGGATTCTTTTCTATCACATAACGCCTGCAGTGTATCTATGGAATTTTCCGAGCACAGTAACGCCGAGTTGAAGGAAGTAAAATGGAAAGTTTTCAGGTAAACTGAGGCAAAAGCGTAACTACCTGGCGCACACCGAAATTCCAAAATCTACGGGGTGGCAGAAGAAAACGCCACGGAGACACGATTTCCCTGTGGGGACGATTCTGATGGGGAGCAAAGCAGGTGGAGGCAGACTTGCCTGACAGTAGAAAGAGACCGGAGACTCTTTACAAGCCATAGATAGGCCGTTTGGGCACTACCATGCATATTGTGTAGATTTTGTGCGCAGGCAATTATCTTGACTATCTTCGATCCTTTTCCATCACACATCATACTGAAAGGTTTCAACAAAAACAAAAAATAAATAGAAAAGAAAAAAGAAAAAAAGAAAGGCTGAAGAATATTTGTATGGATAATACCAAACGTGTCTCTTATTCTGTTATTGTTGCTTAAAGCCCAGCCGACTGCGTAGCGCCATATCAGGGCTATAACTGTTTCAAAACATACAATACTTCAACAGGGAAAAAAAGGCAAAGAAAATTAAGTAGACCTATCAATGCATTTGTGCACATAATCTAAGGAGATACCCTGGCACTGCCCACTCCATCCAATTTATCACACAGGGGTTTTAAAAAAACATACCTGAATACAAATTTAAACATAGCTTAGAACACTAAGGCATATATAAAATGGGCCTAAATTACCTAAAACTCTTTCCGCATGTTTTACTTCCCTAGAGCTAAAAATGCACTTTTTTTGTTATTGTTATTGTTGTTTAAAGCCCAGCCGACTGCGCAGAGCCAGATCAGGGCTATAACAAGTTCAAAGCATGTGCAATACCTCAACAGGTAAAAAAAGGAAAAGAAAATTAATCGCATATATCAATGCATTCGCGCACACAATCCAAGGAGATGCCCCTGGTGCTGACCACTCTGTCCAACCTATCGCACAGGGGACCCAAAAAACATACTCGAATACAAACCCAAACATAACCAAAGACACCAAAACACATCTAAAAACAGGCCCAAACGACCTAAAATTGTCTCCGCACATCCCACATTCCCAGAGCCAAAAATGCACCCAACACATATATACAATCACCAATCCTAAGAGAAAATATACAAGACTTTATCGAACACATGCAGGTGAATGGACCAGCAAGGCAGAAAATGACAGGAAGAAATGATAGAAAGCAAAGAAGCAAGGAAGAAACATAGACAGTGATAGAAAAAGAGGAAATTTCTAGCACAGAATCCCCAGAAGGTGGGGACACCATCCACAACGATTGAGCTCCTAGCATCCCCACCGGGGAGGGGGGGGGGGGGGCTGACGGATAGCAGCGGGGAGAGTGAAAAACGCCACAAAGAGAAAGGGGAGGGGAAGGATATTCTTCTTAATAAATGACTTAAATAAACACAGAGCACCAGGTAGACCCAGGGAAAAAGTATTGGACGGACTTGCAGGGTGGCTGAGGACAGAGAGGGTGGAAGATGTGCTTGCGGCAACAAGGGATAGATACATACGGAGGGCCATGATCGACAACGCCATGCGGCAGGGCACATGATTATGATGATGACACACAACAGTACAGAAAACCCGTTAGTTCGGAAGAACCTCAAGACTCTACCAGGACGTAGGATTTATGCGCAGATTTCTGGTTTACGTACTGCAGTCATTTTTTACCATAATGTTACGCAGATTGGCTAGCAATCCGTCTGCCGTATCGCTTATGTGGGTGCAGACGTTAAACCCCAAATAACAAACAATTACGACACGATCACTTTGTACCTTTTCCATTACACTTGATTTGCAGAGTTGGTGTATATATACGGAATTCATTCTTGAGAAAACTGATACTAAAAAAATTCAACCCTCGTATTGGCCACCTGGGGATAGCAAGAGGCTTAGGGTTTAAGCGCAGGCTTATGGCACTGGACATGGCTAGACAGAATTCTTTTCCCTCACACGGGGTCAGCGGTGTTAGTGTAGATGTAATCTTCCGAGTACGATAACACTATGTTCAGAAAACTGAAATAGCATGT
>CM060305.1:63538163-63558163 GCA_030674185.1 Monoplex corrugatus
CGCGCGCAAACACACACACACACACACACACACACATTCAGAGAGGAAGAAAAAAAATCGTTTCTAATAAAAAAGCAAAAGGTGACAGCAGAAGTCAGCAGAAGGAAAGGAACGAGTCACCATGATATCATGCTGTCCTCACACCAACACCAACAAGCAATAGCTAACACGCAGTTTGAGGAGTACCAAGGCATACACAGAGAGGGAATGGAAACGGCTGAAAAAAAGGAATGGTTTTGTGGGCAGGGAAAGGTGGAGGTACGTTTTGTGGGGGGAAAAAAAGGAAGGCCAAAGTTAAATAGGACAGACAAGGCGATAAAAGTCATTCCATTCACCGAAAGCCGCCTGCGCCCATCTGTCTCATACACACACGTACACGCGCCCGCACGCACGCGCGTGCGCGCGCACACACACACACACACACACGCGTGCGCGCGCGCGCAAGTACACACACACACACACACCACACACACACAGATGTATACTGAAAAACACACACAAACATAACGAGATGCAAGACACAGACAAAGGCACAGACGCACAGACAAAAAACACACACACTCTCTCTCTCTCTTCACAAACACACATAAATACATGTCAGTAATATGAACCATTCCATAAATCTCTCTCTCTCTCTCTCTCTCTCTCTCTCTCACACACACACACACACACACACACACACACACACACACACACTCACGCTGACAGACAAAATCACGGAATTCGGTCATGCATTCAATAGCCTGCCTGATTATTTTTCACGTTTATTACTGTTTCCAAGGACCACTGCTTTCGACAAGATATCCTAGGGGAAAAAAAATCTGATCAATACTGTTCACGTTTGATACTGTTTCTAAGGACCACTGCTTTCAACAATACGTCGCAGAGGGAAAAAAACACGATCAATAATAACAGAGAACAAATAACTATGACGCAATTATCATGCAAAACAAGATCACACTTGATCACTGACAAGGATGATAATGTCAGAGATTGTCTGAATAAAAAAAATCATCAACAACAACAGCAACAACAGCCCGGGGAAGTTGGGAGTTTCTTCAGGAAAGGGTCCATCGCACTCGGACGACGCTATATGCGCGCCACCCAAATCCACTCATAACTCCTTGAGTCCGCGCAAAATCTTACACGCTGAGAAGGTCTAGAAATAGACATGAGCATGAGCCCAATGAAAAACCCAACGAATGGAGTGCGTACAGATCAGTTTGGTTGGGATTGAATTCCAGATATTAAATCATGAATGTAGGGCTATATCAACATTAACAATAATTCGAAGGGTCGTGAATGAACTCCCTGACAGTATCCACCAGCTTCCTGCAACTTAACCCTTTGACAGCCTCATCCTATCCACCAACTTCCTGCAGGAAGCCGGTGGATAGAGTCAGGGAGTCAAAGGGCTAAGTTTTTGCTTTGCTATCATGGGTGGCAATGCCGGTGGGCAGGCTGCGGGAGTCAGTCAAAGGGTTAATTAAACGGGGCCAACCACCAGCCCGCGATGATGCATGTGGCCCATACAGGGTCGAACCCGCGACCTCCAAACAGTCAGCACGGTGCTCTAACCACCTGAACTAACGGGGCTGATTTAAACAACAACAAAAACAATACCAACAACACTGTTTTTGTGTTTGTTTGCTTGCTGTTTGCTGGCCTGTTTGTTAGATGCTGACGAACGTGACCTGCTGTTGTCATGGCGGCGTGTTGAACAGTGACGTTCATGTTGTCTATAATACTTCACAGAATCTCTCTCTCTCTGTCTGTCTGTCTGTCTGCCTGTCTGTCTGTCTCTCTTTCCTCTAGCTTTCAGGTAATTGTTGGTGATGGTGCTTATACGTTGGTTTTGTTTTGTTTCGTTCATGAACTGCAACTTCAACATGGTCTCAAACATACGAGTGGGTCATTACGTGTATGGCCAGTTTTCCCCCTCTTCCAACTCCGCCACTAAGGTAGACGTACTCCGTTTTGGGGAGTGTCTGCACGATGGGTGTTTTCGTGAATCCAGAAGCCATCGAACACTGGTAGGCTACTATAGATGAAAGAATCTTTAACATGCGTATTTGATGCTCTGCTCACACGAAAGGGGTTTAGACATTAGCAGGTCTACATATATGTTGACCTGGGAGACCAGAAAAAAATCTCCACCCTTTAGCTGCCGGCTGGTACCCAAGCAGATACCTGTTACTGTTATTTCTGTTTAAAGCCCAGCCGACTGCGTTGAGCCATATCATGGTTATAACCCGTTTCAAAACAAACTACTTCAACAAGGAAAAAAAAAAGAAAGAAAATTAATACACATATCAATGCATTTGCGCACATAATCTAAGCAAATGCCCCTGGCCTAGACCACTCCGTCTAACTTAGTACACAGGGGATTTAAAAAACATACCTCAATACAAATTTAAACAAACTAAGGACACTAAAATATATATATATATATATATATAAACAGACTTAAATTACCTGAAATTGCTCCCGCATATCTCACTTCCCTTCAGCCAAAAATGCAGTTAAGTACATGTACCTAATCATCAATCCTAAGAGAAATCACGTAAACACATACAGGTGAATGGACTAGCGAGGCAGAAAATGACAGGAAGAAATGATAGAAAGCAAAGGAACAAGACAGAAACAAAGAGAGTGACAGAAAAGAAGAAATTTCTAGCACAGACTTTTCAGAAGTTGGGGATACTATTTACTCTGAAAGAGATTCCGGAATCCCCACGGAGGAACCCGAGCAGATCCGAACCCAGATCTTCCATGTACGCCATGTACACACAAAGTGGAAGGGTGTGTGGGCATGGACAAAACATATGCATGCCCGTACACACACACACACACACACACACACACACACACACACACACACACACACACACACACACACACACAGACAAGCGCGCACGCACACACATAACAAAGAAGAAAAGATACTGCAATGCATATTTACCATATGACAAAAAAACTACAAAACATCCCTAAACTATTCCCTAAAAAAAACAAAAACAAAAACAAAACAAAAACCCCGCAACGTATAATGTGTTGATTACAATTCCCGTTACACCAATTTTTCAAAGACACCAATTTTCTTTTTTCTCCCCTCAGATTGGATTTAATGTTTACAAACTAGGATAATCAAACTAATTTACCTAAACTGTCAACTCATGAAGTTGAACGAAAACTGACGATGGACGTAAACAAGGTCTCAACCGTTTCACTCCTTCGCACCATCCACCCGAGGGATTGCGAGGATTAAACATCCCACCATCCACCCACCCACCCACCCAGCCCCAGCCCGTCCCTCAACTAAACAACAATCAAGCGATGATGGAAGAGGAGCAGTCCTGATTGGTGGAATGGCTGTGACGTAGTATAACGTTCGATCACAACAAGGAACGGAAATGTAGAGCAGTGCAAGAACCATGCTTCACTGCTTGTTTGTCAAGAGAAATCTGCAAGTTGGAAACTCCCACTGATTGTCAGTACAACATTAGCACAGCAAGATTTAATTCTTGTAGTCAACAGAAATAGATCTGCAAGTCGGATAATTCTAAGACTGTCAAGACAGCACTGGCATTGTAAATACACATACAGGACAGAAGGAGAAACAAAAAGAGAGAAAAGAGAGATAGCGAGAGAGAGAGAGAGAGAAGAGAGAGAGAGAGAAACAGAGAGAGGAGTGGCATTGCATCGTGACGACTCACTCCACCCCCAAGGGGGTGGGGGAGGGCAGCAGCCCGAATTTCAGATAACAAATCCACAGTGACCACACACACACACACACACACACACAACACACACACACACACACACACACACACACACACACACACCACACACACACACACACACACACACACACACACACACACACACAACGAAATAAAATTTCAAAAAAGTTATTCCGTATCCCCGAGGAGATGAGGGACAGAGGTGGTGGATATTTCAATATCATTATTATTAGCATAAACCATTCTAATGTAACACAAAACGTATTCTCCGAACTCATTTGGAATCACTGAGCATTAATCATACTCAAGACTTTTTGGTGTAGCACGGACAACTCAAGCTGTTAGGTAAGCTGGCCCATTCCACGATGTTAGAGCACAGTCCGCATGTTTGGTGAGTGCTGTCATGTTTCCATAACCTACCAGACACTGACATAACGTACAGGATCTTTAACCCTTTGACTCCCGCACTCTATCAACCAACTGCAAAAACTTAATCTTTTAACTCCCTCATCTTATCCACCAGCATCCGGCAGGAAGCCGGTGGATAGGGTGAGAGAGACAAAAGGTTAAGTTTTTGTTTTGCTAGTATGTTTGACAATGCAGGACGCAGGTAGACATGGTGCGGAAGTCAAAGAGTTAATATGTACATTTCATAATCTCTATGCTTATATACACGAAGGTTGGGGGGGGGTAGGTATGGCAGGTCTGCACACTGTTGACTGGAGGTCGGAAATGTGTCCATTCTTTACCCACCTGTTGGAGGTATCCAACCTGGACTGAACCCGGAACCTTCCCACTAGAAGTCTTAACATTTACCCACTTGAATTTGCCTACCTGGCTATCACACTCATCGATGATGCTTTCTTTTCTCTCTCGCCACTTAACATTTCCCAATTGTGAAATGGATCAGGTATTCATTCACTGAGACCATATGTAGCCTACTCTAAGACTGGAAACTACAACCTGGTTGTGTGACACATTCTGGTCATATAACCTGGTTGTGTGAAAAATTCTGGTCGTATCAAGATGTATTACTACTCCCACTAGAACTGGAAATCTCCAGCCTTTCCTACTGAATTTGGCTGTGTGACACATTCTGGTCGTATCAGATGTAATACCACTACCACTAGAAGTCTCCAGCCTTTCTTACTGAATCTGCTTGTGTGACACAATCTGGTCGTATCAGATATGACAGTACTAGAACTGGAAGCATCCAGCCTTTCCTACTGAATCTGGTTGTGTGATACAATCTGATCGTATCAGATATGATACCACTACCATTACAACTAGAAGTCTCCGGCCTTTCTTACTGAATCTCACTGTGTGACACAATCTGGTCGTATCAGATATGATACCACTACCACTAGAACTGGAATCTCCAGCCTTTCCTATTGAATTGGGCTGTGTGACACAACCTGGTCGGATCAAATATGATACCACTACCACTAAAGCTGAAAGTCTTCGGCCTTTCTTACTAAATCTGCTTGTGTGATACAATCTGGTCATATCATATGTAATATTACTACCACTAGAAGTCTCCAGCCTTTCCTACTGAATCTGATTGTGTGACACAATCTGGTCGTATCAGATATAATACTATTACCACTAGAAATGGAAGTCTCCAACCTTTCTTACTGAGTATGGTTTTGTGACACAATCTGGTCGTACCAGATATGACAGCAGTAGAACTGGAAGTCTCCAGCCTTCCCTACTGAACGCTGGTGTGGTTCCATGCCTGTAGCAGAAACCGTGGGTCTAAGATGGTGTGATCACTAGTTCTTCCCACGCATTCTGTCCCCCTTTGGCCGACTTCGTGGGTCTGCCTGTCATTTCAATCTGCACGCTCTCTCTCTGTCTCTCTCTCTCTTTCTCTCTCTATCTGTCTCTGTCTCTCTCTGTCTCCCTCCCTCTCTGTCTCTCTCAGTCTCCCCCCCCCCCGACCTCTCTCTCTCTCCCTCCCTCTTTCGTAACCCTATTTGTTAGAATTGCTTGTTCAGCAAGTTTTTCGAGTCGATTCTCACTGGCTCGTGTTTTGAACAACTGCTAACCACGGAGGCGTTTCATGCTAGCAGGCAATACAAAAAACCAAAAGCAATCATATACACATAGATTAATTAATCTGAACAAGAGTAACTTGAAGTTGACACCAGAAGAAATTAACACAGTCTGAGATGTCTTCAGTCGGAGAATTCTATATGTTTTACTAGATCTGCTGGTAATGAACCAGAACAGTGAAAGACTAGAAAGCAGAGTCTTACACGGGCAAGTTAAGCAGGGCGACTTTTTTTTTAGGTTGTGGAGGCAGGTAAATACATTTTTTTTTATAAAGATGTTGTTGAGAAATTTGAGTGTGAGAGAGAGAAGGGGGAGAGAGAGGGAGAGAGAGAGGGAGAGAGAGAGAGAGAGAGACAGACAGACAGACAGATAGACACAGACATAGAGTGAAAGGGTTAGGAAGCTGCAGGCCCGCATAGGAAGGCAGGAAACAACACAGAATCGACCTCGGTTGTTTCACATTCACTTACAGGCAAGGTGGGAGAGAAAAAAAAAAGAGGAAGAGAGAAAGAGAGAGAGGGAGGGAGGAGAGAGAGACAGAGGGAGAGAGACAAACAGAGAGAGAGAGAGAGAAAGAGAGAGAGAAACAGATAGAGAGCGAGAAAGAGAAAGAGAGAGGGGGAGAAAGAGGAGAGAGAGAGAGGAGAGAGAGAGAGAGAGAAGAAGAAGAAGCAAAAGGAGGAGGAGGAGGAGGAAGGGAAGGAGGGAGAGAGAAAGAAACACACGCACACACACACACACACACACACACACACACACACACACACACACACGCACACGCACCCACGCACGCACGCACATCCAGCAACCACCACCACCCCGCAAACACATAATTGTCTGAATAGTTTCCGCCATTAATTAACGTACAAAGGTCTTGGTGGTACCGTACTATTGTCAAGCCCTGATCGATTCGGGTCTTACTCACAATATGCCAAGTCTCATCATCAAAAGAGACAAAAACGGTTTTTACGCTTTACACACAGACGAAGTTGGATTGTCGGACCTGTTCAGCCTGCACACGATTAACGCTTTCATTCCCTCACCCTATCCACCAGCTTCCTAGCCCTTTCACTCCCTCATCCTATCCACCAGCTTCCTAGCACTTTCACACACTCACCCTATCCACCAGCTTCCTAGCACTTTCACACTCTCACCCTATCCACCAGCTTTCTAGCACTTTCACACACTCACCCTATCCACCAGCTTCCTAGCACTTTCACACTCTCACCCTACCCACCAGCTTCCTAGCACTTTCACACTCTCACCCTACCCACCAGCTTCCTAGCACTTTCACACTCTCACCCTATCCACCAGCTTCCTAGCACTTTCACACTCATCCGATCCACCAGCTTCCTAGCACTTTCACACTCTCACCCTATCCACCAGCTTCCTAGCACTTTCACACACTCACCCTATCCACCAGCTTCCTAGCACTTTCACACTCTCACCCTATCCACCAGCTTCCTAGCACTTTCACACTCTCACCCTACCCACCAGCCTCCTAGCACTTTCACTCTCATCCGATCCACCAGCTTCCTAGCACTTTCACTCCTTCACTCTATCCATCAGTATCCTTACATTTTCACTCCCTCTCCTATCCACCAGTTTCGTAATGCTCTGGCTTTGTTCAATCTATCCACGAGCTTTCTAATACTTTCACTCCTTTACCCTTTTCACCAGCTTCCTAACACTTCCAATCCCTCATCCTGTCCACCAGCTTGCTGCAGCTTTCTCTTTCCTTTCCTCACCCTATCTACAAGCTTCGTAACCTTTTCACTGCCTTATTCTAGTCAACAGTGTCGGTCACCTTTCTAATCATTTCACTCCCTCGCCTATCCATCATCTTTCTACAGTCAACCCACTGATTGCTTCACACAATCCACTTGCATCCTGCAATCAATCCACTGATTGCTTCACACTATCCACCGTCTTTCTACATCAACCCACTGATTGCTTCACACTATCCACCGTCTTTCTACATCAACCCACTGATTGCTTCACACTATCCACCGTCTTTCTACATCAACCCACCGATTGCTTCACACTATCCACCGTCTTTCTACATCAACCCACTGATTGCTTCACACTATCCACCGTCTTTCCACATCAACCCACCGATTGCTTCACACTATCCACCGTCTTTCTACATCAACCCACCGATTGCTTCACACTATCCACCGTCTTTCTACATCAACCCACTGATTGCTTCACACTATCCACCGTCTTTCTACATCAACCCACTGATTGCTTTACACTATCCACCGTCTTTCTACAATGAACCCACTGATTGCTTCACACTATCCACCAGCATCCTGCAGCTTCGTAACCCTTTCATTCACTAACCCTCTCATCCAGCTTCCTGCAGTAAACCCTTCTGTTCCCTTACACTAACCACCAGTTTTCTGAACTCTTCGGGAAGTTGGTAGACATGGTGACAGACACAGAGAAAGGAAACTGCTGGACGAAAGGCGAGGAAGCGAAAATGTTAGAAAGCTGGTGGACAGGGTGTGGGAGCGAAAGGACCAGGAAGTCCATGGATGGGGTGAGAGACTGAGAGGGGACAATGGTATGGCGGATGTGGAAGCGAAAGGGACAGAGTGTTGGAGTTAAAAGTTACGAAGTTGATGGACAGGGTGTTGGAGCAAAAGGTAATTAAGTTGGTGGATTGGGTGTGGGAACGAAAGGGTTAGGGAGATGGTGGACAGGGTGTGGGAATGAAAGGGTTAGGAAGATGGTGGATAGGGTGTGGGAATGAAAGGGTTAGGAAGATGGTGGATAGGGTGTGGGAATGAAAGGGTTAGGAAGATGGTGGATAGGGTGTGGGAATGAAAGGGTTAGGAAGATGGTGGATAGGGTGTGGGGATGAAAGGGTTAGGAAGATGGTGGATACGGTGTGGGAATGAAAGGGTTAGGAAGATGGTGGATAGGGTGTGGGAATGAAAGGGTTAGGAAGATGGTGGATAGGGTGTGGGAATGAAAGGGTTAGGAAGATGGTGGACAAGGTGAGGGAATGAAAGGGTTAGGAAGATGGTGGATAGGGTGTGGGAATGAAAGGGTTAGGAAGATGGTGGATAGGGTGTGGGAATGAAAGGGTTAGGAAGATGGTGGACAGGGTGAGGGATGAAAGGATTTGGAAGATGGTGGATAGGGTGTGGGAATGAAAGGGTTAGGAAGATGGTGGATAGGGTGTGGGAATGAAAGGATTAGGAAGATGGTGGATAGGGTGTGGGAATGAAAGGGTTAGGAAGTTGGTGTATAGGGGTGGGAACGAAAGGGTTAGGAAGATGGTGGATAGGGTGTGGGAATGAAAGGGTTAGGAAGATGGTGGACAGGGTGTGGGGATGAAAGGGTTAGGAAGATGGTGGACAAGGTGAGGGAATGAAAGGGTTAGGAAGATGGTGGACAGGGTGTGGGAGGAAAATGATTGGAAAGTTCATGGATGGGGCGAAGTAGTCAAAGGGTTAAGAAGATGGCAGAGCAGGTGTTATGCGGAAGTGAAAGGGTTCGGACGCTGGTGGATAGGATTGGAAATGAAAGGTTAGGAAGTTGGTGTATAGGGTGTGGGAACGAAAGGGTTAGGAAGTTGGTGTATAGGGTGTGGGAACGAAAGGGTTAGGAAGTTGGTGTATACGGTGTGGGAATGAAAGGGTTAGGAAGTTGGTGGATAGGGTGTGGGAATGAAAGGGTTAGGAAGATGGTGGATAGGGTGTGGGAATGAAAGGGTTAGGAAGATGGTGGATAGGGTGTGGGAACGAAAGGGTTAGGAAGATGGTGGACAGGGTGTGGGAATGAAAGGGTTAGGAAGATGGTGGATACGGTGTGGGAATGAAAGGGTTAGGAAGATGGTGGATAGGGTGTGGGAACGAAAGGGTTAGGAAGTTGGTGGACAGGGTGTGGGGATGAAAGGGTTAGGAAGATGGTGGACAGGGTGTGGGAATGAAAGGGTTAGGAAGATGGTGGATAGAGTGTGGGAATGAAAGGGTTAGGAAGTTGGTGTATAGGGTGTGGGAACGAAAGGGTTAGGAAGATGGTGGACAGGGTGTGGGGATGAAAGGGTTAGGAAGATGGTGGACAGGGTGTGGGGATGAAAGGGTTAGGAAGATGGTGGACAGGGTGTGGGAGGAAAATGATTGGAAAGTTCAGGGATGGGGCGAAGGAGTCAAAGGGTTAAGAAGATGGCAGAGCAGGTGTTATGCGGAAGTGAAAGGGTTCGGACGCTGGTGGATAGGATTGGAAATGAAAGGTTAGGAAGCTGGTGGATAGGGTGTGGGAGTGACAAGGTTAACAGGTTGATGGATAGGGTGTGGAAGCGAAAGGGCTAGAAAGCTGGTGGATAGGGTGTGGGAGAGAAAAGAGTTAACAAGTTGATGGATAGGGTGTGGAAGCGAAAGGGTTAGAAAGCTGGTGGATAGGGTGTGGGAGAGAAAAGAGTTAACAAGTTGATGGATAGGGTGTGGAAGCGAAAGGGTTAGAAAGCTGGTGGATAGGGTGTGGGAGAGAAAAGGGTTAGGAAGTTGGTGGATAAAGTGTAGGAATGAAATAGTTAAAAAGCTGATGGATAGGGTGTGAATACGAAACGGTTAGGAAGCTGGTGGATAGGATGTGGGGTGAAAGGGTTAAGAAATTGATGGATGGGGGCGAGGGAGTGAGAGGGTTAAAGCAGCTAACGGTTCCAGACAAATAATACGGCAGACCAGACAGGACAGTGGCGTGGTGCCAAAAACAGTTGCAGCCAAAAACCTGGCACCAGAAGAGAAGGAGGGTGTAAGGTTGGACTAGCAGTATGGTGGTCCCACAGTGTGATGGGGGGGGGGGGGGGATGTTGGTGAAGGAGATAGTTGGAGAGTGAGGAACCCCCCCCCCCCACACACACAGACACACAGAGTCACACACACACACACACACAGAACGAGTACGAGACAGAGAGAGGGGGGAGGTGGGAGGGAGAGGGAGGGAGAGAGAGAGAGAGACAGGGACAGAGAGACAGACAGACAGAGAGACAGACAGACAGAGAGATAGAGATACAGACAGACAGACAGAGAGAGAAAGAGACAGAGAGAGAGAGAGACAGACAGACAGACAGAGACAGAGACAGAGAGACAGTGACAGACAGACAGAGACAGAGACAGAACAAGAACAAAAGAAACAGAGATTTAATGATCAAGACAGAGACAGACTAGCAGACTGACATATACTCAGACAGAAAGACAGACAGAAGAAAGGGTGGGGATACGGGAAGATGTACCCAAGCAATCAATGGAATCTGGCAGGCCTGCGAACAGAGAAGGGAGAAAAAGAGGGAGAGGTTTCGTTCTTGGAGCAATCAATGGAACAAGTAGGAGAGAGTTCTTCTGTACTAAACCGACTTGTACAAATAGACGAAGACATTCAGCGCCAGCAAGGATCGGGCTGTTCACTGTTACAAACCAAACAAAACAAAACAGCTACTGTAACAGTCGCAGACGCAAAGGAAAATCTCTTTACTGTTACGAAGAAAAAGAAAATGGCACTGTTACAGAATTAACAAAAGATCATCATGTTACAAGAAGTGAAAATCTTTTGGTAAGACGGCAATAACGACTCTCTACTGTTACAAAGGGGGGCGGGGAGGGGAAAATCTACCGTTACAGACGCAACGCGAATTCTCTTACGTTGCAAAAAAAAAAAAGGGGGGGGGGGGATCTACCGTTTTTGTTTTTACAGACGGCAACAAAAGATCTTCTTCATAATTACAACCTATATCTAATATTACAGACGCGACAAAGATCTCTTCATTGTTACACCAAGAATAAAAAAATGTTGTAACGTCGGCAACAAAAAAATCTCTTTATGTTAAAAAAAAGGATAACATCTACCGTTACAGAACAAAAGATCTCTTACTGTTACAAAGGGTCGGGATCTACCGTTACAGACGGCAATAACGATCTCTTTACTGTTACAAAGGGGGAAAAATCAACCGTAACAGACGTTAACAAACGATCTCTTTACTGTTGCAAAAAAAAAAAGGGGGGGGGGGGGGATCTACCGTTTTTTTTTTTACAGACGCAACAAACGATCTCTTCATAATTACAACCTAATATCTAATATTACAGACGCTACAAAAGATCTCTTCATTGTTACAAGAAGTAAAAAATATGTTGGTACCGACGGCAACAAACGATCTCTTTATTGTTAAAAAAAAAGGGGATAACATCTACCGTTACAGACGCAAAGATCTCCTTACTGTTACAAAGCGGGGTCGGGATCTACCGTTACAGACGCGACTAACGATCTCTTTACTGTTACAAAGGGGGAAAATATCAACCGTAACAGACGTTACAAACGATCTCTTTACTGTTACAAAGGGCAAAAATATCAACCGTAACAGACGTTACAAGCGATATCTTTACTGTTACAAAGGGGGAAAATATCAACCGTAACAGACGTTACAAACGATCTCTTTATTGTTACAAAGGGGGAAAATAACCGTGACAGACGTTACAAACGATCTCTTTACTGTTACAAACGGGGAAAATCTACTGTTACAGACGCTACAAAAGATCTCTTTGCTGTTACACAGAGGAAAAGGAGGAGAGAATCTACTGTTCTAGATGCAACAAACGATTTCTTTAACATTACGAACAACAACAACAACAACAAAAAATGCTGTTAGAGACGCAGCAAAAGATCTCTGTACTGTTACAAACCGCGCTATGCCGATGATACTGCGCTATTAGCAGACACTATCACTATGAAAGGAATTCTATACAGGTTGGATGCAGTGGGCAAAAATGCTGGCCTAAACCTGAACGCCAAGAAAACAAAAGTGCTTTAAACAATTCATCAAGACATCTTAATTAATCAATAAATTTCCTTTAGAAAATGTTAAAGTTTTTTTTAAAATATCTTGATTCTGTAAAGACTTATGATGGAACCTGCTCTAAAGACATCAAAATAAAAATTGGACTGGAAAAAAAAGGGTCAAACTCAACAATATCTGGAAAGACAAAGGCATACCAAATGGCCTGAAAACTAAACTTTCAAAATGTTTGATCTGGCCAATCATGATTTATGGCTCCGAAGCCTGGATTCTCAGAAAAGCTGATTGCAAAAGAATTGAGGCAGCAGAGATGTGGTTTTATCGAAGACTACTACGTGTCAAATGGACAGATAGAAGAACCAACGAAAGTGTCCTGGAAGAACTTGATACCACCAAAAAATTATTACCAGACATCAACATGAGGAGACTAAAATACTGTGGCCATGTGTTGAGTAGCAAGAACAAATGGCAACCATTTCTCAAAGAAAAACGAGCAAAAAGGAAGAAAGGCAGACCTCAAGTCTCATACATCGAGAACATAATCAACAATAGTGGCCTAAATATCAAAGAATTTTCCACAAAAGTTAACACAGAACCATCTGGAGGCGAGTGGCAGTGTCCCGGAGTGCAGCGGCCATCACTGAACACGGTGACGCCGACAGGTGACTGTTAACAAAGGGGAAAATTTTACTGTTACAGGCGAAACAAGAGATGTTTTCAGTGTCTGAAAGGAAACGAAACATCAGTTGTTACAGACACAAAACACTGTCACTGATACTATTACTAAGTGTGCTCCACAGCCTCCGTGCAATTTAGTCCATTGAAAGTATTAAATTACTGTTACAGGTACGACAAAAGAGCTGTTCTCTGAACTGATTTAAAAACAAAAGATAATATTCATAAAACAACAACAACTTATTCTTGAAGAGTCCTCACTGCATGAAGCAAATGCAATGCATACACCCCTTAGAGTGTCAGGAGTTAAGGGCTGAAACACCTGCTTGACGGGAGTTTCTCCTCTGAGAATCTTCTGCTGTCCGGTCCTCCCGAGAGTTTCTTGCTACCATTGAAGATTATTTTCTATACAGATCACCGTGAAACTTTTATCACACTAGAAATAAAACAAAATGTCTATGATTATAGACGCAACAGAAAATCTGTTCAATGTTATGCATGAAACAAAATATCTATAGGCACTCTATACCATCCACGAAACTGACATTTATCAATGTAACCAACTGTGACAGACAACAAAACGTTTTCCTTGTCACAAAATAAGAAAAGAAAAAACAAGTCGACATCATGTTACAGGCGAAACAAAAGAGCTCGCCGCTGTTTTAAACAAAACAAGAAATTTGTTATATTACAAATGCTACAAAGGTTCTCCTCATTGATATAAATGAAAAAAAATCTACTGTCACACTTACAAGACGCACCAAAAGATCTCTTCATTCTTACAAATATTGTCTAGTGTTACAGATCCAAAGATCTTTTCACTGTTATAAATTAAACAAAACATGAAGTTACAGATCCAAAGATGTCTTCACTGCTATTTATAAATGAAACAAAATACATAAGTTACAGATCTAAAAACCTCTTCACTGTTATAAATGAAACAAAATATATGTTACAGATCCAAAGATCTTTTCACTGTTATAAATTACAGATCCAGAGATCTTTTCACCGTTATAAATTAAATAAAACGTGTAGTTACAGATCTAAGGATGTCTTCGCTCTAATGCAGACTAGTTACTATTACAGACACAACATATTACTTCACTTTACAAATGAAACATGCCCTATTAAATATCCAAAGATCTCTTCAGTGATACGAATGAAACAAAATAGGCTCTGTTACAGATGCACAGATCTCTTCTCTGAAATAAATGAAACAAACCTCTCTGCGTACATTGGTCCAGTCGAAAGAAAAATTCTCAACACTATTACAGCTGGGGAAAAAATGTACACTGTTAGTGTTACAAATAAAAAAGAAATTCTAAACTATGAATGTGTGTATATTTGTGTGTGCAGCGTATGTGTGTGTACACACACACACACACACACACACACACACACACACACACACACACACACACACACACACACACACACACGGACATAACCAATATAGCAATTCATTAACAAAACCCTTCCGCAATATAAACGAGAGAAGGAAAAAACAAAACAAAACAAAACAAAAACCACCCCAAAACCAATAACACCTGAAACAAACCACACCTGTTTGTATTCCGCAGATTCATTCTTGGGTGACTGTGTGAACAAAATCTATACAGATATATATTTATGAATAAACACACAACAGGCCAAATGGCTTGTCCCACAGACATTCAACAATTTTATGGCAGGATATTGTAATAATACTGATGCACAATGCCACTAGTAAATCTTCTGCCTCATTAGCGCTCCTATCAATATAAGCCATACACCCATCTGCAAGCAATCCCGATTGCAATACAAACTGGACGCCTGAAACAACGACAAAGAAACTTGTGTGTGTGTGTGTGTGTGTGTGTGTGTGTGTGTGTGTGTGTGTGTGTGTGTGTGTGTGTGTGTGTTGTGTGTGCGTGCGCTCGTGCTTGCGTGCGTGTGTGTGTGGTGTGTGTGTGTGTGTGTGTGTGTGTGTGTGTGTGTGTGTGTGCGTGTGTGTGCGTGTGTGTGTGTGTGTGTGTGCGCGCGTGTGTGTGTTATAACTTAAACGCTAAGAACAAATAACAGAAACTTGTTTCGGATATACAAAAACTGTGCAATTTATTACACCTTTGGAGCAAATGACACAAAACACATTTGTTATAAACATTATACAAATGGTGCAAATACACAATTCTCTTTTTTTTCATATAGTTATACCATAATCAGTGCAAATGAAGGAGAAAATTGATTCTTTCGCTTTCAAATCTACGCATACACTCTGGAATCGATAACAACAGGATGCGACAAATTGTTGCAAATAATCCGCTGTAGGGGGTACAAGAACTGTGATAAATCTCTGTGTCTGTGATACCTTATTATAATAGAGAGCTCCTACCATTGGGTCTTCGAAGAAGCAATAAAGGTTTGGAGTGAATGAGTTTTACGAGCTTGTTATTGCCACGGCGACGACGGCAATCGACACACTGTCACATATCAGTCATGTTTATGGGATTTGTCTCAGAAACCCCTGCAGGTACACTTTTTGTTCACATTCCCTGCCAATTCTAGACATACACACGCGCGCGTGCACACACATATAATCATCATCCTCATCATCATAAAATAATTCTTGTCAGGTTAACATTACTGTTGTACTGATTACACACACACACACACACACACACACACACACACACACACACACACACACACACACACACGAACGCACGCGCGCATACACACACACACACATATGCACGCATGCTCGCGCATGCAGATAAAGGAACACAAGCATCCAGACGGAATAGCGACAGGCAGACAGACAGGCAAGCAGACAAGCAGAGTTAAGAGAAAAAGGACAAACAGACAGACGAACGGACAAACAGGCAGGCAGGCAGACAGACAGGCAGGCAGGCAGGCAGACACAGGGTGTGGGAAAGTCTCATCATCCATTACCACACAAAGACACATAACAGAACAGACAAAGAAGACCAGCCGAAGTCAACTACCATGACAGATGAAATTCACTTTGACTAACAAATAAACAAAAAACAAACAAACAAACAAACAAGCAAACAAGCAATCAAATAAACAAAGCCTCCTACATGATCTAGATAATCACCAATATATCACACAAACATAGAAAGCACTGCGGAACTCACCTGGACAGAATATGGAAAACCTTCAGCGTCAGAGAAGTCAACGAAGATTGATGGCCAATCCGAGCAAGACAAGGCAGACAGGTGTTGGTGATCTATAATTCTGACGCACTTGCGAACGGACAAAAAATCAAAGCCATCCTTCTGTTTATTAGTGTACGCACATTGTAGTCTATTCTCAGCGTACACATTGTAGTCTGTTCTCAATGATTCCTGCAATTTTGTCGTCCAACACAGACGAGCAAGTTCTGGGGTTCTTCCTGGAATGGTCGAATGGAGACAGAGCTGATTCCAGAACATTTATTGCAGTGTCTTCACCACTTCTTGTGTTATCTTGTTTTGCTACGCCTCAAATCTTACGGTGTATTTCGTTGCGGCGTCAAGACTTGGGATGTTATTTCAGCTTTGTTTTCGGGGTTTTATGATGTTAATAACATACGACAGTTTACCGGAGGTCGTACGTTTGTCGTCTTTGAGATGATGGTTCCTGTCACTTGGATGTTTGATAATTTACAGGCGGCAGGCTGATTCCATCTGAAACATACAACACTTTCGTTATCAGTATGCATTATTTATTTTTCAGACAACGACTCGCTTATCATCCCTTAAACGGACCGGTTGGTTCTTTTCATTGAGCCTTGGATTCAAGATCTGATCACTCGAGTTCAAACCCAGTCTGCAACATTAACAACTGGCCGACTAGCTGCCCATCTTAATGTTTCCATCATTTTGGTGGTGTCAGCTTTGTGTTTCATACACTGTTTCCACTCCACTCCCACAATCCACATTTCAAGACCTTGCCAGCGCATAGGATGTTATAAAGACTCAAGGAGTCTGCCTGATAATTGCTGTCAAATTTAAGTGGAGCACATATGGAATTGTCTGAGCGCAATGAATTTCTCTTGAACAGTTTCCAAACTCCCATCTTTCTCGCTGAATATGACTCTTTGTGAAGTGTGATGTCTGAGGGAAGGAGTTTGTACTTTAATCAAAACAGATTCATAGCACTCGGACAATTCCATATGCCCCCCACCCAAATATATCGGCAGTTATTTGACAGATTCCTTGACCTGAGCGAAACCAAACGCCTTAGCAAGGTCTTGGAATAGGCAAGGGAGGGGGTGGGGGTAGGGTGGGGACTGAAGGGACCTACGGAACATTAAGCTTACACAACCTGACTGACTGAATGAAACACTTGGATGGATAGTGAACAGGCCAGGTGTTATGTTGCCGGCTGGGGCTGAGCATGGAACATCATATCTAGAGTCAATGGTTCTATCAAAGTTTTGAAGTTTGGAGTTTGTTCAAGTGGGATTTTGTCACATTCGGGCAATTCTATATGTGCTCCACCCGCATCTGCCAACATTTATCTGGCACACTACCTGAGCCAGCGCAAAAACCTATGCGCTGGCAAGATCTTGAAATGGAGATGGAGGTGAACAGGGACCGATGAAAGACTAAGCTGACACCACCAGAATGATTGAGGCATTAAGATAGGCGGCGAACATGTCAGTTTTTAATGTTGCGGGCTAGGATCGAACTCAAGGTACCAGATTTTCAGTCCAAAGTTCCATCACAAACAAACAAAATAAAAAACAAAACCAACCAACCAACCAACCAACCAAAGAATCCAAGAAGCCGCATGGCTCTGTCAAAAGAAGCAACAAGCACGCAAAGGAAAGGGGGGGGGGGGGGGGGGCTATGGCAATTGAGGATGAAACAGACGTAATACGAGATACAACATGAGAATCGTTTCCTGCTCTTGCCACACACAAAAATAAAATGAAAACGTCCTTATCATAATGAGAGGTCAAGCGGGCGCGCGTGCAAGTGTCTGCAAACGGCGGAAATGAGGGACTGCGTGCGCATGCGCATTTGCGAGTAGGCCTACGTGATGTGTGCTGCGTGTGACATGTTTGAATAGTTGCACAAATAACAGCTCTGTTGATTGATACGGTCTATGTTTCACATAGTTGATTGCAATTTAATTAGGGAAGTTGAAGTTTGTTCAAATGGGTTTCCTCGCACTCGAACAATTCCGTAAATGCCCTCCATACAAATCTGCCAGCAATTATCTGGCAGACTCCTTGACCCTGCACAAAACCCTATGTGTTGGCAAGGCATTGACATCGGGAGTAAGGAGGGAGGGAGGGGAGGCGAATCTATGAAACTCTAAACTGACACCACCAAAATGACTGAAGCACTAACCCTCTGACTACCGCATCCTGTCCACCAGCATCCTGCATTGTCAACCATGTTGGCAAAGCAAAAACTTAACCATCTGACTCCCTCACTATCCACCAGCTTCCCGCAAGAAGCTGGTGGATAGGGAGAGGGAGTCAAAGGGTCAAGTTTCTGCAGTTGCTAGAAACAGAAGGAGACCTCAAGGTACTGAAGCACACCTGGTAAGTCAAAGAGTTAATCACGTTGGGCAGTAAATAACCTGTTTTTATGTTGCCAGCTGGAATTGAACTCAAGGCATGAGATCTAAAGTCCTTGGCTCTATATCACACATGTTAATGGTGCTCTGAGATCAAAAGAGTGGAAGTACAAACCTGCAGTAGCTATACTCGTACCGCTTGCCCTAGCAGTAGTAGTAATTTACCAAACCAAGTGGAGCTGTGTTCTGGTCGATGATTAAGTCTTTGAAGATAAAAAGGAACCATCAACAGAATATTACTGTGTTCAATTTTAAAGAGATTAGAGACTCGTGCTTAAATACACAACTCTCTCTCTCTCTCTCTGTCTATCTCGCTCTCTCTCTCTCTTCTCTCGTTCTCTCTCTCTCTCTCTCTTCTCTCGCTCTCTCTCGTCTTTGCACACACACACACACACACACACACACACACACACACACACACACACACACACATACACACACACACACACACATACACACACACACACACACACACACACACACACACACACTCACTCTCTCTGTCGTTCTTTCTCGACTTTACATAGACAAACACGAAACACACACACACACACACACACATACACACACACACACACACACACACATACACACACACACACACACACACACACACACACACACACCACACAACCACCACCACCACCACCACCACCACCACTACCGAACGCTTACCATCTTCTTTCCCTTCTCCATCATTCACCCGGTCGTTTCCACCCCAGTTCTGACAAGGGACGCGACTAACAAGAGAAAGAGCGGGCGGGGGAAAGTATTCATTTCAAGGCGATCAATATTTGATCAGCAGTCGCCGACCACCTCATTATCGAGCCAGTGTGGGGAATACCACTATCCTCCTGGAGGGAAAGAGGTGATGGAAAGTGGCGGTTAAATGGGCAGTATCCGGCTATCAAGGTTATAATACAGAGAACCACCGCCTGTAATGGCAGGAAAGTTATTAATCGGACTGGCGGAAAAATCCACTTTCTCGGTAGCATAATCCATACGTCTTCTACAATCATGAGTAACATTCTTGGTAGCGACAGTTACCATAGTCGGAACAAGTAAACAGAGGAAGCTGGTGGATAGGGTGAGGAATCAAAAGGTCAAGTTTTTGCTTTGCTAACAAGGGTTAAACCACCTATTGAACGCTGCTG
>CM060305.1:63563163-63583163 GCA_030674185.1 Monoplex corrugatus
ACACACACACACACACACACACACACACACACACACACACACACACAAGTGCTTATCCGTAAATCTCGTACATGAATACACGTTTGGTTTGTTTGGAGTTTTGCTAAGATTTGACGGCAGTTATCTGGCAGACTCCTCAATCCTGCGCAACATAATATACGCTGGCAAGGGCCTTGAAATGGGGGTAAGGAACGTAACCTACCAAACACGCACACCACCTGAAAACCGAAACATTAACCCTTAACTCCCTCGCCCTATTCACCAGCTGCAAAAACTTAACCCTTTCACACCCTCACCTATCCACCAGCTTCCCGCAGGACCCTATCACCAGCTGGTGGAAAGGGTGAAGGAGTTGAAGGGTTAAGCGTTTGCTTTGTTATCACTAACGACGATGCAGGATGCTAGCGGATAGGGTGAGGGAGTCAATGGGTTAAGTATTTGCTTTGCTATCATTGATGACGATGCAGGATGCTAGTGGATAGGGTGAGGGAGTCAAAGGGTTAAGTATTTGCTCTCCTATCACTGATGACGATGCAGGATGCTAGTGGACAGGGTGAGGGAGTCAAAGGGTTCAGTATTTGCTTTGCTATCATTGACGACGATGTTAGTGGATAGGGTGAGGGAGTCAAAGGGCTCAGTATTTGCTTTGCTATCATTGACGACGATGTTAGTGGATAGGGTGAGGGAGTCAAAGGGTTAAGTATTTGCTTTGCTATCATTGACGACGATGTTAATGGATAGGGTGAGGGAGTCAAAGGGCTCAGTATTTGCTTTGCTATCACTGATGCAGGATTCTAGTGGGCAGGGTGAAAGAGTCAAAGGGTTACTGTTTAAAGATGGGCAATGAGCAAACCAGCCTACATGTTGCGGGGTGGGATTGATCTCGAGACGTCAGACCTTGTATCCACGGTTCAATCAAAAAAAAAAAGTCAGTCGGTCCGCGTACATACAAGGATGTTCTCTCTTGATTTTATGTCATTTCTTTTAACTTGACATGTGTGCTGCATTGTCATATGTCAAAGGACATTGTACTCTCTGAAGAAAAAAGTTTGAAAAAAATCTCTCTCTCTCTCTCTCTCTCTCTCTCTCTCTCTTCTCTTCTCTCTCTCTCTCTCTCTCTCTCTCTCTCTCATTGGAAACTTTACACTATGAAGAAAAAGTTTGAAAATCTCTCTCTCTCTCTCTCTCTCTCTCTCTCTCTCTCTCTCTCTCCCTCCATTCTCTCTCTCCCACCCCACCCTACCACCCCCGTTATGGTTGTTTGCTAGAGGTTGGCAAACCAGTTTTGACTTTTTAGGGCCACGGTACTCCCATCCCTCAAAAACAAACAAACAAACAAGCAAAAATAAACAAAAAACTGAAGACTAAATCAGCAACAAAGACAGTAGTCACATGATTTATATGCAGACAATGCAATCTGTATGGATGTTGGCTTAAAATAAAGTTAAATAAACAAATAAATGAATAAATAAATAAATAGATAAATAAATGGATAAATAAATAAGTAAACAGAACGAGCCCCCCCCCCCCTCCCCCCACTGATTTGGCATACGCGAAAATACTTCACTGTTGTATGTCTGTTTAAGTCCAATGACACAAGGAAAAACAAAAAAGATAATTCATCAAAAGTGTTATAAAAACGACCAAAAAGAAAAAAGCCCAAGAACAAAAACAAAACAAAAACACAGAGAACAAATGACCAAGAAACCAAAGAAAAATTTAGTAATACGCAAAGCAGCTCTCCCAAATACTGAACACAGCTAAAAAAGAAGTTGGTTATTTGGGGGGAAAAAGTCACTACGATCACAAACGTCAATCTCCTTTCTACTCATAGATTGTAGACGTACAAAGATAATCATATACATAATGTTCCACAAAGTATTCAACTGTGGTACGTCAACAACTACAACTTATCAACGGAAAAGACGACAATTCTAAAATGCCGATGAAAATAATAGTTTAGACGAAGGAAAAAGTGGTAAAAGGCCATACACTGTCAATGACACCATTAACTTTTATACTTTGCGATGCTGTGAACAAAAAGTGTGATCTTGTCGAGTTTCTTTCTTTATGTAGTTTCTTTACAAACTGCTAATATCATTTCAGCATTTACCACCCAACTCATCAATTCGAGCTCAGGTTGTTGCAGACGTTTAACTCTGAAACTCGGCCAGAGATTGAAGGTTTCAGATTTTACATTTTCCCTAAATGTCACGTTCTGACGAAATGCAAAAAGTTGACTATATCAATAAAGATATAAAATGCCATCAAATTATTCTTTCTTTTCTTTATTCTTTTTCAATTACAGACAGCCACATAGCTTTTGTGTAAAGCAAGCTGCGAATCGAAGAATCAAGCGGGCAACGATGGAAACCAGAGGATGCAGGAAGATGAAGGGCTAGGGAATACCACTACAGAATGTACAAATAAAACGAAAGAGAAAGAAAGAAATCATTGCTGTTCAGAATCACAAGCGGAATCCTCCCCTCCCTCCACTTCCCTTCCACCAGCTTGATTAAACAGACATCTTTTCATGAACGCCAACTACACTGGTTTTCCCTCTGTCGATTTTCTTCTCTGAATTGGACGAAGAGAAAGACCAGCACAAATATCAAATAATAACGGACGTGTATTATGTAGCAGAAAAGAAGAGACGAAAAAAAACAAACTGGGTTAATGTGCCATTCATCATCATCTAAAGAATGGCTCGATTGCAAGGACAGAAACATAACCCTTTCATTCCTTCACCCTTTCCTCTATATGCTTGCAGGAAAATGTTGAAAGCTGGTGGATCGAGTGAACGACTGAAAGGGTTAATTGAGCTCTGAAAACGGTCAATGGCGCGACTGCAGTGGCGTGCAGGGCCGGACAAGTTCCGGTGTTCAATACAACGTAGACAGGCCGGCTCCAGACGGCTGAAAATGTGTTTGGTTAGGGATGCTTCTCTAGCCGCCTCTTCCATGACTTCAGTTTGACGTCTCCTGCTCAAGGAAGTGGTGTATATCCTCACTTAAGTCCAATCAGAGATATAAACGAAGACAAAGAGTGGCCACTGCATAATGTCGCTAGGTATTGACTATCCCACAGAGCCACAGAGCAAGTTACCGATCAGTCTTTATGTCTCTGCTTCAGTCTGATAATCTGGATAAAAAGATGCAATTATTATTGAATGGGTTCTCTTCTGCTCCAAAGCTGTCAGTCTCTCTCTTCATGTCTCTGGTTCATTCCGATAATCTGAATAAAAAGAATGGTTATTAATGGTCTTCTCATCTGGTCCAAAGCTGTTAATCCAATGTTACTGAATGGTCTTCTTTTCTGCCCCAAAGCTGTCAGTCCCTTCTGTATGTCTCTGTTTCACTCCGGCAATCTGGTTAAAAGATATAAAGGTATTGATGGTCTTCTCTTCTGCTCCAAAGCTGTTAATCCAATGTTACTGAATGGTCTTTTCTTCTGAACCAAAGCTTCAGTCTCTCTCTCATGTCTCTGTTTCAGTCTGATAATCAGGATAAAAGATGAATGGTTATGAATGGTCTTCTCTTGCTCCAAAGCTGTCAGTCTCTCTCTCATGTCTGTTTCAGTCTGATAATCAGGATAAAGAGTATGTTACTGATTGGTCTTCTCTTGCTCCAAAGCTGTCAGTCTCTCTCTTCATGTCTCTGTTTCAGTCTGATAATCAGGATAAAAAGATGTAATGGTTACTGAATGGTCTTCTCTTGCTCCAAAGCTGTCAATCTCTCTCTTCATGTCTGTTTCAGTCTGATAATCAGGATAAAAAGATGTAATGGTTACTGAATGGTCTTCTCTTGCTCCAAAGCTGTCAATCTCTCTCTTCATGTCTGTTTCAGTCTGATAATCAGGATAAAAAGATGTAATGGTTACTGAATGGTCTTCTCTTGCTCCAAAGCTGTCAGTCTCTCTCTTCATGTCTCTGTTTCAGTCTGATAATCAGGATAAAAAGATGTAATGGTTACTGAATGGCTTCTCTTGCTCCAAAGCTGTCAATCTCTCTCTTCATGTTTCTGTTTCACTCCGATGATCTGGAAAAAAGATATAATGGTTATTGAATAGTCTTCTCTTCTGCTCCAAAGCTGTCAATCCAATGTTATATCAGGCTTTTGTTCGGTATCATGCACACTGATCCTCTTGAGACAACTGAACCGGTTGACCGTTGATTTATGCCTCAAGGCACCATTCCTGGACTGTCTTTCAATAACCATGTAAATACCAGTAAGCTTACTAGGAAATGGTTTCACACTTTATTGCTTCTTAGAGGAATTCTTGTTCCTGCATACGTCAAATGTGATTAATGGCATAATTATCTGAAGAAAAATATTTTCCTATTCGATACGGGTATCTGTGCAATCTGTTTCGGAATATCAACTCAATAATGATCGGCTTGACATGTGCGTCTTATATATTTGGCTAGCACATTGTACGTGGTCCATTAAGTAAACTGAGAGAGGTCAAGGAGTGAGGCGTGGCAGGAAGCTGGTGGATAGAACGAAGGAGTCAAAGGATTAAGTTTTTGTTTTGCTAGCTTGGTTGACACTGCAGGATGGTGGAGGACAGGTCACGGGAATCAAAGGATTAAGTTAAGACAAGACCAAGAGAAGGGGCAGCAATTTCAAATTTTTACAGGTTTGAGTATTCACAGTTGTATGTGTCTCTTTCTTTGTTGTATTGAATTTACCATGTGAAATTAAGGCTGTTCTCCGATGAGACAGCGCATCGCCACACTACAACGTCACCCATTTTGTTTCTTTTGTCCTGTATGTGAATATATCTTTGAAACTAGATTTTGTCACAGGATTTTGTCAGGGGCAACTCCTTAATTGCCTTGGGATCTTTAACGCGCGCTTTGTGCGTGCTGAACACGAGACTTCAAATGATCGTCTTGTCTGAAAGATTAGCACCTAGACCACCACTTAAGATCTAACGGTGGGTGGATGAGGGTGGGGTATCTGTCCGATCCATGATCCGAACCCAGGTTTTGTCGCATATTAGTTAGGTGTTCTAACCCGTTGACTCCCGCATCCTATCCACCAACTGCAAAAACGTAACCCTTAGACTCCTGCACCCTATCCACCAACAGCAAAAACGTAACCCTTTGACTCCTGCCCCTATCCACCAGCTCCTGCAGAAGCTGTGGATAGGGTAAGGAGTCAAAGGTTACGTTTTGCTTTGCTAGCACGGTTGACAACGCAGGATGCTGTGGATAGAGTGAGGGAGTCAAAGAGTTAATTCACAAGACCAAACACTCCACTGACTAAATCATATAAACAAATGATGTTTACCATCAACGATCTGACATCTGTTTACCTTCCACTGAGCCACACTGAAGTAATGCAGCGTACTTTTTTGGGGCCACACTGCGAGTATTTATTCAGACTTACCTCCATTTCCCTCTCCGTCTCGGGTTTTCATGTAAAGTTGCAAGTGTGCTGTGTGTGTGTTGTATGTGTGTGTGTGTGTGTGTGTGTGTTGTGTGTGTGTGTGTGTGTGTGTGTGTGTGTGTGTGTGTGTGTGTGTGTGTGTGTGTGTGTGTGTGTGTGTGTGTGTGTGTGTGTGTGTGTGTGTGTGTGTGTGTGTGTGTGTGTGTGTGTGTGTGTGTGTGTGTGTGTGTGTGTGTGTGTGGTGTGCGTAGTGTGTATCTGGGTGTGTGTATGTTGTATGTGTGTGTGTGTGTGTGTGTGTGTGTGTGTGTGTGTGTGTGTGTGTGTGGTGTGTGTGTGTGTGTGTGTGTGTGTGTGTGTGTGTGTGTGTGTGTGTTTGTGTGGGGTGCGTGTGTGTTTGCACTTTCGCTTGCCCTTGCAAAAACTGGCCTGTTCGCTGCCATGCCCATTTTCATACTTCAATTGTTCAATCTTTCTGGCGGTGTCAGTTTAGTGATATACAGTGTCATAGATCTCCTCCACTACTTCTCACCATTTCAAGACCTTGCTAGCACATACAGTTTTGCACAGGCTCAAAAGAGTCTGCCAGATATTTGCAGGCAAACTTGGGTGAAGCGCATATGGAACTGTCCATAGTGCCATGAATTCCTCCTGAACGAATTCCAAACTGATTGTAGATGATTGTATTGTGCACATGCTTTTGTACATGTATTCATGACTAAAACTCTGTCAAGTGCATGTGTTTCGTGAGCCAACTGATCGGTGGAATAAGATGAGTGGGAGGTTCTATATCTCTTCCCATATATGCATCTTTAGATAAACTTATATCACGAAAGTATAATCCGAGTACCGCATGGCATATATAAAACAAACGAAACGGGAACATAGATTTCACGAATCATTCTCGAAACGGTATAAAATGGTACAATAAAGGAGCGTATAACAATAACAAACACTACAGTTAAATTCAAACACACGTCCACACGCAGCTCCTTGTGTGTGTGTGTGTGTGTGTGTGTGTGTGTGTGTGTGTGTGTGTGTGTGTGTGTGTGTGTGCGTGCGTGCGTGTGTGTGTGTGTGTATGAGTGTGTGCGTGTGTGCGTGTAAGTGTGTGTGTGTGTGTGTGTGTGTGTGTGTGTGTGTGTGTGTGTGTGTGTGTGTGTGTGTGTGTGTGTGTGTGTGAAATGGTAACTCAACTCTCGTGTCTGCAATCCAGACCAGCTTGCTGCCTCCCTCTTTCCATTCTACTGCTTCTATTCTTCACACTGTCCAGCTGTTTCCTGAAGCTTCTTCACTCACACTGTCCCCCAGATTCCCAACTCTGCCACTACTTAACCATGTCCACCAGCTTGTTACCCACTCCTAGCAACCTTGTAATCCTGCCTCCCCTAACCTCATCCTCCCTTTGACTAGTTTCCTAATCCTTTCAACCTTCATCCTGTTGTATCCAACAATGTCAGTTTTGTCATGACAGCGTCTCTGCCTTCGGAATAAATCCCATGTGTACCAATGCCAACGGAGAGGCGCCTACCACGTGTTGGAAAATGATCATGGCAAAATATAAGCCATAATTCTACCAATGAATCCAACTGGCTGGTAGGATCTTGAGGTTGAAGGCTTACCTAAGTAGCAAGAAACTGAGGAGAACTGAATAGCAGAAGGACGTCAAGTGGGACTTATCCACTAAGGTTCCCCAGAGTTTTTGCGACTTGATATACTATGGTCTTGTTTGTATTGTTTCTGAATCTGTTAGCCCTATTTAAAAAAAATGGGCTACCTGTACTGCAGTATGAAGCCCGCCAAATAGAACACGAGAGTCCCAACCTAACTCAAAAATGTCAGTTTCCCAGTTTTAAACATGACATTCATTTAAATGCTATGTATGCAGATAGTACAAGGATCAGGAATCTAGTCAGTAGATAGCGTGACGAAGTGAAAGGATTAACCTGAAGCTGGTGGGTAAAATAAAAGCGAAGGGTTAAGAAGCTGACGGACAGGACGAGGGAATGAAAGGGTTAACTCCAGAAGAGAGCCACCAAACAAACCAAAAAACAAAACAAAAATCAATACGGCTGTAGCTGTCTCTTAGCTCAGCAAAGTGTGTCTTGTACAGCCGGAGGCCTGACAACGCACGTGGCAGTTTACACGCAGACTGCCGTCGTGTCTCTCCTCCATCGTCTTCGATCGAACACGACAACCGCCAAGACTCGAGTGTTCGTGATCGTGCTTAAACTGACCTGCTCTCAGGGTTCACCTCAAGACCTGTACTCCCCTTACTGTTTTCTCTTCCTCTCGTGGCCGACAATTGCATTCTAGGAACGGCGGCTATTAACTGTCATTATTTTAAAAACTGCGCTGACATCATGACATGATCACCTTGGTGATGATTTAAATCAGCCGATAGCCTGGTCAAAAGTCAGGACTTCGTGTTGCTTTATCTTGACTGTCAATGACATTAGTATCAATGTTTTAATGTCACAAACCTTTGGCCTTTCATCATAGTTATTTGTTTATTTGTCTATCTATCTATCTATCTATTATCTATCCATCCATCTATCTATCTATCTATCTATCTACATATATGCATATACATACATACATACACACACATACACACACACACACACACATAATAATATATATATATATATATATATATATATATATATATATATATACAGAGATCGATAGATAGATAGAGATAGATAGATAGATAGATAGATAGATATTATAGTATATATTTCAATATCATAACATATTTGACATAGATATATAGATATTATAGTATATATTTCAATATCATAACATATTTGACATTGTATGTCATATGGCTCATCGGTCTTCATCGTTTAGAGTTGACATGTCTCTGCTCTCCCTGTTTGTTTTAATGCTTCCTTTAACCTCCTCTTTTCCTTTGTTCAAAATGCCTGTACTTAACCAAGCTTTACTCCCGAGTGTGGATTTTTTGGTTTTGTTTTGTTTTATTTTTACAATTCACTTTCATTTTATTCGTTCATTTTTCATTAATGTACTGAACTTTTATACTTTTATGCTTATGCTATATGCGTAGAATTGAAGGGACTAGCATATAATGCTACTAGCCTTGAGTAATAAGAGTTTTGAAATTTGAAGAGTACATATTGACCGAAACACACACACGCGCACACGCCGCACACACACACGCACGCACACACACCACACACACACACACACACACACACACACACACACACACACACACACACACACACATACACACACACAGAGTTAATCACCACCCATCGAACGAACAAGCACCACCCAACCAGCACAAGCATAATCATTCTACAGTTACCACGTGAAAGGAACCCATCAATCTAGGGAGCTAGGAAAAACTAATCCAACACTTCAGCACCAGCACCAGCAGCTGCGGAGGCAAAGCGGCAATGAAGCCAGGCGACGGATGATCAGAGACATGGAGAGAGAGATTGGTAACTGGCTCTGCGACTACCTGACTGGACTAAGACTCGGAACATTCGTTATCTGTTGTTTTTGTTTAAAGCCCAGCCGACTACGTAGAGCCATATCAGAGCTATAACCGTTTCAAAACATAGCCTGCACATACTTCAACAGGAAAAACAACAACAACAACAAAAACCAAACAAACGGGAAAAGAAAGTGAAGTACACATGCATTCGCGCACATATTCTAAGGAGATGCCGCCCTGGTATTGACCACTCCATCCAATTTATCACACAGGGATTTCAAAAACATACCAGAATACAAACTTAAACGTAACTAAACACACACACACACACACACACACACACACACAACACACACACACACACACAACACACACACACACACGCCACACACACCATACACACATACACACACACACAAATATAATATATATATATATATATATATACACATACACACACACACACACACACACACACACACACACACACACACACACACACACACACACACACACACACACACATACACACATACATATGATAACGGGCCTAAACTACCTAAAACTGCTCCGCGTATCTCATTTCCCTAGAGCCAAAAATGCGCTTAATACATGTACCCAATTATCAATCCGAAGAGAAAAATCCTAGAGGAAAGTACGTAAAACATTATCGAACACATACAGGTGAAAGGACCGACAAGGCAGAAAAACATGGAAAAATGATAGAAAGCAAAGGAAAAAGGCAGAAGCAAAGAGAGGACACGACGGTGCTGCGATACCAGATAGGCTGAACTGGGAACATCTGCCATGAAAACCCAACTAGCGCCATGAAGGTGTTGGTTTCGCTGGTAGTGTCCATCTCATGAGACAGACGCGAATGGTGCATCTGTGTGTGTAGCTTCACCTTCCGGAAATTCCGTGTTAGGATCTTTTCTTTTCTTTCAGTTTATTCCTGTCTATATCAATGTGTGTGTACGTGTGTACGTGTGTGTGTGTGTGTGTGTGTGTGTGTGTGTGTGTGTGTGTGTGTGTGTGTGTGTGTGTGTGTGTGTGTGTGTGTGTGTGTGTGTGAGTATGTGTGTGTGTGTAACCTCCTCCCTTCTCTTTTTTTCTGCTTCACTGATCAATTCACCTGTATTATTTCAAGAAATTCTGTACCTCTTGTGTATTTCTCTCCTCAACCCACTGAAGACAGAACATGGGGTATCCCTTCACTTCAGAACAGCATGCTTAGACATTTTGAGCCAACATGACTGCATAGCAGACGGATATTTGAGGTGTATGACTAAGCATTTGGAGCCTCTTTGGTATAAGTTCAACATGGATTCATCACACCTGGACTATTTCCACAATGCACACCACTCTATCTACCAGCAGTTATCCATCTGGCAGACTTTTTGAATCTATGCAAAACGCTGTGCACCGGTGAGGTCTTGAACTAGGACGAGGAAAGGACTTATGAAACATTGCCATCACCAAAATGACCGGGGCATTAACGTCGGCAGCAAACAGGCCAACTTTTGTGTTGCAGGGTGGGAATGAATTCAGGACACGAGATCTTGAGTTCAGGGCTCTATCAACAAGAACCTGCCCTTCTACATATGCAGAAGGCCAGTCTACCTGTGCACAACAGGTCACACGATGTTACATCCTGAGCCTTCTGCAGAGCTGTGCGTGTCAGGTATCGAGCCGCAGCAGTAATACAAAGACCGCAGAAGTAAGTTACCTATCTCTCTCTCCATGTCTCTGATGGAGGGAAAGATGGTGGGCCAAGGAAGAAGGGGGATGATTGCGCTCGATGTCCCAAGTGGCGACACACAGTCTGTCGACTCTACAGCTCCGTGCATGAGGTATTGGCAGCACGCAGGTGAAAGTGGTTCAATGCCATTAGTAACAGCACTACCTCCGGTCCAAGGCCACTAGCATTGCATTGCACTGCCATGTGAGAAGGGAAGGGTGGGATGAGCTAACGATTTGTATGCAATCCTAGAGAGAAGCATGAAATGAAATCCTATCCATGGGCCTGAGAGAATAAGAAGGGTTTGTGAGGTGGATGGATGAGGGAGGGGAGAGAGAGAGAGAGAGAGAGAGAGAGAGAGAGAGAGAGAGAGAGAGAGAGAGAGAGAGAGAGAGAGAGAGAGAGAGAGGTAAAATTATTAATTAATATTCAATAATGATAAAGCCCCAACAAATTGTAAACAATATTTCAAAAACTTCATCAAAAGTATGGATAGAAACAAACTGAATGAACAGCATACAAAAAATACCAGTAGCACTGTGAACTTACACAAGGTAGCAACTGCCATGCATGTGATGATGATTGTGCATATTTTCTTTCTTTTCAAATATATAAATGCTTGCAATCTGAAAACACATTTCTAAAAATGAAAAGAATTGCCACTCAAGATCCCAAAACTAATATGGCAAATACTTCGGAATACTCTAGTTACTAGTTAAATAGACTAATGCCCCAAAACAGCGAGAGTAGAAAAGGTCACTGAATAAATGAGCAATGTAGCAATCAGGACACCGGGGTAAGCAGACAAAATGTCTTATGCTAAGAAAATCAACTGGACACAAAGTACTACTGACATTAACAAAAATAGTATGTCACACTGTGCCAAAACAAAATAATCAAAAAAGCATGAAAACACAACCACAATGCATCACCAACCAAAAACTTTTAGTGACTATAATATTCCCTCTTCCTGTGTGTGTGTGTGTGTGTGTGTGTGTGTGTGTGTGTGTGTGCGTGTGGTGTGTGTGTGTGTGTATGCATGTGTGGGTGGGTGTGGGTGTGTGTGTGTGTGTTGTGTGTGTGTGTGTGTGTGTGTGTGTGTGTGTGTGTGTGTGTGTGTGTGTGTGTGTGTGTGTGTGTGTGTGTGTGTGTGCGTGTGTGCGTATGTGTGCGCATGCACAAGCACAACACTGATACAGACCAATAAAGGCAATGTGTCATTGCAAATCTGGTTACCGGTATGTTGTCAGGCTTCTCAATGAAAACTGAAACACTGGAAAATTTGAAACTTTAATGACTGTAAATTAATTGTCCATTAAGTATAAAATTCCATGGATCATATGTCTGCCAGCACATCACTTCAACTGGACGTTTGTCCTTGCAGAGGGTAGGACATTTTTATAAATCTATATCCTGAGTCCAAAGCATGGATGCAGAGCAGAGCATATTCAATTTTTTTTTTAGTTAAACAGCCTCAAAATACAGATTAAGGTTTTGATGCCAATGGCTAGTAAGTCATATGAAACTAAAGCAGTTCAGTACTAGAGAGAATTTTTAAAAACAAAAACTGATTTAGCCTGTGATGCTGATATATTAAGGATCCGAATAAATGAAACGCAGTTTCTTTTTTAAAAAAAAGGACTGACAGACTGGCAGACAGACAGACAGACACAAAGAGACTTCAAGCACTCCGAAGGAGAATGGTAAATAGTTTACAGATTAAAGCCAGGAAAACATCTGTTGAATGGCACACACACACACACACACACACACACACACACACACACACACACACACACACACACACACATACACACACACACACACACACACACACACACACACACACACACACACACACACACACACACACACACACACACACACACACGTGCACAATTAAATTTAAACAGATTATCCTCAAACTGAACACTGACTTTTGAAAATTAGAAATATCTGCTTTACAAGTTTTGTACTTTGTGAAAAAAAAAATTCTAGTAAACTCATATGCACATGTACTGAAATTCTCATCCGCAGTGAATCAAACATTAAAACTGATATTCTAAATTGAAAAACTGCCAAAACCTGAATAAAACCTTACCTTTGAGATTAACCACAATTTTCAATAATTAATTAATACAATCAATCAATCAATCATTCTATGCTATAAAACTGTCTACATCTGAAAATAACTAATGAGAGTAAAAAACAAACATGCCTCCTCCAACTACTTCAGTACACAAATGTTCTTTTGTCTATGATGAATATTTAACAGGTGATAAAACTCAAATTGTTGACTACTAAATGTATATTAATAAAAAAAATTATTCAATTTATGTACACCTTATAAAATGTCTCATTTTACTCAGTATTTGTACTATAGATATACATTTACATAACTGCAACTTGACAGAGTCAAAATTTCAAATGATGAAATACTGATTTTTTTTTTTATTGGAATCTACCGTATGTAATTAATGAAACCTTGACAGCGGCAAACCATCAAAATTGGCCATGCAGATTTTACCTTGCAGTAGCAAAGACCGTATTGGTAGTACTACTACTGTCGTGCCATCATGTTATAAACATGTTTTAAACTGTCTTTAAAATATCAACCCCAAAGTGAGATCAACCATAATTCTCATAACGAGAGATGACAAATGTAGAAGAAGAGCAAACTGCGCAGCATAAATCAACTTAGGTCAAGGTTCTCTGCTCTCGAAGACTCGGTGCCGATCACAAGACAAGGGAAATAACCACTGTCAGACTGCTATTTCTAAGAAGATGAAAGCGACCGAGAGTGAATGACTCATTTCTTCTTGGGGCAGAGTGCTTACAGGTGGGGAATCCCCTACTCCGAGTCTATTTGCAGTAGCATGTGTCATGCGTACCATCAGAAGAGGAACAAGGTCATCTGACGTAATTCTGTGAGTCGGCTAGCTGGTGATAATTATGTGTCAAATTGGTGCTCGAGGTTCTTGACTCTTGTGTGAGTGTTCCTGAGGTTCTTGACTCCTCTGTGTGTGTGTGTGTGTGTGTGTGTGTGTGTGTGTGTGTGGTGTGTGTGTGTGTGTTGTTGTGTGTGTGTGTGTGTGTGTGTGTATCTCTGTGTGTGTGTATGTGTGTATGTGTGTGTGTACTTGTATAAATGAGGGCATACAAACAGACAGAGCAACATTTAATACACAAACTGCCAGTAATATAACTCCTGTCATCCTGATTCTGTATTGTATTGTATTGTGTATAGTGATGGTAGTGATATATCATTTTCCAACAGTACAAGTTATTAGTGAAAAGCCATTTTTCAAACATGCAGTTCTTTGCATGCTTGGTGTTTTCATGTTTCCATAAGTCAACCACTGACATGACATACAGGATCTTTAATGTGCATATTTTATATTCTGTTTGCATACAGAGGGTTTAGGCACTGTCAGGTCTGCACATAAGTTGAACTTGGAAATCAGAAAAATCTCCATCCTTTACCCACCAGAGAGATGTCAAGGCAAACTGAACCCAGGATCTCCAACTGGAAGTCTGTTCACATGTGATGAGAGAGAGAGAGGAGACGACAGAAGACAGACAGAAGACAGAGAGAGGAGAGAGAGAAGACAGAGCAGAGACAGACAGAGAGGGAGAGCAATCAAACTTTTTGTTAAAACTTCAAAAACACTTTATTACTCAACTACAGTGTGTTACTAGGTCCCACTGACTTTCACAGCTTTAGTCCTTGCTAAATTACACAAAAAATCATAACAGACAGCAGCATTTGCTGCATCTCTTGAAACACATTTTATACATGCACAATAATAGATTAGTTTGTGTTTTTATTATGTTAAGAAGGCGAAAGAAACATCCCAGTGTGCTGGATTAGTGGATAGGATATAGTTTATATAAATGTATTAATGAATTAGAAAAGACTGGATTTATTTTAGAGTTTCAAAGTATGTTCAAGAGGGATTTATTGCATTCAGACAATTCATATGTGCTCCACGTAAATCAGACAGCATTATCTGGCAGATTCCTTAAGACTGCACAAAATCTTATGCACTGATATACGCTGACAAAGTCTAAAAATGTGGTTGGAGAATAACGTGACATGAGAAACACTAATCTAAGACTGCCACAGTGATTGTAACATCAAGCACAGTAATGAACAGGCCTCACATCTACAGTCCATGGTTTTGTTGAAAGAGTCAACCAGCCAGCCAGCAGAATTAGTCCACACGAAATACAGCTTGCTCTGCCTAGGGAAAGCACATCACCACGGTAAGGCATATCCACAACCACCACCCCTCATCTGTGTTTAAATTTTTGGCTATCACTTGTATCAGAATATATTTTCTACAGAATTTTGCCTTTCATGGATCCTTTCATAGTTTTATGTGAGCTAATTCAATTTGCAAGCTGCTAACGGGACATTAATTTGTTGTCTCTAGACATCTGATAGACTAGTACCCTGGCCACTACTCAAAGTGTAGTGAAGACAGAAAAAATCCCTGTTCAAACCCAGGACTTTCTGAATCCCAGACAGGTGCTTTTAACAACTAGACCACTGGTTTAAATAAACTGAGTCATGGTCTAATTTGAGTCCAGCTTATAATGAGTTATATCACAGACATTTTTAACTATGGTCAGAGGGTGAGTGAGCAGTGAGCTCAGTGGTCAATAAAATAGTTTGGCTCACACAGGCAAGCTCATCTTTACAATGCAAGCACATACTAACTGACTGAATAAGGAAATACCTGCATTCCTGGTGATGCCAGATTTACCAGGATATTCGAACACAGAATGCAATTGGAACCATGTAACAAAATCTCTAATTATAGACTGTTTATGTACTATACAATAAGTGCAATGAATATAGTTAAATCATAACAATTACTTTACATAACTGTTATCTTTTATTTCACTGTCATGATGGCAAACAGCTGTCTCAGCCTCAGTGCTCCTTGCACCTCAAGTCCAAGAAACAGGTATTAATTAAATAAAAAGCAACTATTTACTTTAACATATCAAAGAGGCTACTTTGATGATCTGTAGAGAAGCAATCAAATCTCCTCAGTTTTTACCTTTGATAATTATACAGCCATTCACCTTCAAATGTTTAACAGATGGTGGGTTCTTTGCTGTCACTGTGCTTGTGACAAAAGAGGGTCACCTTGCACAGATGTGATTTTCACAAAGTTTGAATGGGAAACTGGTATCAATTCTTTGAGAATGACAGATAAGACAGCAAGCTGAAGACTGGAGGAAAAAATCTGCTTTCAATCTAATTCTAGGTAGGACTTGAGATCTGAACAAAATTTGAGGAAGGTGTATTTGCCTTCTTTATTCCATTTGAGACATACTCTATTCTAGCAGGTAACCCTCAAAATGTTGTAACAATGACAATGTGCAAGTGCATGCACAACCACACACACACACACACACACAACACACACACACACACACACACACACACACACACACACACACACACACACTACACACACACACACATACACACACACACATATGTATACATACCAGTGTTACACACCTACTGGTGTATATCCAGTGTTACACACTTACTGGTGTATATCCAATGTTACTCACCTACTGATCAATATCCAGTGTTACACACCTACTGATTTATATCCAGTGTTACACACTTACTGGTGTATATCCAATGTTACACACCCACTGGTCTATATCCAGTGTTACACACCTACTGATCTATATCCAGTGTTACACACCTACTGATCTATATCCAATGTTATACACCTACTGTGTATATCCAATGTTACACACCTACTGGTCTATATCCAGTGTTACACACCTACTGGTGTATAACCAGTTTTACACACCTACTGATCTATATCCAATGTTACACACTTACTGATCTATATCCAATGTTACACACCTACTGATCCATATTCAGTGTAACACACCTACTGATCTATATCCAGTGTTACACAACTACTGATCTATATCCAGTGTTACACACCTACTGGTGTATAACCAGTGTTACACACTTACTGGGCTATATCCAGTGTTACACACCTACTGATCTATATCAAGTGTTACACACCTACTGGTGTATAACCAGTGTTACACACCTACTGATCTATATCCAATCTTACACACCTACTGATCTATGTCCAGTGTTACACACCTACTGATCTATATCCAGTGTTACACATCTACTGGTGTATAACCAGTGTTACACACCTACTGGGCTATATCCAGTGTTATACACCTATTGGTCTATATCCAGTGTTACACACCTACTGATCTATATCCAGTGTTACACACCTACTGATCTATATCTAGTGTTACACACCTACTGGTGTACATCCAATGTTACACATCTACTGGTGTATATCCGATGTTACTCCCTTACTGGTCTATATCCAGTGTTACACATCTACTGGTGTATACCTAGTGTTACATACCTACTGGTGTATAACCAGTGTTACACACCTACTGGTGTATATCCAAAGTTACACACCTACTGGTCTATATCCAGTGTTGTACACCTACCGGTCTATATCCAGTGTTACAACTACTGATCTATATCCAGTGTTACACACCTACTGGTCTACATCCAGTGTTACACACCTACTGGTCTATATCCGGTGTTACAAACCTACTGGTGTATAAGCAGTGTTACACACCTATTGGTCTATATATCCAGTCACTCTCTTTGGGTCATGTCCACCAGCATTACACAGCTATGGATCTTTGTTCACCAGCATTAGGCCTACACACTTAGAGGTCTAAGTCTCAAAATCATGTGTCTAGTGGTCTGTATTGTGTTCATGTTTCAACATGTTTATGCATAAAATTAAACAAGGGAGAAAAGTTCAAGGCATAGAGACTGTGTATGTTGTTTTAGTGAGTGTGCGTGCATGCATGCGCGTGCGTGCGCTGTGTGTATATGTATGTGTGTGTGTGTGTGTGTGTGTGTGTGTGTGTGTGTGTGTGTGTGTGTGTGTGAGTGAGTGAGTGAGTGAATGTGTGTGTGTGTGTGGTGTGTGTGTGTGTGTGTGTGTGTGTGTGTGAGGAGAGAGAGAGAGAGAGGAGAGGTGAGTGTGAGACAATCTATGTGTGTGTACAAGACTCTCTCTCTCTCTCTCCCTCTCTCTCTCTTTGTGTGTGTGTATGAACCAGTGTATGAAAGTGTATGAGACACTCTGTGTGTGTTGTGTGTGTGTGTGTGTGTGTGTGTGTGTGTGTGTGTGTGTGTGTGTGTGTGTGTGTGTGTGTGTTCGCATGTGTGTGTGTTCGCATGTGTGTGTGTTCGCATGTGTATGTGTACGTTCTCGAGAATGAACACTGAAAATAAAACTTTGTGAATCTGTATGATGAAACGGCGAGGGAGCGAACGAATGGAACGAATAAAGTCGATGATGAAACGGGGAGGGAGTCAACAAGTCATTAGAGGCCAAGCTAGTGAGAAAAAGTGTGTCACTCACCAATTGTGAATCACCAGATGACCACAACAAACCGCAGAATGAAGTGACTCACTTGTCTGTCAATACAAGACAAGAGGCAGGACGCAACACCCAGCTACAGGTCTCTACGGACGCTGGAATGTCAGAAAAGGTGACGTGGGCAACTATTTTTAGCTTTCACAAGCCTCGCACAAGTTGAAGTTTCTCTTCTGAATGGGCCATTACTTTTAACATGCAGTCGTGTTGTCCTCCAATACAGATGTACATGAGATCCTCTTATTTGTTCGTAGGTCACACTTTCTCCGATCACATATATCCACAAATATTCTCTCCTGACTGAAAATAAAAACCATGGATGTTCGCTGTTTCACGTTCGAGGAACACTTTCAGCCGCCATTAGTTGCCTGCGGGCGTGTTTACAAGCATTACATACTTTGGATTTACTCCCTCCGACAAAACGCTTCGCTAGAAGCGTATGTGTGTGTGGCAATTCAGCACTGACTCATCACAAACGATGTTAGATTCATGCTGACTTGACTTCACCTGCTTGACCTGAATCTCCAATGTAATATAAACAATGTGATGAGTGTTATACGAAGTTAAGATTTTTTTTTTCCCAAATAGACTACGAAAATATGAGTGCATAAACGGATTGCTGATTGCTGGAACAGCCAACAGTCCCGTGACGAAAACGTCAACCAATCTTTTGTACGAAAACTCACCTGATTCAGTGTTTCCCAATGTTGTGATCTAAAATTAGAAGTCATAGCATTGAAGCAATCAGTTTTGTTGTTGTGCGTGTTGATTTTTAATTTCGATTCACACTGTACAAGCTGATTGGAAATCTCTTAAGATATGAAAAAACAAACAAACAAACAAAACCAGACACACTGCACAGATCTATTCATTACTGCAATCCATAAGACAAAAGTTATGAAGTTTACAAAATACTATCAAATAATGGAAGAGAGTTAAAGTTTATACACTTATTTTCATCTGGCTGGGCGGTAACGTTTTGTTTTTGTTTTTTTTGTCTTTGTATTCATGAAAGAAGTTGAAATTAATTTTGAAGAAAATGTGTTTTGCTTTGTAATTTGAATTAACGTTCAAAACTACATCGAAAAATGCGCAGTTTAAAAAAATCTCAACTTGCCAACAACTTATTTCTGAAGTCCATATTTCACATCCTGAGTATAGTCCGGCTGAAAGCAGAGGAGCAGGCTATGAAAACTACCCCCCCCCCCCCCACCAGGTGCCCTCCACCCCTTTTTCACACACACACGCGTGTATCACCAACCATCTGTCTCATGTAATTTTTGTTAACCAGGTCCCTCTCTTGTTTTGCCAGCTGCTCACCAGAAACATCTCATTTCATAAGTTGCAAGGTTTTGTTCCAGATCTGTCCTTGATAGGTTAGGATGGGAACGAAGACTGTGTTAATCAGTCTGGTTTTGGTTTCCACACACGTGTATGCTCGGGAGCTTCAGGAGGGATTCTATAAACGAAGGGGAGAAACTCTTGTTTGGTATCGCTGCACTGAAATCAGCAATGTTGGTGAACTCCTTTATACATGTACTTACTATCTCATTCTAGGCTAAATTTCTCATTACTTGTTCTTTTTTTTTTTTTTTTGTCAAGGGGACTTGAATACCTGTATTCTTGTGGGGAACTCGTAATATCTTTGTGGAATCAGATCTTTTCTTAAGTCATAAAGAGCAGGACACATCAAAACATAATGGATTTCATCCTCAATGTCATTCTAACACGGGGTGCAGATCATATCATTTGAAACAGTTGCCGTACATTGTCTGGAATGCATAACAATTTCTGACACACCACATCTAAATTTTGCTAGTGCTTGCTGTATAAATCTATTTATACAGAAAAATGTACGGTTCAATGCAACTGGAAGTTTTCACTAGTTTGTACATGATCATTCCAGTCTTGTCACCTACAGTCTATAATTC
>CM060305.1:63588163-63610663 GCA_030674185.1 Monoplex corrugatus
GACCACTTACATGAGGCAAGAACATCGGCTCAACTGGTTCCATATGCGTTACCTCAAACGCTTCCTCGGAATCAGCTGGCAGGACCCGCATCCCACACAACGACTTCCTGGAGCATGCCAAGATACCCAGCAAGTAGTCTCTCCTGAGCCAACGCCGCCTGAGATGGCTGGGGCATATCTTTTGCATGGACAATTGCAGACTGCCAAAAGACATTCTGTATGGGCAGTTAGTCCAGGGCACAGAAGAGTCGGCTGCCCCTCAGTCCGTTTCAAAGACGCCTGCAAAGAGACCTGAAGGTCTGTAACATATCCACAAACAACTGAGAAACTCAGGCCATGGATCATGCAAACTGGCGTCACACTGTCTACAACGGCATTGCAGAGGTTGATATGAGGAGGGGACATTGCAGAGGCAGACATGAAGAGGGGACATCGCAGAGGCAGACATGAGGAGGGGACATCGCAGAGGCAGACGTGAGGAGGGGACATCGCAGAGGCAGACATGAGGAGGGGACATCGCAGAGGCAGACATGAGGAGGGGACATCGCAGAGGCAGACATATGGAGGGGACATCGCAGCGGCAGACATATGAAGGGGACATCACAGAGGCTGACATGAGGACGGGACATCGCAGGGGCAGACAAAAGGAGGGGACATCGTAGAGGCAGACATGAAGAGGTTACATCACAGAGGCAGACAAAAGAGGGGACATCCCAGAGGCAGACATAAGGAGGGGACATCGCAGAGGCAGACATGAGGAGAGGTCAGCTCGCAACGGGAAGGAGAGATCGGAGCGAGCATGATGCAGCAACCCCTTCAACCCAGGCCTCCCAGTTTATCTGTGCCAACTGCAGTAGGGACTGCCACTCACAGCCATAGATCTAGCAGATGGTGCCAAGACCCAAACAAACGACGATATTCTAGGGGCGCATTCAGCACAGCCTCCCGAGACTGAGATGCTAGTGAATGAACGAATGATCAGTGACAGTTGTCTATTGTCCCCGCCTCACGTAATTTTATTTCATCTGACGATTTTTAACGGTCGCCGTGACCTTGACAAGTAACCAAATCTAGGCTGCTTGTGAGCTGTAAGGAGAAGAGCGTGTGTAACAAATGTAGAATGCTTTTTCTTTTAAAAATCTTTTTTCATGATAAAGGATATCGTTAGAATGGCTTAACTATGTTGTTTTGAATGCCGGCCGCGAGTCGTGCGTTCAGTAAAAAACCCAAAGATAGCCGAAGAAGTCTACGTTTCATACCGAAGGTCAATGCAGGGATTTGAAATGCGTGCAGTTCGTGCAACTTTGTCACGTGACGACTTGTATGACGTCATGTCGTCTGCGAAATTTTCACTGTGGCCATCAGTTTGGAAAATGACTACATGTGTGGTTCGTGATTCATTGTATTTTTGACTAAATGAAGGTGTTGTGAGCATTAACAGTGAAAGATATTGTACAAAAAATCTACTAATGTTTAAAGACCATGGAATGGTAGTAGCAACAAAGTTTTGAACTGTGAAACTAGTATAGTATGTATGTGATAACAAAATCTCGCCTGCTACGTTTGACATCAGCAGACACTGAATGAATTCATTGAAGTTTGATTATAAAGATAGTGTTAGATGGCATCGATACTAGTACATTTTCAGTTTTAATCTGACGATGAAAACTTTATGATAGTAATGACATTGACAGCATTTTTGAAGACGGAATTCTCGTTTTAATAATTTATCCAAAAAAGTGATTACATATCAAAGTGCAGACATAAGAAAATGGCGGCAGTAGGTTGCAGTGTGCACGAAATGATTGAAACAATTAGTGGAAATAGTGCACTTTATGCACGTAAAGACTGAACATGGTGATTATAATGTATGTAACAAAATCTGCAAGTTTGGAGAGTACATGTACAGTAGAATTATACTTTATTACAATTTTCGTCCATCACTGTGCTTCATGAGTGATTGGTTTAGTGTTTATTGTCATCAGGCAGTTATTCTAATGTTCTCAGACGTTGGATTGTTTAGTGTGTGAGTGAGCACCATATTGCTTAGGATTGTGCTGATTTTTTCCCCGATCTCCCATCAACCATGAGACAATTTTAGAAGAAAACGTGTAAGTGTATCTTTTCTCCCTGTAGGTTTCAGGACCACGCCATACATGGTAAAATAAATCGGTATCAGTTGTATAAAAACGGGACGGAAAAGAAGACAAAATTCCGCATTCGTATTCAGTGTTGTGTCCTTGCGTGAAGTCTGTTTCATCGTTGTGACATAGGACCAGGTAGATAATCAGCCTATTTAACTATTCAGTTTTCAAACTTAATCGTTGCATTAGAAGCAGACTCTGAATCAGGGAAGGGAAGGTGTATACTGCATCAAGAGAGAGTTCATGAAAGATTTTTTAATCCATGTTTTCTGTGGAACAACGTGCTTTGATTGCGTTGTCAGTGTTCTATCAGTCAATGCATTGAATGATTACCTTGGTGGGTCCTGGTAAGACTTCTCACCACGACGTGACTGCCTAACGTTTGACAGCTATACAAAGGTGATGAATTGTGAACTGTTTTTAGAGAGAATTCATCAGAGAGGGATTTTAGGTTGTTATAAATGTTCTGTCGATCGGAGAATTCAATGATCGTCTTGGTCGATCCTGGTAGGACCTCTCCCTACAGTCCTTCTGCCAAACATTTGACATTTCTTCAACCATAATCAACTGATTTGTCAGTGTTCAAACTGTGGTCGCTTCAACTTTGAAGCATCCTGTGTGAATCGTTTTGGATAGTGTGTTCCCGTTTTTCGAGTATTATATGAAAGTGTTCTGAAGCCAACAATGGATTACTTGTGTTCCCGTTTTTCGAGCATTATGTGAAAGTGTTCTGAAGCCAACAATGAAATACTCGTGTTATCCTTTCTGGAGTATTATGTGAAAGTAATCTGAAGCCGACAATGGATTACTTGTGTTCCCATTTTTGGAGCATTATGTGAAAGTGTTCTGAAGCCGACAATGAATTATTTGTGTTATCCTTTATGGAGTATTATGCGAAAGTGTTGTGAAGCTGACAATGGATTACTTGTGTTCCCCTTTTAGGAGTATTATGTGAAAGTGTTCAGAAGCTGACAGTGGATTACTTGTGTTATCCTTTCTGGAGCATTATGTGAAATTGTTCTGAAGCCAACAATGGATTACTTGTGTTCCCATTTTTGGAGTAATATGTGAAAGTGTTCTGAAGACGACAGTGAATTACTTGTGTTCCCCTTTTTGGAGTATTATGTCAAAGTGTTGTGAAGCTGACAATGGATTACTTGTGTTCCCCTTTTTGGGGTATTATGTGAAATTGTTCTGAAGCCGACAATGGATTACTTGTGTTCCCCTTTTTGGAGTGTTATGTGAAATTGTTCTGAAGCTGACAATGGATTACTTGTGTTCCCCTTTTTGGAGTAATATGTGAAAGTGTTCGGAAGCCGACAATGGATTACTTGTGTTCTTCATTTTGGAGTGTTATGTGAAAGCGTTCTAAATCCGACATCGATTACTTGTGTTCCCATTTTTTTTTAGCATTATGTGAAAGTGTTCTGAAGCTCACAATGGATTACTTTGTCCTCCTTTTGGGGGCATTATGTGAAAGTGTTCTGAAGCCGACAGTGGATTACTTGTGTTCACCTTCTTTGGGTATTATGTGAAAGTGTTCTGAAACCAAGAATGGATTACTTGTATTCCCATTTTTGGAGTATTATGTGAAAGTGTTCTGAAGCCGACCATGGATTACTTGTGTTCCCCTTTTTGGAGTATTATGTCAAAGTGTTCTGAAACCAACAACTGATTACTTGTGTTCCTCATTTTGGAGTGTTCCCATTTTTGGAGCATTATGTAAAAGTGTTCTGAAGCTCACAATGGATTACTTGTGATATCCTTTTGGGGGTATTATGTGAAAGTGTTCTGAAGCCGACAGTGGATTACTTGTGTTCCCCTTCTTTGGGTATTATGTGAAAGTGTTGTGAAGCCGACAATGGATTACTTGTATTCCCATTTTTGGAGTATTATGTGCATTGTGTTCTGAAGCTCTTTCTGGAGTATATATGAAAGTGTTCTGAAGCTGACAATGGATTACTTGTGTTCTCTTTTCTGGAGTATTATGTGAAAGTGTTGTGAAGCTGACAATGAATTACTTGTGTTGTCTTTTCTGGAGTATTATGTGAAAGTGTTGTGAAGCCGACAATGGATTACTTGTGTGTTCCCCTTTGTGGAGTATTATGTGAAAGTGTTCTGAATCCTACAATGGATTGCTTGTGTTCATCTTTTGGAGTATATATAAACGTGTTCTGAAGCTGACAATGGATTATTTGTGTTCTCCTTTTTAGAGTATTATGTGAAAGTGTTCTGAAGCTGACAATGGATTACTTGTGTTCCCCTTTCTGGAGTATATATGAAAGTGTTCTGAAGCTGACAATGGATTACTTGTGTTCTCCTTTTTGGAGTATGATGTTAAAGTGTTGTGAAGCTGACAATTGATTACTTGTGTTCCCCTTTCAGGGTTATTATGTGAAAGTGTTCTGAAGCCGACAATGGATTACTTGTGTTCCCCTATGTGGAGTATTATCTGAAATTATTCTGAAGGTAATGCTACCAATTTTGAAGAACAAGGTCTCCCAACAGTGTAAAAATCGCTACTCACAGTTCCGTAGCTTTCGTATTCTGAAGGTGAAACTGGATTACTTGTGTTCATCTTTTGGGAGTATTATGTGAAAGTGTTCTGATGCCGCAACAATGGATTACTTGTGTTCCTCTTTATGGAGTATTTTGTGAAAGTGTTCTGAAGCCGACAATGGATTATTTGTTTTCCCATATTTGGAGTATCATATGAAAGTGTTGTGAACCTGACAATGGATTACTTGTGTTCTCCTTTTTGGTGTATTATGTGAAAGTGTTCTTATGCCGCAACAATGGATTACTTATGTTCCTCTTTCTGGAGTATTATGTTAAAGTGTTCTGAAGCCAACACGGGATTACTTGTGATCTCCTTTTTGGAGTATTATGTGAAAATGTTCTGAAGCTGACAATGGATTACTTGTGTTCCTCTTTGTGCAGTGTTATGTGAAAGTGTTCTGAAGCGGACAATGGATTACTTGTGATCTACCTTTTGGTTTATCATGTCAAAGTGTTCTGAAGCTGACAATGGATTATTTGTGTTCCCTTTTTGGAGTATTATGTGAAAGTGTTCTGAAGCTGACAATGGATTACTTGTGTTCCTCTTTGTGCAGTGTTATGTGAAAGTGTTCTGAAGCGGACAATGGATTACTTGTGATCTACCTTTTGGTGTATCATATTAAAGTGTTGTGTACCTGACTATGGATTACTTGTGTTCTCCGTTTTGGTGTATTATGTGAAAGTGTTCTGATGCCGCAACAATGGATTACTTGTGTTCCGCTTTCTGGAGTATTATGTGAAAGTGTTCTGAAGCCTACACGGGTTTACTTGTGTTCTTTTTTTGGAGTATTATGTAAAAATGTTCTAATGCCGCAACAATGGATTACTTGTGTTCTTTCTGGAGTATCATTTGAAAGTGTTCTGAAGCCTACACGGGATTACTTGTGTTCTCCTTTTTGGACTATTATGTGGAAGTGTTCTGAAGCCGACAATGGATTACTTGTGTTCCTCTTTGTGCAGTGTTATGTGAAAGTGTTGTGAAGCTGACAATGGATTACTTGTGTTCTACCTTTTGGTGTATCATGTCAAAGTGTTCTGAAGCTGACAATGGATTACTTGTGTTCTCCTTTTTGGTTTATTATGTGATAATGTTCTGATGCCGCAACGATGGATTACTTGTGTTCCTGTTTCTGGAGTATTATGTGAATGTGTTCTGAAGCTTACACGGGATTACTTGTGTTCTCCTCCTTAGAGTATTATGTGAAAGTGTTCTGAAGCTGATAATGAATCACTTGTGTTGTCCTTTTTGGAGTATTATGTGAAAGTGTTCTGAAGCTGATAATGAATCACTTGTGTTGCCCTTCTTAGAGTATTGTGTGAAAGTATTCTGAAGCTGATAATGGATTACTGGTGTTCCCATTTTTGGAGTATTATGTGAAAGTGTTGAGAAGCTGACAATGGATTATTTGTGATCCCACATTTGGAGTATCATATGAACGTGTTGTGAACCTGACAATGGATTACTCGTGTTCTCCTTTTTCCTGTATTATGCGAAAATGTTCTGATGCCGCAACAATGGATTACTTGTGTTCCCCTTTCTGGAGTATTATGTGAAAGTGTTCTGAAGGTGAAACTGGATTACTTGTGGTCTCCTTTCTGGATTATTATGTGAAAGTGTTCTGAAGCCTACACGGGATTACTTGTGTTCTCCCTCTCAGAGTATTATGTCAAAGTGTTCTGAAGCTGATAATGAATCACTTGTGTTCTCCTTTTTTGAGTATTATTTTAAAGTGTTCTGATGCCGCAACAATGGATTACTTGTGTTCCTCTTTCTGGAGTATTATGTGAAAGTGTTCTGAAGCCAACAATAGATTACTTGTGTTTCCATATTTGGAGTATTATGTGAAAGAGTTCTGAAGGTGACAATGGATTACTTGTGTTCTACCTTTTGGTTTAGAATGTCAAAGTGTTCTGAAACTGACAATGGATTACTTGTGTTCCCCTTTCTGGAGTATTATGTGAAAGTGTTCTGAAGGTGAAACTGGATTACTTGTGGTCTCTTTTTTGGAGTATTATGTGAAAGTGTTCTGAAGCAGACAATGGATTACTGGTGTTCCATTTTTGGAGTATTATGTAAAAGTGTTCTGAAGCAGACAATGGATAATTTGTGTTCCCATATTTGGAGTATCATATGAAAGTGTTGTGTACCTGACAATGGATTACTTGTGTTCTCCTTTTTAGTGTATTATGTGAAAGTGTTCTGATGCCGCAACAATGGATTACTTGTATTCCTCTTTCTGGAGTATTATGTGAAAGTGTTCTGAAGCCTACAGGGGATTTCTTCTGTTCTACTTTTTGGAGTATTATGTGAAAGTGTTCTGATGCCGAAACAATGGATTACTTGTTTTCCACTTTCTGGAGTATTATGTGAAAATGTTCTGAAGCTTACAATGGATTACTGGTGTTCCATTTTTGGAGTATTATGTGAAAGTATTCTGAAGCTGACAATGGATTATTTGTGTTCCCATATTTGGAGTATCATATGAAAGTGTTGTGTACCTGACAATGGATTACTTGTGTTCTCCTTTTTGGTGTATTATGTGAAAGTGTTCTGATGCCACAACAATGGATTACTTGTGTTCCTGTTTCTGGAGTATTATGTGAAAGTGTTCTGAAGCCTACACGGGATTACTTGTGTTTTCCTTTTTGGAGTATTATGTGAAAGTGTTCAGAAGCCGACAATGGATTACTTGTGTTCCTCTTTCAGCAGTGTTATGTGAAAGTATTCTGAAGCGGACAATGGATTACTTGTGTTCTACGTAGCTACCTTTTGGTTTGTCATGTCAAAGTGTTCTGAAGCCGACAATGGATTACTTGTGTTCCCCTTTCTGGAGTATTATGTGAAAGTGTTCCGAAGGTGAAACTGGATTACTTGTGTTCTCCTTTTTGGAGTATTATGTGAAAGTGTTCTGAAGCCGATAATGGATTACTAGTGTTACTGTTTTTGAAGCATTATGTGTAAGTGTTCTGAAGCCAACAATGGATTATTTACTTACTTTTACTTTTTCCTTCCGCTTGTACCGGTGGGCGTCGCGGGGAGATACAGTCGTCTGTCAGCAGCAAGGCGGGTGGCCTTGAGAAGGGACATCTCGTGAGCTCTGAGGGTGTCTGCCACGGAGTCGCTCCATCATCGTCTTGGTCTTCCTCTGGCTCTCCAGCCAGAGTATCTGGTGTTGTATGCCCAAAGAGCTGGATGGTTTAGGGGCATACGTGTGAGGTGTCCGAACCACTTGATCCTCATATGTTCGATGTGTTGTAGGATTGGTGTTGCTCCTACCATGTCTCGTATCACCTCATTTCTGATCTTGTCCCACCTTGTCTTGTTTACTGCTTTCCTCAGGCATTTCATTTCACAGGTGACCAGTTTTCTCTCGAGGACTTTAGTTAGGGACCATGTCTGGCACTGGTATGTCAGCGTTGGTAGAAAAATGGCGTTGATGAGTTTTGCCTTAGTGCTAGTGGGAATGCTGGGGTGTTTCAGGAGAGGGGCAAGTTGGTAGCTGACTGCGTTGGCTTTCTGGCATTTGGTCTCGATTTCTCTGTCTAGTTTGCCATTTTCAGTGAAGATGCTGCCCACGTATTTAAATTCACAGGCTTGCTTCAACTGGGTTCCATTGATGTTGATATCCAGTTTGTTTGGTCTCTTACTGACAGTCATGACCTCAGTCTTGCTGACGCTGATCTTCATGCCGTATGTCTCGCAGCTTTCATTGAGCTGGTCTGTGTGCTCTTGTAGCTGTATCTTGTCATTGTTCACCATTGCCTGGTCGTCCGCAAACATGAGTTCATTGAGTGCCTCAGGGTCTGGGTTTGCCTCCTTCGTAATCTGATCCATATAGATCACGAAGAGAAGAGAGGAGAGATTACAGCCCTGCCTTACTCCCGATGTCACTGGGAACCAGTCAGATGTTCCACTGGCGGTGCGGACTGCACTCCTGCTGTTGGTATAGATGGCCCGAATGTTGTCCAGCAGCTGGCCCTTGACGTCGTACTGCTCGAGGACCTTCCGTAGCTTGTCTCTGTTGACTCGATCAAAATGGATTATTTGTGTTCCCATATTTGGAGTATCATATGAAAGTGTTGTGTACCTGACAATGGATTACTTGTGTTCCTGTTTCTTGTGTATTATGTGAAAGTGTTCTGATGCCACAACAATGGATTACTTGTGTTCCTGATTCTGGAGTACTATGTGAAAGTTTTCTGAAGCCTATACGTGACTTCTTGTGTTCTCCTTTTTGGAGTATTGTGTGAAAGTGTTCTGATGCCGCAACAATGGATTACTTGTTTTCCACTTTCTGGAGTATTATCTGAAAGTGTTCTGAAGTCTACACGGGATTAGTTGTGTTTTCCTTTTTGCAGTATTATGTGAAAGTGTTCTGAAGCCGACAATGGATTACTTGTGTTCCTCTTTCTCAAGTGTTATGTGAAAGCGTTCTGAAGCAGACAATGGATTACTTGTGTTCTACGTTTTGGTGTATCATGTCAAAGTGTTCTGAAGCTGACAATGGATTACTTGTGTTCCCCTTTCTGGAGTATTATGTGAAAGTATTCTGAAGCTGACAATGGATTACTTGTGTTGCCCTTTCTGGAGTATTATGTGAAAGTGTTCTGAAGCCTACACGGGATTACTTGTGTTCTCCTTTTTAGAGTATTATGTGAAAGTGTTCTGAAGCCGACAATGGATTACTTGTGTTCATGTTTGTGCAGTGTTATGTGAAAGCATTCTGAAGCAGACAATGGATCACTTGTGTTCTACATTTTGGTGTATCATGTCAAAGTGTTCTGAAGCTGACAATGGATTACTTGTGTTCCACTTTCTGGAGTATTATGTGTTGTGAAGGTGAAAGTGTTCTGATGCCGAAGCAATGGATTACTTGTGTTCCTCTTTCTGGACTATTATGTGAAAGTGTTCTGAAGCTGACAATGGATTACTTGTGTTGTACCTTTTAGTTTATAATTTAAAAGTTTTCTCAAGCCGACAATGGATTACTTGTGTTCCCCTTTCTGGAGTATTATGTGAAAGTGTTCTGAAGGTGAAAACTGGATTACTTGTGGTCTCCTTTTTGGACTATTATGTGAAAGTGTTCTGAAGCCAACAATGGATTACTGGTGTTCCCATTTTTGGAATATTATGTGAAAGTGTTCTGAAGCCGACAATGGATTATTTGTGTTCCCATATTTTGAGTATCATATGAAAGTGATGTGAACCTGACAATGGATTACTTGTGTTCTCCTTTTTGGTGTATTATGTGAAAGTGTTCTGATGCCGCAACAATGGATTACTTGTGTTCCTGTTTCTGGAGTATTATGTGAAAGTGTTCTGAAGCCTGCACGGGATTACTTGTGTTGTGCTTTTTGGAGTATTATGTGAAAGTGTTCTGAAGCCGACAATGGATTACTTGTGTTCCTCTTTCTCAAGTGTTATGTGAAAGTGTTCTGAAGTGGACAATGGATTATTTGTGTTCTACGTTTTGGTGTGTCATGTCAAAGTGTTCTGAAGCTGACAATGGATTACTTGTGTTCCCCTTTCTGGAGTAGTGTGTGAAAGTGTTCTGAAGGTGAAAGTGGATTACTTGTGTTCTCCTTTTTGGAGTGTTCTGTGAAAGTGTTCTGAAGCCGACAATGGATTACTGGTTTTTCCCATTTTTGTAGTTTTATGTGAAAGTGTTCTGAAGCCTACGCGGGATTACTTGTGTTCCCATATTTGTGGTAGTATGTGAAAGTATTTTGAAACTGACAATTGAGTACTTGGGTTTTGTTGTTGTTGTATTATGTGAAAGTGTTCTGATGCCAACAATGGATTACTTGTGTTGCCCTTTCTGGAGTATTATGTGAAAGTGTTCTGAAGGTTACACGGGATTACTTGTGTTCTCCTTTTTTGGAGTATTATGTGAAAGTGTTGTGAAGCTGACAATGGATTACTTGTGTTTCCTTTCTGATGTATTATGTGAAAGTGTTCTGAAGCTGACAATGGATTACTTGTGTTCCCCTATTTGGAGTATTATGTCAAAAGTTCTGTAGCAAACAATGGATTACTGTGTGTCTCCTTTTTGGTGTATTATGTTAATGTTTTCTGATGCCAACAATGGATTACTTGTGTTCCCCTTTCTGGAGTATTTTGTGAAAGTGTTCTGACGCTGACACTGGATTACTTGTGTTTTCCTCTTTGGAGTGTTATGTGAAAGAGTTCTGAAGCCGATAATGGATTACTTGTGTTCCCCTTTCTGGAGTATTATGTAAAAGTGTTGTGGATCCGACAATGTATTACTTGTGTTCCCATTTCTGGAGTAGTGTGTGAATGTGTTTTGAAGCTGACAATGAATCATTTGTGTTTTCCCTATTGGAGTATTATGTGAAAGTATTATGAAGCCAACAAGATATTGCATGTGTTCCCCTTTTTGGAGTATTATGTGAAAGTGTTCTGAAGATGACAATGGATTATTTGTGTTCCCATTGTTGGAGTATTATGTGAAAGTGTTGAGAAGCTGACAATGGATTATTTGTAATCCCACATTTGGAGTATCATATGAAAGTGTTGTGAACCTGATAATGGATTACTCGTGTTCTCCTTTTTCGTGTATTATGCGGAAATGTTCTGATGCTGCAACAATGGATTACTTGTGTTCCCCTTTCTGGAGTATTATGTGAAAGTGTTCTGAAGGTGAAACTGGATTACTTGTGGTCTCCTTTCTGGAGTATTTTGTGAAAGTGTTCTGAAGCCTACACGGATTACTTGTGTTCTCCTTCTCAGAGTATTATGTCAAAGTGTTCTGAAGCTGATAATGAATCACTTGTGTTCTCCTTTTTGGAGTATTATGTGAAAGTGTTCTGATGCCGCAACAATGGGTTACTTGTGTTCCTCTTTCTGGAGTATTATGTGAAAGTGTTCTGAAGCCAACAATAGATTACTTGTGTTTCCATATTTGGGGTATTATTATATGAAAGAGTTCTGAAGGTGACAATGGATTACTTGTGTTCTACCTTTTGGTTTAGAATGTCAAAGTGTTCTGAAACTGACAATGGATTACTTGTGTTCCCCTTTCTGGAGTATTATGTGAAAGTGTTCTGAAGGAGAAACTGGATTACTTGTGGTCTCCTTTTTGGAGTATTATGTGAAAGTGTTCTGAAGCAGACAATGGATTACTGGTGTTCCATTTTTGGAGTATTATGTGAAAGTGTTCTGAAGCCGACAATGGATAATTTGTGTTCCCATATTTGGAGTATCATATGAAAGTGTTGTGTACCTGACAATGGATTACTTGTGTTCTCCTTTTTGGTGTATTATGTGAAAGTGTTCTGATGCCGCAACAATGGATTACTTGTATTCCTCTTTCTGAAGTATTATGTGAAAGTGTTCTGAAGCCTACAGGGGATTTCTTCTGTTCTACCTTTTGGAGTATTATGTGAAAATGTTCTGATGTCGAAACAATGGATTACTTGTTTTCCACTTTCTGGAGTATTATGTGAAAGTGTTGTGAAGCTTACAATGATTACTGGTGTTCCCATTTTTGGAGTATTATTTGAAAGTGTTCTAAAGTCGACAATGGATTATTTGTGTTCCCATATTTGGAGTATCATCTGAAAGTGTTGTGAACCTGACAATGGATTACTTGTGTTTTCCTTTTTTGTGTATTATGTGAAAGTGTTCTGATGCCGCAACAATGGATTACTTGTATTCCTCTTTCGGAAGTATTATGTGAAAGTGTTCTGAAGCCTACACGGGATTACTTGTGTTCTCCTTTTGGAATATTATGTGAAAGTGTTCTGACGCCACAACAATAGTTTACTTGTGTTCCTCTTTCTGGAGTATCATTTGAAAGTGTTCTGAAGCCTACACGGGATTACTTGTGTTCTCCTTTTTGGAATATTATGTGAAAGTGTTCTGAAGCCAACAATGGATTACTTGTGTTACTCTTTGTGCAGTGTTATGTGAAAGTGTTCTGAAGCGGACAATGGATTATTTGTGTTTTGCCTTTTGGTGTATCATGTCATAGTGTTCTGAAGCCGACAATGGATTACTTGTGTTCCCCTTTCTGGAATATTATGTGAAAGTGTTCTGAAGGTGAAACTTGATTACTTGCGGTCTCCTTTTTGAAGTATTATGTGAAAGTGTTCTGAAGCAGACAGTGGATTACTGGAGTTCCCATTTTTGGAGTATTATGTGAAAGTGTTGAGAAGTTGACAATGGATTTTTTGTGTTCCCATATTTAGAGTATCATATGAAAGTGTTGTGAACCTGACAATGGATTACTCATGTTTCTCCCTATTGATGTATTATGTGAAAATGTTCTGATGCCGCAACAATGGTTTACTTGTGTTCCTTTTTCTGGAGTATTAAGTGAAAGTGTTCTGAAACCTACACGGGATTACTTGTGTTGTGCTTTTTGCAGTATTATGTGAAAGTGTTCTTAAGCCAACAATGGATTGCACTTGTTCCTCTTTCTGGAGTATTATGTGAAAGTGTTCTGAAGCCAACAATGGATAACTTGTGTTTCCATTTTTGGTTTATGTCAAAGTGTTCTGAAGCCGACAATGGATTACTTGTTTTCCCCTTTCTGGAGTATTATGTGAAAGTGTTCTGAAGGTGAAACTGGATTACTTGTGGTCTCGGTTTTGGAGTATTATGTGAAAGTGTTCTGAAGCCGACAATGGATTACTGGTGTTCCCATTTTTGGATTATTATGTGAAAATGTTCTGAAGCTGACAATGGATTATTTGTGTTCCCATATTTGGAGTATCATATGAAAGTGTTGTGAACCTGACAATGGATTACTCATGTTCTCCCTATTGATGTATTATGTGAAAATGTTCTGATGCCGCAACAATGGTTTACTTGTGTTCCTTTTTCTGGAGTATTAAGTGAAAGTGTTCTGAAACCTACACGGGATTACTTGTGTTGTGCTTTTTGCAGTATTATGTGAAAGTGTTCTTAAGCCAACAATGGATTGCACTTGTTCCTCTTTCTGGAGTATTATGTGAAAGTGTTCTGAAGCCAACAATGGATAACTTGTGTTTCCATTTTTGGTTTATGTCAAAGTGTTCTGAAGCCGACAATGGATTACTTGTTTTCCCCTTTCTGGAGTATTATGTGAAAGTGTTCTGAAGGTGAAACTGGATTACTTGTGGTCTCGGTTTTGGAGTATTATGTGAAAGTGTTCTGAAGCCGACAATGGATTACTGGTGTTCCCATTTTTGGATTATTATGTGAAAATGTTCTGAAGCTGACAATGGATTATTTGTGTTCCCATATTTGGAGTATCATATGAAAGTGTTGTGAACCTGACAATGGATTACTTGTGTTCTCCTTTTTGGTGTATTATTTGAAAGTGTTCTGATGCCGCAACAATGGATTACTTGTGTCCCTCTTTCTGAAGTATTATGTGAAAGTGTTCTGAAGCCTACACGGGATTACTTGTGATCTCCTTTTTGGAGTATTATGTGAAAGTGTTCAGAAGCCGACAATGGATTACTTGTGTTCCTCTTTGTGCAGTGTTATGTAAAAGTGTTCTGAAGCGGACAATGGATTACTTGTGTTCTATATTTTGGTGTATCATGTCAAAGTGTTCTGAAGCTGACAATGGATTACTTGTGTTCCGCTTTCTGGAGTATTATGTGTTGTGAAGGTGAAAGTGGATTACTTGTGTTATCCTTCTTGGAGTATTATGTGAAAGTGTTGTGAAGCCGACAATGGATTACTGGTGTTCCCATTTTTATAGTATTATGTGAAAGTGTTCTGAAGCTGACAATGTATTATTTGTGTTCCCATATTTGGAGTATCATATGAAAGTGTTATGTACCTGACAATGGATTACTTGTGTTCTTCTTTTTGGTGTATTATGTGAAAGTGTTCTGATGACACAACAATCGATTACTTGTGTTCCTCTTTCTGGTGTATTATTTAAAAGTGTTCTGAAGCCTACACGGGATTACTTGTGTTCTCCTTTTTAGAGTATTATGTGAAAGTGTTCTGAAGCCGACAATTGATTACTTGCGTTCCCCTTTCTGCAGTATTATGTGAAAGTGTTCTGAAGCGGACAATGGATTACTTGTGTTTTCATTTTTGGAGTATTATGTCAAAGTGTTCTGAAGCCAACAATGGATTTGTTGTGTTCCCCTTTTTGGTGTATTATGTTAACGTGTTCTGATGCCATCAACGGATTACTTGTGTTCCCCTTTCTGGAGTATTATGTAAAAATGTTGTGGATCCGACAATGTATTACTGGTGTTCCCATGTCTGGAGTAGTATGTTATTGTTCTGAAGCTGACAATGAATCATTTGTGTTCTCCTTTTTGGAGTATTATGTGAAAGTGTTCTGAAGCTGACAATGGATTGTATGTGTTCCCGTTTGTTGAGTATCATGTGAAAGTGTTCTGAAGCTCACAATGAATATCTTGTTTGTCCTTTCTGGAGTATCATGTGAAAGTGTTCTGTAGCCGACAATGGATTACCTGTGTTCCCCTTTGTGGAGTATTATGTGAAAGTGTTGTGAAACCGACAATGGATTACTTGTGTTCCCCTTTCTGGAGTATAATGTGAAATTGTTCTGAAGCATACAATGGATATTTTCTGTTCCCCTTTCTGGAGTATACATGAAAGTATGCTGAAGCTGACAATGGATTACTTGTGTTCTCCTTTTTGGGTATTATGTGAAAGTGTTCTGAAGCTGACACTGGATTACTTGTGTTCCCCTTTCTGGAGTATTATGTGAAAGTGTTGTGAAGCTGACAATGGATTACTTGTGTTCCCCTTTCTCTGAGTATTATGTGAAAGTGTTCTGAAGCTAACAAATGGATTACCTGTGTTCCCCTTTGTGGAGTATCATGTGAAAGTGTTCTGAAGCGACAGTGAATTACTTGTGTTATCCTTTCTGGAGTATAATCTGAAAGTGTTCTGAAGCCTACAATGGATTACTGGTGTTCCCTTTTTTGGAGTATTATGTGAGTGTTCTAAAGTCGACGATGGATTACTTGTGTTCCCGTTTTTTTTGAGTATTATGTCAAAGTGTTTGTGAAGCCGACGATGGATTACTTCTTTTCCCCTTTGTGGAGTATTATCTGAAATGTTCTGAGCGACAGTGCGAAAATGGATTATTTGTGTGTATCTTTTAGGAGTATTATGTGAAAGTGTTGTGTAGCTGACAATGGATTACTTGTGTTCCCCTTTTCGGAGTGTTATGTGAAAGTATTTTAAAGCCGGCAACGGAATACTTCTATTCCCAATTTTGGAGTATCATGTGAAAGCGTTCTTAAGCCGACAGTGGATTACTTGTGTTCCCCTTTTTGGAGCATTATGTGAAAGTGTTCTGAACCTGACAATGGATTACTTGTGTTCTCCTTTTTGGAGTATTATGTGAAAGTGTTCTGAAGCTGACAATGGATTACTTGTGTTCCCCTTTCTGGAGTATTATGTGAATGTGTTCTGTAGTTGATAATGAATTACTTGTGTTATCATTTCTGGAGTATTATGAGAAAGTGTTCTGAAGCTGACACTGGATTACTCGTGATCTTCTTTTTCGAGTATTATGTGAAAGTGTTCTAAAGCCGACAATGGATTGCTTGTGTTCCCAGATTTGGAGTTTTTTGTGAGTGTTCAGAAGCTGACAATGGATTGCTTGTGTTAACCTTTTTGGTGTATTTTGTGAAAATGTTCTGATGCCGACAATGGATTACTTGTGTTCTACTTTTTGGAATATTATGTGAAAGTGTTCTAAAGCCGACAATAAATTACTTGTGTTCCCGTTTCTGCAGTATTATGTGAAAGTGTTCTGATGCCAACAATGGATTACTTGTGTTCCTCTTTCTGGAGTATTATATGAAAGTGTTGTGAGGCCAACAATGGATTGCTTGTGTTCTTCTTTTTGTAGTATTATGTGAAAGTGTTCTGAAGCTGACAATGTATTGCTTGTGTTCTACTTTTTGGAGTATTATGTGAACGTGTTCTGAAGCCGATAATGTATTGCTTGTGTTCTACTTTTTGGAGTATTATGTGAACGTGTTCTGAAGCTGACAATGTATTCCTTGTGTTCTACTTTTTGGAGTATTATGTGAACGTGTTCTGAAGCTGACAATGTATTGCTTGTGTTCTACTTTTTGGAGTATTATGTGAACGTGTTCTGAAGCCGATAATGTATTGCTTGTGTTCTACTTTTTGGAGTATTATGTGAAAGAGTTCTGACGCTGAGAATGGATTTCTTGTGCTCCCGTTTTTGAGTATTATGTGAAATCGTTCTGGAGCCGACAATGGATTACTTGTGTTCCCCTTTTTGAAGTGTAATGGCAAAGTGTTCTGAAGCCGACAATGGATTTCTTGTACTCCCCTTTTTGGAGTGTTATGTGAAATTGTTCTGATGGCGATAATGGATGACTTGTGTTCCCCCTTTTGGAGTATCATGTGAAAAAGTTCTGAAGCCAACAATGGATTACTTGTGTTCCCCTGATTTGAGTATCATTTGGAAGTGTTCTGAATCTGACAATGGATTACTTGTGTTCTCCTTTTGGAGTATTATGTGAAATTGTTCTGATGCCGACAATGGATTACTTGTGTTATCCTTTCTGGAGTATTATGTGAAAGTGTTCTTAAGCGGACAGTGGATTACTTGTGTTCCCTTTTCTGGAGTATCATGTGGACGTGTTCTGAAGCTGACATTGGATTATTTGTGTTCCATTTTTTGGAGTATTTTGTGAACCTGTTCTGAAGCCTACAATGGATTACAGAAATGCCGAACAGGCTCCAGCTCACAAGAAACAAAATGTCAATGAAAAAGGTCAGCCAGAATTTTCCAAAAAGGTTTTCTTTCTTTCTTCCTGAAAGTCTCCAGTTCTACCTATCTTTAAAAAAGTAACAACAACAACAATAATAATAGTAACAATAAAATGATAATAGTTATAACAAATAACAATGATAACAACAATAGCAGTTGTGATAATGAAGATAAGATGGAATGAAACACCTTATTAATTTGTTTAACCGAGAGTGTTCCAAAAATTGTCTCTAAAATTCGTATTTTGCTAAAATTGAAACACCAAGTAAACAATTGTTTGAATCTCCTTTTTTCGTCGTTTATTCATTTTTTCTTATTTCTTAACTGTATGGTGTTAAGCTGTGATTGAATTCCCTTATCATTGTTTATTTATTTCTAACATGTAATGATTTGAGTTCCCCCATCACTTATTTACTCATTCACCCATTTAGTCATTAGTTTAACCAATTAAAAAACAAGTGTAACAAATAAAAACAAATTATAAAACAAAACGGTGGAGTTGCATACTTGCATCTTCACATTAAAGGTTAAACCAAAGCTGTGTAGTAACAGAAGTCAGAAAATTGGATGCTGATTCTCAGTACCAAATCTCATTAGTGGGATTATGGAAATAATCTTTCGTTTTACTTTAAACAAGCTATTCAGCTTTTTGTTGTTGTTGACAAAATCATAGACACTTTTGTATCAGAAATAAACTCAATGAATACACTCAGGAATACGTATACTCTTGTATCAGAAATAAACTCAATAAATACACTCACGGAATACGTGTACAGAACTCGTTTTTTCTTCCCACTCTCATATCAGGGTGATTGCAACAGAACAAAAGAAGTTCCTTCGTGTAGCTACAGACCAGACAGTTCATTTGGTGTAAGAAAAGATCAGTTTTGTTCGCTTGTTTCTGTTTTCTGCCTTTGTCTTATTTTCCTTACCATTCCAATGCAGACAATCCTGCTTTCTGTCTCTTGGGGCTTAGGACTATCTAATTAGATTTACTCTTCAAAACAAAAAAACTCCACAATCAGATAGTTAGGCAAGATATATAACTTGCACGACTAACATCAGAAAAATTTCCATATCAAAGAGTATAGCAATGAAAGCATGGAAACTTCTTCCACCCAGTATTTAGAAAACACAAATTTGGAGCAGTTCCAAAGCGCATTAGACATTCTGAAATTTAACGAACTGAAGTATGGGTTTGATAGATAAAGGAAAGAGTAAAATATTATATTCAATAATCTATCACCTGCCCATACATAACAGAACAAAATTTTCAGTCTGATTTATTTAAAAGTTAATCAGTCTAATTTATGTAAGGGTTAACGCAAACATAACGCATATATCACAGAACAAAAGTTGCAATCTTATTTATTTAAGGGTTAATCAATGTAATATGTTTAAGGGTGAAACGCTAACATAACATACATAATAGAACAAAAATTTCAATCTGATTTATTTATGGATCAATCACTCTAATTTATTTGAGGATTAAACGCAAACATAAAGCATACATAACAGAACAAAATTTTCAGTGTAATTTATTTAAGGGTTAATCAATCAATTTTTTTTTTATTTAAGGGTTAAACGTTAACATACGAAAGGCACATAACAAGCCACAAGTCTTTGTGTGTTCAGCTTAGACTTAGATCTATTTCATTTAGAAGTGATTTAGATCTATTTCGTTTACAAATATTTTAGTTAATGTATCGTTGTAAGCAAAGACTGGAGCTAGCTAAGGTGAAGAGAGAGAGAAAATCTTGTCTTTTCCAGTTGAAAGTTTCTTTTGCTTTCGTTCGTTGGACGGTTGGTTGATTCGTTGGTTGTGGTTATTTTGATTGCTTGTGAGCAGGTGGCTAGGAGGTTGGTTGGCTGTTCAGCTAGTCGTTTGTTTAGTAGCTTACTGGGTTGGTGGTTGATTTTTTGATTAGTTGATGGGTGGTACGTTGGTTGTTTTCTTTTTCCGATTGGTTGGTTGGTTGGTCTTGTTCATCAACATGTCTGTAATTGTGTGTTTCGTTTCTCTCTACCGTTTGATCAGTCACTTTGCCTGTTTGTGGATTTTATCTGTTAGTCTGCCAGTCTGTATCTTTATGTCGGCGCTCTTTCCTCTGTCTGTCTCACAGTCCATGTATCTGTCTGTGTTTGCGTCTGCATAATATACTCTCTATAATTTTCCATTGCTTTTCTTCTTTTTCCCCCATTTATAGCCTTTGTGTGTGTGTGTTTGTGTGTGTGTGTGTGTGTTGTGTGTGTGTGCGCGCGCGCGCGCGCGCGTGCGTGTGTGTGCATGCGTGCGTATGTGTCTGTTCAGCGCTTAGATTTGATTTTTATCAAGATTTTGCGCTATATAAATATTGTAATTATTATGCGTATGTCTGTTCAGCGCTTAGATTTGATTTTTATCAAGATTTTGCGCTATATAAGTATTGTAATTATTATTATTATTATCATATGTTGCTTTCCCTGTCTCAGTCCTGTTTCAGTTCTTTTCCCTCCCAGTCTGACACTTTCCTTCACTCTCTCTCTCTCTCTCTGGGTCTGTCTCTCTCGCTCTCTCTCTCTCTCGCTCGATCGCTATCTGCCTCCCTCTTTGCCTCTCTCTGTCTCTGTCTCTGTGTCTGTGTCTGTCTGTCTCTCTCTCTGCCTCTCTCTCTCTTGTAAATATTGAAAAACGGTTGTGTATGTATTTCGTGCTTTAGAAACCAAAGATTATGTAACAAAGATAAAAATAACATGTTCATGACACCTGTCTATATCAAAGCCAACGAAGCACGACGAGCATTATGAAAACTACCATTGTTGACACTCTCTATTCAAACCCTTGGTTTGTGTATGGGTCGGCGGCCTTCAAATAAACATGTAGGCTATCAATCTCGATGTCGGGTCTCTCTCTCGGATATTTAACTACATTTAGGATTGGAATGTTATTCCGGAAATGTAATGTTTTACATTACGATAAACACAGAAAGACAAGGATTATTCTTGCTTCTTTCTGTGACGGCATACTGGAAACGAAGGTACATTTATTGCTGAAGTGTGTTAAATACTGTGTAAAAATAGAAAAGAATGATATGTGCGACATTTTTAGCTTACCGTATCTGTTTGAAGTGAATTTGCTGATGGCCACAGAAATCAAAATACTTTTGATGAAAATTGCTTATTTTGCGCATTAAGCATTTAAAATTAGAATTTGGAGTTGAGAGTCTATTCAAGAGGGATACATCACACGGACAATTCCATATGCGCTGCACCCAATCTGCTATCTATTACCTGGCAGTTTCCTTGAGTGTGCCCAAAATCTATGTGCTAGTAAGGTCTTAAAATGGGGAGGGAGAAAGACTTAAAAAATATGAAATACTAAGTTGACGCCAGCAGAATGATTAGAGCATCCAGGCGGGCAGCAAACGAAGGACTGAACTCGGGAAATCGACTCTTGAGTCCTCGACTCAATTACAAGAGCTAGCCAACCTATTAACAAAATTAAGGCTCTTTCAAGGGTCGAACCCACGATCACTGCGTTGTCATCATGATGTTCTAATCATCAGAGCAAACGGGCCACTTAGAGAACGATGTTTACATATTATGAAATGATGTTACAATGATACTCTGTAACCGGTCATAAACCTGACTCTCTCACAGGTTTTATTAATGGTTTATTTGCTTGAGAATTCTTCAAAAAGCTTTTTAAACAGTTTTCTCACGATTCCAAACTGCTTTGCTCGTTTTTATTAATCTGTTTATGTCTGTTATTTTTCTGTCTGTCTGTCTGTCTGTCTCTTCTGTTTCATCTATGTGTACCTTAGCTGTACTAGATGTTCCATGCGTGTTACCGATTGTGTGAATGAGTGTGATATTGCTGAAGAGGAAAGATTGAAAAACCACGAGATCTCTTAAAATCTTGATCCACGAGTATTAAAGCTGACACGTTCAACCCGTGTCTTTTTTGTTTGCGCAATCTCTCTCTCTCTCTCTCTCTCTCTCTCTCTCTCTCTCTCTGCTCTGTCTCTGCTGCTCTGTCTGTCTCTCTCCCTCCCTGTCTGTCTGTATCTCTCCCTGTCTGTCTCTCCGCTCTGTCTCTGTCTCTCTATCTCCTCTCTTTCTCTCTCTCTCTCTCACTCACTCTCTGTCTCCCTCTCCCTCTCTCTCTCTGTCTCTCTCTGCTCACTGAGCCATTCTTTTTATCTCTTCTTTCTGTTTTCCCTCCTTCTCCTATGGACCGGAGATGTGTGTCTCTGCGAGATTGTTTCGTATCGAACGGAGGTGTATGTGAATATGTGTCTCTGTTTGTCTGCCTGCCTGTCTGTCTGTCTGTCTGTGTCTGTCTGTCTGTCTGAGTGTCTGTGTATGTCAGACACAAAAATGAGATAAGATTCCTCAGCTTCTTATGGCTAGATCTGTAGCAAATTTCGTCAGAACCGAGGGCTGTTGAGAAGTAACGAAAGCATATGTGGAAGCAAAGCTCCAAAGTTAAGGTCACACGAACCTCGAAAGTGCCTGTCATCAGCATTTTAAATGAAGGTTTAAGAACAAACTTTTTTCTGATTTCTTTGGTGTGAAAGTCCACAATTTTCCTCGTTGGACGGGAAGTTACATTTCAGCCGAAGCTTCTTCAGGGTCACACTGACTTTGAAATACAACGTGTAGATTTTCTGTAATAATTTTTGTATATATTATGTTTCGCTTCAGCTGCTGAATTAATGAATCAAAATCTGAATGAAACTATAACTCAGTCGAGAAAGAAGAAATCATCACGAATACTGTACAAGTTGTTAGTGTACAGAGCAGGACCATTGAGGTAAGTTCCCTACCCATATGAACACATACTCAAATCTCTCTCTGTCTCTCTCTCTTTCTCTCTGTCTCTCTGTCTCTCTCTCTGTCTCTCTCTCTGTCTCTCTCAGGCCTTATATACACAAGAAACCGTGGAGGACGAGGGCTTTATGACATGTTGATTTCAGTATAACGAAAGGAGAGGAGAGGAGAGGAGAGAGAGAGAGAGAGAGAGAGAGAGAGAGAGAGAGAGAGAGAGAGAGAGC
>CM060305.1:63615663-63620663 GCA_030674185.1 Monoplex corrugatus
TTTTTCATCAATTCAGTTTCCGTTCGTTCCCGTGACACGCGATCTCACACCACACCAACAGGTGAACGGTTGACACAGTAATACAGCGTCAGGGATGAGATTCGTAAATAAACTGATACGCTGGAAGCGATGGCAATTATACTGACAAAGACATTTTATGTTCCATCGGTAAGAGCCATTTGTCAGACTTGCTGTTGCTAATAATCTGTACACATGCTTAAAATTGAAGTTATTGATAAAGAAAAACATCTGCAAATCAATAAGACATTATACATAGGGAAACCAAAGAGTAACCGCCCTTGTTGTCTTTTGAGAGCGATTGAAAGGGCGTCGTACGTAAGAAAATAGTGTCGGTGTGTGCGTGTGCGCGCGCGCAAGAGAGAGAGAGAGAGAGAGAGAGAGAGAGAGAGAGAGAGAGAGAGAGAGAGAGAGAGAGAGAGAGGACACACACACACACAGAGACTTGCACATGATCTGGATAGTGTTGAGACGCCAGTCCATCAGGCAATTATCACGTGAATTTGCTCTGCTCTTTTATTTCAGTTTGCATTTGGGAAACATGGCAGACTCCCGCGGATTCATCGATGAATGTAAACCCATTTCAAGGCATTTGTCAAGTGGTGATTGGTGTCTAACTGGTCAGAAGAAGGGTAGCGGTGGGAGATTTAGTTTTTGTCGCCAGTGACGTTTTAGAATTCATATCCTTACCTCTGCAAGATATTGTTAGTAATAAATCTCTTTTCAGCACTACATTTTCAGCACTTCATTTCATATGCGTGTTTTCATTTCGTCAAGAAACATTGGCCCGTTCTGTTTTGATTTACTGCTGGTTTATAAAGCCATTTCGACGACTGTTAAGCTTCTTTCGGCAGGAAAGTAAAGTCGAAACATACCTGAATGTTTTCATCATCAGACTCACCTGTAAGCGATTTCATCACCCACTCACAGAGACATCAGAGCAAACAAACACTACTGAAAACCATCATGGAAATTAGCAGAAGGTAATGTACAATGCGGGGATAAAACAACAAACAATTATTCCCCACTCATCCCCGTTCCTTCCAAATACTGATTTGAAAATACTGTGTAGATAACTAGATTACAGCTAAATTAATGAGTTTTACTCAGTCTGCCTTGAAGTGACGCTCGTTTGTGTTGGTGTAAGGAGAGGCACAGACAAGGACATAAAGGACATATGTGGGTATCTGTCAATGACCTTGCCAGCATGCAAGTGCAGGTGTAAGGATAAATCGGACTGTGACAAAAATGGAAATTGTTTCCCTTGTTTCATTCTTCTGTATTTTGTTTTTCAGTTATCCTGAATTACCCTGTTGATGTTGACAGAACAACATCAGCTAATCTGACAATAAATGGTTCTTGAATTGATCAATCCGACCTCAACACTTTTCATGTCAAGATCATTGCTAATTGACATTGAAGTTTGAAGTTTGTTCAAGGGGGATTTCAGCGCACTGAGACAATTCTATATGCGCTTCACCCAGATCTGCCATTACTCATCGGACAGACTCCTTGAGCTTGCGCATAACTCTACGCGCTGACAATGTCTTGACTTGGGGAGGAGGGGGAAGGGACCTATGAAATAAAACGCTGACACCACCAAAACGATTCAAGCATTAAGATGGGCAATGAACTGGTCACTTGGAGTCGGAAGGACTTGAAATGGTCAGTCTGAACAGAATAATGATAAGTCAGCTCATTGTATCATGGAGAATGACAGGTGACATCTGAATATATTTGAGTAAGCCTATGTGTGGGTATATATGGGTGTGCATTCAGTATAAGAAATTGATAGAGAGAAAGAGAGAGAGGAAGAAAGAGGGAGAAGAAAGGGGGAGGGGTCTGTGGAGAAAGACAGACAGAGAGAGAGAGAGAGAGAGAGAGAGAGAGAGAGAGAGAGAGAGAGAGAGAGAGAGAGAGGTCTTAAGATTATTTCCCTTGGGTTGGATTATTTTCAGAATTGGTTTGTTTGCCTTTTTCTTGTTTCTTTGTTTATTCCCCTTTTTTCTGATTTTTTTCTTTTTTCTTTCCGTCTGTATATGCGGTTTTGTACATAGAAAGGAATGGGTAGCTTGGCTTGACCTGCTTAATTTTATTTGTTATTGGAGGATGGGTAAACGAAGTTGTTGAGCTGTGCTTTAAAGCATGCTCGTTAACAGACACAACTAGTGAAGTGAGGCGAATGGCTTGGAGAATTTGATTTCACTGTGAAGATCATAATTACAATCACTAGGCATCCTTCTTCACACCACCCAAACTCACTTTAATTTCCGCCCATTTTGATGACACACAAAACCCAGCAAAAACACTTTAGAGAGATGGACAGGGCAGTAGAACTGAAGGGTGAGACCGGTACACACATCGATAAACAGGGACGGGAAGAGAGTGAGAGAGAGAGAGAGAGAGAGAGAGAGAGAGAGAGAGAGAGAGAGAGAGAGAGAGAGAGAGCCAGCGAGCCAGCCAGACAGACAGAGACAGAGGGACAGAAGGAGAAAGAGAGAGGGACAGACAGAGCGAGCAGTGAGAAGAGCACTGTCTTTGCCTGTCTGTATGTCTCTCTGTCTGTCTGTCATTCTCTGTCTCTGTGCCTCTGTCTGTCTGTTTCTCTGTCTCTGTGTCTTTCTGTCTCCTTGTCTCCCTCCGTCTCTGTTTCTCTGTCTCTGTATCTTTGTTTGTCTCTGTCTCTCCCTCCCCCTACGTCTCTTTGGTACTTGTGTACCGATGATCAACAAGAAAGAGAAGGGTACATGAGCACCTTTATCAAGATCAGTACTTTACACCGTCAGTGAGGCTGTCATCTGAAATGACGGAATGAAGGGTCTCCTATAGCGCAATGGGATGACTAGCAGAAAAGATCAACGAGTGCACTCTTGCCTATTACAACGTAGATGTACTGTGATGTATAGCAAAGCACGCATATAAAAATCATGACGTGCTCAGCGTTAGACTCAAGACGTGATGGTGATGATGATGATAATAATAAAATAAAAATGATGATAATAATGACGATGATGATGATAGTAAAAGTAAAAAATCATCATCGTCGTCGTTGTTGTTGTCGTTGTTGTCGTTATTATGTGACACCAGTAGATCTCAAATGGTGGTCTGGGTGCTAGTCTTTCAAATCGACAGTTTTCAGCAATCTGTCCCTCGACCCAGGGAAAGCCAACGCTGCCATGGCCAACCTGTCCAAGGGAGTATGGGAAAATAACAAGCTAACCATAGCCATCAAGATTACAGCGTAAAGATTTTGCATAGTTTCAGTTTCAATTTCTCAAGATGACGTCTCCCCACTCGGAATGAATTCCATATGCACTAACGTCACAGGTGTCATGTGATGGAGAAGATCCAGAGTGATTACGGCACAAGCCTTAAGTCTGCACATAAACCCATGAGCTGGCCAGGTCCTGAGCTTCTACCTAGACAGTTCCTTAACCCTGAAGTCGTAGGGGAGTGAGGTGGCAGAGACCTCAACTTTTCCCGGGACCAGCACCACGAGGGCAGCGCCCATCCACTGTCCCTCGCTTCAAATTCATATTCACTTTATTTTAAACCAAGAAGGCTGATTGGTCTTCAAGGGATGGGACATGGGAAATCAACCTATATCTTCAATGATTTTTATCAAGGCAGCCGGGCAATGCCCTGCTCTTCACGATTTTTAACTGCCGTGGGATCTTAAGCGTGCGTAGCTAGAAGGCACTCGGGTCCAACTTGTTTTTCGTCCCCTTCCGAAGGACTAGACGTTCAGTTCGATTATCCGGTCAAACAGGAGAAAAGTCGAGACCTGTACAGGGAACGAACCTGGAAACTCGAGTTCAGTTACTGGCAGGCGAACGTCTGAACCATTCTGACACTCTTCTCCCACATCTGCACTCTGCATAGTGAGTACTCTTCACAACGGCAGCAGGAGCTGGACAACAACCTATGTGCGCCAGAAGCGCCACATCAGTACCTTCCACCCGTGGAGCTGGCGCCGGATCCTTGACATTTCCTGGAAGAACTGGTTTCCAGACAAGGACGTCCTGGACCAGGTCAGCACGCCAAGCAAGTATGATCTTTTCACACGCCGACGAATCCCCGTGGGGATGCCGGGGGCTCTTTCAGTATAAATCGTATCCCCACCTTCTTTTATGTTACTCTGTCTTTGTTTCTGCCTCGTTCCTTTGCTTTCTGTCATTTCTGCCTATCATTTTCTGCCTTGCTGGTCCGTTCACCTCTATGTGTTCGATAAAGTCTTAAGTACTTTTTCTTAGGATTGATAATTGGGTACATGTATTAAGTGCATTTTTGGCTCTAAGGAGGTGAGATATGCTGAAGCAATTTTAGGTAATTTATGCCTTTTCATATATGTTTTGGTGTCCTTATGTATGCTTATATGCGTATTCAGGTGTTTTTTTTTAAATCCCCTGTGCGATAAATTGGACGGAAGTGGTCAACATCAGGGGCATATCCTTAGATTATGTGAGCGAATGCATTGATATGTGTACTTTATTTTCTTTTCTTTTTTTTTTCCTGCTGAAGTATTGTATGTTTTGAAGTGGTTATAGCCCTGATATGGCTCTACGCAGTCGACTGGGCTTCAAGCAACAATAACAATAACAGTAACACGACGGCGCTGGCTTGGCCATGTCCGGTGCATGCAGGACTGTTACTTCTCTAAAAGATATCCTGTACGGACAGTTCATGTTAAGGTGCCAGCGCACAGGGCGCCTTCTGCTGCAATACAGGGTTGTCAGCTTTCATGACTGAAGTCCGCTAATATCCGTGTGGACTCTTGAAAAGACATAAATACAAAACGTTGTGCCTGGAGACAGGCTCTACATACTACATGCATGTATCGCCACTGCAGAAGAGAAATAAAAATAAAGCCTATATATATGTATATACATGTATATACAGTCATATGTATATATGTATATACATATGTATATAGGCTTTCCTACTCTCTCTTCTGCCCGCAGACATCTACGCATACATACATA
>CM060305.1:63625663-63658163 GCA_030674185.1 Monoplex corrugatus
CGTCTTTTATATAACAAGACAAGACAGGCGCAAATTTTCGGCCAACTGGCCTTTGTCAAGGGTAAGATTACAGACAAACAAACACCAGATAAAAAAATTTTGAGAAAAAGACTGAAATTTCCCTGCTGCTGTGTAAAATGTGAGAAAAGGAATAAACTAAAATGACATCATAATATGTTTTTGAGTAAATATGATGTCAGAGCGGAAATGAGAACTATGCCGCACTAGCGAAGAGTAGTGTTTGGAATGTAAAGGATACCAGTATTAAATAATGCAGAAGAGAAAATATATGCATATGTTCGACAGAATGGGAAAATATTTAATCAAGAGGTATGGCTGATGTAAATGGATCGTGCCTAGTGCAACGAATCCGGTCTGACCTTGGAATAGGAAGAAAAACATCCGAAACCAACAGCCCAGGGGCTGAAGGGAAAACCGGAGTCCCCGGGGAAAAAACCTTAGTCAGACGCGGCTGGGCCTGTCTTGTGAAAGGAAAATTCAAACAGATTGAATTTAAAAGAAAAATGAAAATAAAAGTAAAAATAGAGATAAATAATAAAAAGGCATATGCAGCCGCAAAGCCAGTACCTCACTGGGATGGGAAAATGGTGATAATATGGTCTATTTCAGTAAATCATTATCGAGATAAAACATACATGGACTCAAGGGCACATTAAAAGAAGACAATAGTATGCATAAAATCATCCAAGCAGTTTAAACATAAATAATACACGAGGGACAAGAAATGTTATACGTATACATTTGAGAGAATATATACGCATATACATACACACCAAGGTAAAAGTACATGCATGCAAAGCCATGTCCAGATAAAAGTGCATGAAGTGGCATGATACTGAAATCAGTTAGGAAATCTTTATAAATGGTTTGTCACTGAGTCCATGTGGCTTGCGCATACCAAGTGTACTATAAGGTGGGATTCTCTGTTTTCCTGTTTATGGTGCTGTTACTGTATAGAAGCCAGAGACCTTTCACTCTGATGTTGTTGATTGAGTGGTCCGACTGGTTGAAATGATTTGAGATAGTTTTATCTCTTTGGTGTCGGATGTCAGCCAGGTGTTCCTTGTAACGTGTATCAAGGGTACGTCCAGTTTCACCAATGTACAGTTGAAAACATTTAGTACAGCTGATCAAATAGACAATGTTATAGGTTTGACAGTTAAAATGTTTTGTAATTTTCATGTGCGATTTGGGGCCTCTGACTGTGGTGGCTGAGCACACGAAAGGACATGTCCTGCATTTGGGTTTGTTACATGGAGAGGTTCCTGGAGGTTGGCTGGCAGGTTTTCTGAGTTTTGAACGGACCAGCAAGTCACGGAGGTTCGTGTCTCGTTTATGGACAATTAAAGGAAGCTGGTCAAAAATGTCAGCTACAGTAGGACTGGACTGTAGAATGTCCCAGTTGGACAAGATGATTTTTTTCACAACCGGACGATCGTCTTTGGCAGCTTTTGGCTCAGAATGGAGGGCGTTTGATCGAGAGACAGAGTTGACTTTTTTACGGGCTTCATTGATGGTACACAGTGGGTAATGTCTACGTAGGAAGAATCTGGTCATTTCATCTGCTTTGTCATGGAAGTCATCATCATTTGAGCACAGGTGTCGTAGTCACAAGTGCTGAGAGTAAGGAATGCTGTTTTTGGTTTTGGAAGTGTGAGATGATCGATAGTTCTCATTTCCGCTCTGACATCATATTTACTCAAAAACATATTATGATATCATCTTAGTCAGTTTATTCCTTTTATCACATTGAACACAGCAGCAGGGAAGTTTCAGTCTTTTTCTCAAACTTTTTGTATCTGGTGTTTGTTTGTCTGTAATCTTACGCTTGACAAAGGCCAGTTGGCCGAAAATTTGCGCCTGTCTTGTCTTGTATTAAATAACCGTTCGTATTCTTCTTTCGTGTTTTTTTCTGGTTCCTGTATGTCCGTATAGCCTTTATTTTAACCCGACAATGAATGGATCACAGTGACTGATGTTTCAGTTTGTGTGTGTGTGTGTGTGTGTGTGTGTGTGTGTGTGTGTGTGTGTGTGTGTGTGTGTGTGGTGTGTGTGTGTGTGTGTGTGTGTGTGTGTGTGTTTGTTCACCTATGACTCAACTGTCTCTAGAGTTAAGTCTTACTTAAGGCCCAGTTACCATAGTTGTAGATTGTGTGAGGTCAACGCGAGTGAATGCATGTTTTGGATATGTGCGGTGAGTAGTCGAGAGAGGAACTCTTGTGAAGAGGAAGGAGGAAAAAGTGGAACGGTAGTTTTAAAAGGTTTCGTCTGCAAAGGCTCGTTTTGTTGTGGAGCGAACGATTGTTATTCGCTTTGTGTTCACAATTTAGAACAACCATCACCACCCTGACCACCCCATTCCCTAGTCAGCTAACCAATCTGACAGCTTGTCATGCTAATTTACATGAAGTTAGTGAAGTTACTGTCTCAAGTATTAAAGTCCTACCTAAGGCCTAACTACCATCTCCAGCCCCCACCCCCTTATGACGCAGCAGATCTGACATGCTTATCACGTTAATTTACATGATATGAAGTTACCGAAGTTACCGTCTTAAGCGTTAAGTCTACTGAATGCCTGCGTACCATCTCCAGCCCCCACCCACCCCAACCCCCGGTGACGTAGCAGAGTTGACTTGCTTATCGTGCTAATTTACATATGTAGCCCGTCGACCGTCCTTGATTGTGGATATGAATGTCAACATCATCATCAAGTGCCCTGCCGCATGACGTTGGTGATCATGACCCTCCATATGTAGATTACCCCAGCTATGGGTAAATAGCACCACTGCCTGGTGGTTATCTCGGGAGAGAATAAAGCTAAGTGAGTAAACCCTAAAAAAAACCCAAAAAAACCCCCAAAACCCCCACCCCTACTGCCTTGTAGGTTGTCGTGGGAATGACAAGGCTAGCGGAGAGACCGTACACAAACAGATAGAAGGCAACGGGAAACCACCATCGTACTTTCCCAGGTATAATCATGGCCAGACAAAACAAGATGTGAATGTACCTTTACGATATAGTCAGCAGTCTGGCCACCGATGCCGTTATTTAATCATCATACATTAAGAGGCCGGCTGGCTCTGTTGACAAAACCATGGGCAAGCGATCTGATATTTCGAACCAGAAAAACACGCCAATAGAATCAGAACCAGACTGAAACAGACGCAAACTTTCGGCCAACAGCATTTGCCAAGCGTAAACATAAAATCACAAAAGAACAAACAACGAATACAAAAATGTGAAGAGAAATACTAAAAGTAAAACTTCCCTGCTGCTTCGTCCAGTCGTTTGTTCTTTTGTGATCGTACGTTTACGCTTGACAAAGCCAGTTGGCCGTAAATTTGCACCTGTCTTGTCTGGTCGTATTAAATACGCGTTCTTATTCTATTTTCGTATTTTTCTGGTTTCTGTTTGCTTGAACGCGGGTGGTCGCACTTGTTTTTGGATCTCTGATATTTCGAGTTCAGTCCAAACTGCGACATAAAACCTTGCATGTTTATTGGCCATGCTAATGTTCCAATGATGACAATGGTGTCAGTGTTTTATAGATCACGTTCTCTCCCCCCCCCCCCACTCCCTATTTCAAGACCTTGCCAGTGCATACGATTTTGCGCAAGCTCGAGGAGTCGGCCAGATAATTACTGGCAGCTTTGGATGAACATGTATTGAATTGTCTGTGATGAATCCCTCTTGAACAGTCTCCAGATTTCAAGACTTAGTAAACAATCACAGGCCACTAATGTTCTTCATCACTTTCAATGACGTATTTCGTGTCCTCATATCTATACTCTTCAATCTTAGTTTGTGTAATCACTTAACTCAGTTTTCCATGTATGTATTCATTATTCATGTATTGTCGATTGAATCACCTGTCCTGAAGATTTTTCATCATTATGTTGTGACTAAAAACAATGTAGAAATGCTTGTATATGTTAGTCTTGAAAAGAGGCATCCCAGGAGCGTCTCAGCTGTGTAGAGCATAGCATGAGGTTTCGAAAGCAACCCAAAGAGCTAAAGCAGAGAAGAGGAACTTCAGTATAATGTGGCTCCATCTGGCAAATGCGTGTGGATTACTCCCAGACAGCCATTTTTTCTTTACAGTAATGTTACTTCTATAATATTGCTATTTCCATTGTTACTATTGCTATGATATTCATTATTGTGTTTCTTATTATCATTGCTGCTCCTACTGATATCATTGTTGTTATATGTTGTTATTTTTGTTGTTGTTGTTGGATGTTGACATATATCTATTTGACATGTGTCTGCATTTGTCACTCATGATTTTGTAGTGTTCGACCGATTGAGGCATGGAAGTTGATATTTCATTATTATTCACTTTTAGGACTACTTTGACGTTATATGTGATCTAGTTCGTCGGTTTTTATCATAGCATTAGAGTTGATATGTATCCCCCTCCCTTGTTTGTTTGTTTTTCTTCATTTTATGCTTATGTGTGAAGGGTAGCAAAGACTAGACGCAAGGTAGATCCAGTGGGACTTAATGCTATTATCCTTCAATAATAAAGTTTTCATTGCTTTATTTACTTTCTCTTTTTTCTACTGTCTTCTCCTTAACATTACAACACAGTGTACGTGTGCGTGTGTGCGTGCATGTGTGTGTGTGTGTGTATGTGTTTGTGTGTGTGTGTGTGTGTGTGTGTGTGTGTGTGTGTGTGTGTGTGTGTCCACAGCCACCAAGATGGCCACACCCAAGCTGGCAGAGACAACACAGGGGTCAATGGGGACAGTGGTGCTGTGGATAATGCTCCTGTCACTACATCCCTTGCCCTCAGACACCAAGAAGGTCGTACATATCCCCGCCTCCTTCACCAGCCACATCAAGTACCACACCAAAGTGGCTCGTGCGCTTCACGAGCTGGGTCACCAGGTGTGGCTGGCCATGCCGGACTATCTGGTAGACAGAGGGGTTCTCAACACCGCCAATATCACCCTCATCCAGTACCGCCTGAGCCACAACTATGAAGATGATACCATGAACTTGTTCTTGGATGGATACTTCCAAGGAAAGCCTGATCGTTCAATGAGCTCGGTTGCCATAAGTAAGGAGTTGTGTGATGAAATTTTGAGGAAAACAGATGTAGAGCAGAAGATCAGGGATATTCAGCCCGATTTGATTATCATTGATAATTTGCCCCATATGCACACTCTGACCGTTCTTCCCTATAAGCTGCGTGTCCCGTATGCTATGGTGGGCACAGTGTACGATATTCTTTCCACGAGGATCCCTTATTCATCGGCTGTCAACGTTTTACAAATGGGAGTTTATTCTGATGATATGACTTTCTTTCAGCGAGTACAAAACATGCTTATGCATATAGCGTTACAGGTTCATAACCCATTCATGTACAGAGATGTTGTATCAATTTACGCTCCAGAAATGCCTTATATTCCTAACAGTCAATTGATCTCTCGGGCTGAGATCTGGTTGGTGGAGTTGGACCACATCTTGGACTATCCAAGACCCACACTTCCCAATGTCAAACTGATTGGAGGCACGGCCACGGGACCTGGCAAGCCTCTGCCGCCTGAGTTCCAATCCTTCATGGATGGTGCGTCCGAAGGTGTGATCATCGTGTCTTTTGGTAGCTACGTGCTGGGTGTTCCCAAGTTCATAAGCGATAAGCTGTTGAAGGTGTTTCAAGAACTTCCCATGAAAGTGGTGTTTAGATCCAACCTGACGTCCCCAGACACTGCCAAGATCTTCATGTCCCGTTGGCTGCCTCAGAATGACTTGTTGGCTCATCCCAACACCAAGCTGTTTGTCAGTCATTGTGGGAAGAACGGGCAGTACGAGGCTCTCTTCCACGCCGTTCCTATTCTGTGCACTCCCATGTTTGCTGAACAGCCCTATAACAGTGAACGTATCCGCAAGAAAGGTTTAGGGGAAGTCGTGGACCTGAGGACTGTCAGTCAGCAACAACTGTTGACCCACATCACCACAGTAGCACGTGACCCTCGTTACAAGCAGACCATCTCCAAAGCGTCCAGCTTGTTCCGGCAGCTGTATGGGGTCCCTATGCAGGAAGCCGCCAAATGGCTGGATCACGTCATGCAATATGGCGGCGACTACATGCGTTATGCCGGCCAGAAAATGCCCCTCTATCAGTTCCTGCAACTGGATGTCTTGATGTTTGTGTTTGGGCTTGGCGCTCTGTCGTCTGTGCTGATTTACCTATGTGTTAAAATGTGTTGGCGGTGCTGTTTTAAAAAGAAACCCAAGTCTGACTGAACTGTCGAAAAGATTTAGGCATTTACTTGACAAGATTGTGTAAGACACAATGAAAATAAGATTCCTCTTGCCTTCTTGATATCTTCAAATAATGTGTAGGTATAGATACAAATGTAGCTATTTCCTCCTGTAACACACAGACCTGATGAACATATTGTTTACCATAGTACAATATTAAGGTAATGATTAGAACTCACTACCTGTGCGCCGTACAAGGCAGACAGACAGACAGACAGACAGACGGGCGGGACGAACGGACGGACGGACAGATACACACACACATGTTATATATATATATAATATATATATATATATATAGAGAGAGAAGAGAGAGAGAGACAGAGAGAGAGAGAGGGAGGGAGGGAGGGAGGGAGAGACAGAATGACAGAGACAGGGGAAGAGGCAGAAAGACAGACAGAATAACAGAGAGACAGGGGACAGAGATAAAGAGAGACAGAGAAAGAAGGTATGTAAGAGACTCAGAGAGAGAGAGATAGACAGACAGCCCGACAGCCAGCCAGACAGACAGACAGAGAGACAGACAGAGAGACAGAGACATGGCGTTGAATCTATCCTTTGTCGCTACAAATACATCTACAACCCTCTTTGTATTCATCCACTCCGCAAGTCTGTATGAGATTTTCTCCCTAGGTCTACCAGGTGCTCTTTTTCCTTCCAGCTTTCCTGTTCTGACTAGCTGCTCAAATTTCTCTTGCCTCGTAAAATGTCCTATATTAAAATATCTGGGGAAATGTCAATCTATTATTTGTCATTTTGAAGACCTTTTGTTTGTTTATTCATTTCTAGCGTTCCTGATAGCTAGAATTCTTGTTTGAACTTAATGCGAGGTTCTAAAAGTACATTTAGTGGTATCGTCGTATAGTTCATTGATGTTGCCTATCTCTCTCTCTGCCTACAGAAATCTCTATGGCTTTTAGTTGTAAGAAGTCTATGAGATGTATTGCCTTTCCTGTTTCCTTTGCTAAAGACGAGGTTTGGGATGATTCTTGACTCGTTTCATTTTGAAGGGGGCATGTTTATTATAGGCAGCTTTGAGAGAGTGTATCTAAAAGTCTGATGATTCATCTGAATCAGTAAACTGATATATTTGCTAGAGAAGAGAGTTAATTAAATTACAAAGTAAGGTATATGTATACATTTTTTAAAACATTTTAACGTTTCTTTGACCACGTAAGACAAACAAGGGAACGATCACTGCATCTATATACAGGAATACATACTTAAGAAACATTACACTTAGCTGTTACATAGACATGATCAGTTTCGATCTTGTTGTTTTATATCAAATACAGTTATTCAGGACATGAAGTTCATCTTCAATTTCATCACAAACTGTACATTTTCTCTCTTCTGTCAGAATGTTTCTTCTGTTGAAATGTTTTCGTATCTGCTCCTTTCAATTTGTGGATTATGTATGCTGATCAGAAGTCTCGAAAAAGCTTTGGTCAGATTCTTTTCAAAATATGTATTAGATAACGTTCTAAACGGTAGTTGATTGTTATTTTATTGAAGGTTCGAAACGGTAGTTGACTGTTATTTTGTTATAATAAAGTAATCTTGATGTATTTGTACTTTTTGTTGTTGTTGTTGATTTCAGAGGCAGATATATTTGCATTCAGTTGTTTTTTCATTGCATGTTTCAGTTTATGTTTATTCAAAGTTGACTGTTTGTCCCATACGTGATTCATTCCAATACCATTGAGAATATTTGCATTTATAAAACAAAACCAGACTTGTATGAATTGGTCTGTTTTGTAACATCTGTATATCTGTTTTACATAAGTTGTGTTGTCTGGTTCTAATACGTGTTTCCAGAATATGTGTTGATGGTTGTTTACTATTGGTATTGTCACTGGACTGATCTCCCCTGTGAATGACGTAGCGAGTGTGCTACCGGGATGAGAAGATGGTGACTGGAAGATAAAATAAACGTGTTGCTCCTAAAAGTTGGACTGGCCTGCTGTACGAGTGACAGATAGCTTTTCTCAACAATAAGTACCTCACAAATAATTTGCATACCGATAGAAAATCGCCCTAGTTGCTAGTGCTGATACATTCACAACTTTCTTTTTGTCTACTCCAAGTAATTGCTTACACAATTATGTAGTCTTTCACAGTGTAACGTCGTTATAGACACTTTTGGAATGGTGGCTTGAACATGAAACTCTATGTATTGTCACTGGGATCTTCTGCACAGGGTAACTATATTTCAGCACTGCTCGTTGATATTGGAGTGATGACTAAGTGATATAGATATATCATTATATCTAGTCTCAATTTGATTCTTTGGTAGATATTTTCATACATCGACTACTTTATTTGCTTGTTTTTCTAATTTCCTGGCCAGTTCTCCAGGTGTCTGTATTCATCGGGCTTGGTTGATGCAACGATATATCATGACAATAAGCATAGAATACAGCCCTGTCACATACAATAGAATTCCATAGCATTGTGATCGGTGATGTCTCTTGTTTTTCCTTTCATGGTTGGTTTTTGGCTAATTCTTCTAACTATTCTTTCGGCCACTTCTCTAACTATAGCCTCAGCACGTGTGCTTAAAACGAAGACCTAGCAACTGGAATCATATGATATATCTGTTATTTCAAGTTCAGAAAATGAGTAAAAATGCACGGTTTGACTAGCTGTCTAACAAGCAAACTGGAATAAACAATTTTAGGAAAAAAAAAGAAGAAAAAAACCTTTACTGAATGCTTTTCATCCTTGAATACATGAACAATCCCAGCCTGTAACATGACAACTGGCCTGTTCTCTGTTGTCAGTAGGCTATGCTATCTAGTCCCGTTTCCAACCCCTTCCCTCCCATCCCCGGCCACCACCATATGACTGTGATAAACTAAAATTATGCCTTTTTAATGCTCAGTCAACATGCAAGGATGACAAAGCCGAAGTCATTGCTGATTTTATCGCAGATGAGCATGTTGACATTGCTTTTATCACAGAGACATGGCTTAACCCCCTTGGTCACGAACCTATACATGCTAGCCTCACTCCGAGTGGTTACAGGCTTGCTTCTTTCCATCGCTCATCCCGAGGTGGCGGTATCGCCATCCTCTACAACGACTCACTCCATTCCCGCCTATCTTTCTCGCAGTCTCTGCCTTTCTCCCATCCTTCTTTCGAGCACGTTGAAGTATCCTTCCAATCCACCCCTCACCCCATCACCTTCTCCTGTGTCTATCGACCCCCACCTAGCTCTGCCAACAAACTCACCACATCCACGTTTCTCTCTGACTTTGACCAATTGCTTGACCACTACTGCCTCTTACCTGGAAATCTCATCATTCTAGGTGACATCAATGTCCACTATGACAACACTCACCGTTATGACACAAGACATATCATCAACTCTCTGTCCAATCACAATATGACTCAACACATTTCTGAACCAACCCATCAAAAAGGTCACATTCTTGACTGGATCATTTCTCGTGATCACCACAATTCCGCTATTGACAACTGCTTAGTTCTTTCTACCCGTCTAACTTCAGCCCTTCCATCTGACCACTCTGCAATTCTCTGTTCTCTCGACATTTCTCCTCCTTCCCGTACCATGCGCACAGTGACTCGACGCAATCTCAAATCTATCGACCTCTCCACATTTTCATCTGATGCCTCCCGTCTCCTTTCTGAAAAGTCACATAACCTTGCCGATGAATTCTATACTACTCTCCACCATCTTCTGGACACTCATGCTCCAGCTACAACCCGTCTTTTACCTGACCGCCCCCCTACCCCCTGGCTCACTCATGAGATTGCCTGTGCAAAACGTGCCCGCCGCAGAGCAGAGCGCCGTTGGCGCAAATCCAAACTCACTGTACACAGGCAACTTTTCCAAGCCTCTAAAACAAAAGTATCCACCCTCATTGCATCAGCAAAAACAAGGTATTTCCAAACCAAAATTCTGAATGCCTCTTCTTCAAAAGAACTCTTTACAACCATGAATCATCTCCTTGGCACACGAAAAGATTTACCTCTCCCAACAAAACATACAAATGAAGAACTCCCATCTGTATTCTCCAAGTATTTCACCACCAAAATACAAACTCTTCGTGACAGGCTTGACAGGACACCCTGTCAACCATGCCCTCCTGACCCTTCCTTCTCTGGCACACCTCTTACTACTTTTACCCCAGTCTCACAAGAAGGAATTTTCAACACAATCAGATCCATGTCGTTCAAAACCTGCGAACTGGATCCTCTTCCAGGTTCTGTCTACTCCGACTGTCTCCCTACTCTCCTCCCATTCATCACTGACATCATCAACACTTCTCTTCAAACTGGAACTGTCCCAGATTCTTTCAAGTCTGCTATTGTTCACCCTCTCCTCAAGAAACACAATTTAGACCCAAATGAACTGAAAAATTACCGGCCTATCTCTAATCTCTCTTTCTTGTCAAAACTCCTTAAAAAAGTCGTCCTCAACCAGCTGAACTCTCACCTGTCTGCCAACAATCTCCTCAATCCTTTCCAGTCAGCCTACCGCCAGTGCCATAGCACTGAAACTGCCCTACTACACATTCTCAACAATCTCCTCCTTGCAACTGATACTGGCAAAGTCTCTCTCCTCACACTCCTTGATCTGTCTGCAGCCTTCGATACCATTGACCATGGTATTCTCCTTTCTAGACTTCATCATACTTTTGGCATCTCTGACATTGCTCTCTCCTTTTTCACTTCATATCTATCAAACAGAAAACAAACTGTTCTCATCAATGGCACTTACTCTTAACCTGCATACCTGACCTGTGGTGTTCCACAAGGATCTGTCCTTGGCCCTGTTCTTTTCACTCTTTACACCTCCCCCCTGTCCACCATCATCAACTCCCACTCTATAAAACACCACTTCTATGCTGATGACACCCAACTTCAAGACAGTGACTCACCTGATAATATACAGCGCCTGTTGACTCGCACCACTGAGTGTTACTCGGACATTAAGAACTGGATGATGTTCAACAAACTTCAGCTTAATGACGACAAGACAGAAGCTATCCTCATTGGCACCCGTCAGAAACTTTCTCAGCTGCCTCCTCTTTCTCTCCCATTATGTAACACATCAGTCCCAATTTCTGATTCAGCTAAAAACCTTGGTGTCTGCATTGACTCTACCCTCTCCATGAACAACTTTGTTTCTCAAACTGCCAGATCTTGCTACTATCATCTCCATCGTATAAGGCTGATCAGGAAGTATCTCTCTGTCGAAACAACTGCAAAACTCGTTCTCTCCTTCATAATGTCTCGCATTGACTATTGCAATTCACTCCTGTCTGGTCTTCCTGCCTCCACCATTCACATCCTACAGCGCATTCAAAACAATGCTGTACGCCTTGTACTCAAAAAGAAAAAAGCTGACCACATATCTCCTCTCCTGGCACAACTTCACTGGCTCCCTGTATCAAAGCGAATACAGTACAAACTAGACACCATGTGCTACAAAAGCCTCAATAACGCAACCCCCGATTACCTGTCAAGCCTACTTGAGATCTATGTTCCCTCACGTACCCTCCGCTCTGCCTCCGATCCTCTGACTTTTCGCTTTCCACGCACTAAGCTCAATACCTATGGTCCACGAGCCTTCTCTGTTTCTGGTCCACTCTCCTGGAACAAACTTCCTCTCTCAGTCCGTCAGCAACCTACTTTTGTCTCCTTCAAGTCCGCTCTCAAAATTCACCTTTTCTCCTCCGCATAAAATCCTAACCTCACTCAACCCCCCCCCCCCCCCCTCTGCAGCCTGTCTCCACTCGGAGGGGAATCACATGGTCATAATATATAGGCCTAATTGTATATGCTATGCTCTCTATAATTTTCCATTGCTTTTATTCTTGCTTTTATTGCTTTTATTCTTTCTCCCCATTTATAGCCATGCGTGTGTGTGTGTGTGTGTGTGTGTGTGTGTGTGTGTGCGTGCGTGCGTGCGTGCGTGCGTGCGTGCGTGCGTGTGTGTGCGTGCGTGCGTGCGTGTGTGTCTGCTTCAGCGCTTAGATTTGATTTTATCAAGATTTTGCGCTATATAGATATTGTATTCATTATTGTAATTATTAATTATTAAAATAAATATTGTAATTATTATTACAAGACCTTGCCAGCGCTTACAGCTTTGAACAGACTACAGAAGTTTGCCAGATAATTGCCTGCAGGTTTGAGTGCAGCGCACTTTGTTCGAGAGCAGTGGATCCTTCTTCAACAGTTTGCAAACTCATCAGCACATACGCCAATTTATGCCAATCGTGGTTTCTGCGACATATGTTTCAATCATTTTTGCCCAGCGCAATGAAACATCCGTAAGAAATTCTGTTGTTTTTGTCATTTTGTGTGTGTGTGTGTGTGTGTGTGTGTGTGTGTGTGTGTGTGTGTGTGTGTGTGTGTGTGTGTGTGTGTGTGTGTGTGTGTGTTGTGTGTGTGTGTGTGTGTGTGTGTGTGTGTGTGTGTGTGTGTTCCAATGATAGGCTGATACAATACTAATAGGCCTATAAAAATATAGACTAGGTTAGGTAGGACCTCAGGACCTGGCCAGCTCATGGGTTTATGTGCAGGCCCATGGTTTGTGCCATGATCACCATACACATGGCACCCGTGACGTTGGTACACATATGGAATTCGTTCCGAGCGCGGAGAAACTAAAACTGAAGTTCGTGTGTGTGTTACAGTTATATTTGTTTCTTTATTGTCTTTTGTATACAATGCTTGACAAAGGAGAAATGGGAGAACATTCGCACCTGTCTTGTTTTGTTAATCAAATACACTTTCTCAACCTGTTTTCAACTGTTTCATGTTTCTGTTTGCCTGACCGATGGCAGCGATTTTGATTCAGTGCACGTGTAAATCAACATGTGTGTCGAACGAAATGAAAGTAAGAGTGATGTCCCTTCATGCTTCGGCCATATTTCTTACGTTCGGTTTGACGACGGCGTCGTCGGTTTAGTTTGTGGAAAAAAGAAAATATGGCATCTACATTATCGAGAAGGGCAGCAAGGACACTCCAGGTAGAAATCATGACGCTCTTCAATCTAAGCAAGTTACAAGCATTATGTTGTTCAGCTTCTCTGTAAGATTGTTATTGCCGGCTGACCTTGCAAAGGTCTTTAACTTGGAAAACTTTTGTCGTCTGCTCGTACGCTTTTACAGCTGAACTCGAACTGGACAAAATCAACAAAAGATTGTTTCTTGTCGTGTTTATGACGGTAATAATGATGATGATGATAACAATAATAACACTAAGGCCCAGTGATTGTGACATTTGACAATAATGATGATGACGACGACAATGATGTTGATTGATAATAATAATAACAAATAGCCTAAACAATAGGCCTATATGATGATAATAATAATATGGGGTCAGTCTGAGTCTCATAATCATAATAATGATAATATAATAATGCTCTAGATCTTGATGTATGAGTTAAATCAAAGCGCTCTCTCTCATCATTCACTTAAACACTGGCAATGACAAAACTTTATGATACAAAAGCCTTTTGAAAAGGACAGGAGAAGAGTGTGTGTGTGTATATGTGTGTGTGTGTGTGTGTGTGTGTGGTGTGTGTGTCTGTGTGTGTGATATTTCTGTTTTTAATTTGAATTTTACTCAGTTACTAGTGTTAAACTTGAATGATGACATAGTCATAGTGTTTCTAGGCTTTTTCAATCTTTGCCATTTTCATTATGCATAGTTAAATTGACAGTTTTGCATGGTGGATACAATGGGTAAGACAAAAGAAAAGTGAAGATATGTTTCTAGGTATTAGTAGGCTCATTTGTAGTATGAATTTGATCTTTTTTGCTGATGACCTTTTGGTGGGAGACTACCTACAGAATAATGCACATGACACCATGTTCTTAAGCCTAATTGTTTATAAATGTGATGCAGGCTCGATTGTACTCTGCTGCAGCCAGGCAAGAGGCAAGAGAAGGCAGTTATTCACTGGTACAGCAGCCCCCAAAGGTATTTTCTCCCTTTTCTTCATCTCTGTCTTTTCTCTGTCTCTCTCCCTGTATATCAAGCTTAGATAAAATACAGGATTATGACAACAGACTGAAAAGAGACATTTTCTATTGGGCATAAACTGATAAAGAGCCACAAAATCTATGGCAAGCATAGCTTAGCATTGCAGCACAGCACAGCACAGCACAGCACAGCATAGCATAGCATAGCATAGCACAGCACAGCACAGCATAGAACAGCATAGCACAGCACAGCATCCACAACACAGCACAGCACAATGACATGACATGACATGACACGATATGACACAACACAACACAGCACAACACACAACACAGCACAGCACAGCACAGCACAGCACAACACAACTTCTGTGTTAGTCCATGATGCCGATGTGGATGGTGGATGGCAATATTGATTTTATGGAGGAGCATGACATGGCTATACAGTGCACTGTCTGTTGTAGACTGGCATCAATCCAGCCTGCATTTGGGCCCACCATCTGTGATGTTTCTATTGACATTTAAGTCACATCCTCTCCTCTCTTTTTAAAAAATTTTTTTTTTTAAGCTGGGTTATGTCTCAAATGATCTGTTTATCCATTGGATCTTAGGCACATTTGCACTGTATCATATGCATACATGTATGCAAGTTCTTCTGGTTGTTTGTCTATCACTGTGTGGGCACTGTAATGTGTACCCTTTTTGCAAGTACAGGTTAATGGATCATTTAGGCGGAAGGAGAAACTTGCAATTTGAAACAGCTTATTAGTCAAGAGAAAAAGGAGGATGCTTAGAAGAGAAAATGGCAGAAACAGTGAGAATGATAAACAAGGAGACATTTCTGGCACAGAATTTCCAGGAGGTGGAGAAAATATTGATGAAACGAATCCCTCATATCCTACACAGGGAGAATCATATCCTCAAACTCAAACACAGCTGCAAGAAGTGGATGACACTTGATGGGCTGGTTACTAGCTGGTATTCCCAGCTGAGCCTATACTTCATAGCACGCTCAGCGCCACATAAGAGCTGGTCATGGCAAAACTTTCCACTAGTATAGTTACGGGAATTTGAACCCACAATCTTTCAGTCTTTCCTGTAGACACCTCACCAAGCAGTTGGTACTAAATCTGCAAAGGATAGCTTTTTGAAATTTATAATATTTAACAGGAACAGGTGGTCCAAACGTTTGGTATTGAATGTTTTTTCAACTTCAGTCAAATGACTCAAAATACTTTACTTTTCTCAAGATGGTGTCTTCGCACTCAGAATAAATTCCATATATATGCACTGATGCCACTTATGTCATCAGATGGAGAAGATTCAAAATGATCATGGCATAAGCCATAAGCCTGTATTCAACATAAGTCGTATGTGCTGTTAAGATCTTGAACCTCTGTAGGTTTTAACATGTGTGTTTTATGTTTGTCAAAGTTTGAGTAATCATGATGAACTTCTTTACCACACTGCCTGGTGCTTTCATACTGCTCTTTATTGATATCAATGTAAAAATGAAAAAAATGATCTTAGAAGCGTGCTGTAACTGAAAAACCATGTGTACTGACATATCTTTATTGTCTACAGCTGACAGTATTGCCAAACGGGTTGTCAGTAGCATCCATCGAAAACTACTCTCCTTTGTCTCGAGTTGCGCTTGTGGCAAATGCTGGTTCCCGATTTGAAGATGCTGATAATCTTGGTGTCACTCACTGCTTGCGTTTGGCTTCTGGACTGGTAAGCAAGTGTGCATGTGTTTTGTCTTGCAATTGCTAGCTTGGTTTATGATTTTGTTTGAGATTTATATGGTCCAAGGATGCAATTGATTAAAGCTACTCTTATAGATCACATTGTTGTAAAACATTGAAGCATCTCCATAGAAACAAAAGCCAGGCTTATCTGAAGTTATCAATACTGTCTTCGTATACTCAATGACTTACCAGTGCCAGACAAAAACTTTAAACATGTTCTTTAGAGAAAGATCATAACTTGCGATATGGAGTGTGTCCGCACAGCACGACATAGCAGGCAAGACCGGAAGAGACATGATTCAAAAAATGAAAGATGAGAGAAGAGAGGAACAACATCTTTCAACCATTAGCTCACTTAGCACTGGATTAAGTGTTTTGGCGTTCTAAACAAGATGTAAGTCAATCGGCCAGTTATGCACGCTAACAGTGCCAGATGCTCAAGTGTCAGAACCAGAAGACCATGGCAATGCTGGATTGTTACAGTGACAGGCACAGTCCACATCAACAACAGAGCAGTGCGCCAGGTTTCCTCTCTAGCTGCAAACTTTCAGTGTCATCACTGTATGACCTCTTCAGATACAGGTCAACAGAAAAAAACAATGACAGCGTCAGCATTGTTTTCTTTACATTTGTTAAATAAGAGCTGACAAATCTGATCTCATCAGTTTGTCTTTGTAGTTGATCTGCTACATTGTTTGATAAACTTACACACAGAATCACAGACAGACAGATAGACAAATAGATACACATGCACTCACACACACATACACACAAACATACGCACCACACACACAGACACACACAGACACACAGACACACACAGACACACAGACACACACACACACACACACACACACACACACACACACACACACACACACACACACACACACACACACACACACACACCACACACACAATGCAACATAATGCATTGCAATGCAACGCAACACAACACAACACAACACAACACAACACACACAACACAACACAACACAACACAACACAACATGATTTGCCACAAAAGCATGCATATTCACAGTCATTTTCATATTTTTTATATACAACTAATCTCGCTCTCCTCATTCTCCTTTGTTCTTTCTCACTGTCCTCTCTCTCCCAGCTTGCTTTCTGAAGGAGTGATATTGATTGTAACAGTGTATAGTCATCATTGTCGTAACAGATGATTTAGTATTTTCAGTAACTGTTCTGAGCGTTGTTTGCAGAGTACAAAAGACTCTACATCTTTTGGCATTACAAGGACTCTTGAACAAGCTGGGGCAGAATTCACGTGAGTTTTGTGTTTAATAGATATAATATGCATGAAAAATATGTTGCATTTGGTCGTCATGTTATCTGACTTTTGTACTGAACCATTATATGGAAACAAGCAAACAAAGAAGAACAGAAAAAGTTTACATATGCACAATATTATACACACACACATATAGTGTATATCAGGGCTTAAAACGTTCTGTGTCTGGGCGGCGGAATTCCGCGATTTCGGTTTGTCAAAAAAAAAAAAAAAAAAAAAAAAAAAACACGAAAGGAGCAAGGCATCCGTGATCGGCTTGCAAGCGTTCATAGCAACGGCGCGCAAGTTATGGCCCCTGAATTTGGTTGACTTTCAGTATGTGCTAGTCTGATTCCACAAGTTGATCTCATTTATCAAAATTTGGATATTGTGACTTTCAAAATGTGCTGATTCCACAAGTTGATCTCTGTTATATGAGACTGAACTTTAAAATGTTTGATGCAATTACTGACTTTGTGTGCTCCACTTCAAATTTGATATTGTCTGATCATTTAAACCTGAAAAGTGAAACTTATTGAGCAACCCAAGAAGTGAGATTTCATCCAAAGACTACAGTTGGTGAACACCTGTAAAACACTCAAGTTAAAGGGTGAGTGTTCATTTTATTATCATGTTTTTAACCCCTTCTCCCCTTTTCCCAAATATATCTTCCTGTAATAATTATGTGTTTACAGCAATTTTTATGCACTAAGTATCTCTTGAAATTATGTCCAGAAAGCGCGAAATGGCATAGATTTACACTTGGTTTTTAAAAAATTTTCCCGGGGGAACATATCCCCGGACCCCCCTAGTTTCAGTGGGTTTTTTTCCTCCTCCTGTTTTAAGCCCTGGTATATATATGATATTTGTACAGATAGAGGAGGGCATGTCTGTAATAGTTATAGAGATAGAGAAAGGAGCATTTTATTATATGTAATAATAATAATAATAATAATAATAATAATACAATAATGATGAATACTACTACTACTACTATTACTAGCTACTCCAAACAGCATGCGTCAGGCGGAAAGACAGCGTGCGTCAGGCGGAAAGTCTGCAGATTTGACCTACTTTTTGGTGTTTTTCAACTCGTCATATTTTGCGATGTGTGAAAGAAAATGTAATAAAATCTACTGCAATAAAAAGATTGGTGTTTCGTTGTTTGAATGATGTACTTGTTTAAACTAATACTCATTTTCGTATATGTTTTATTACATGTTCATTCGCCCTACCCTAGCGAGTTCGGCTAGCTGTCTTGACGTAACGCCGATTGCCCTCTGTTTACACTACCCTTCCTTAATGCTCTGTCGCATTGCGTGAGTGGCTAGATCTAAAAAGATCGCCCAATGAAATGAAAGAAGACATCCAGATCCTTATTTCATGCCCGTTTCGTCATGATCCATGCGGTCAGTGTTTAAAAATTCAAGCAATAAAATGGTTCAAAGTAGAATTTCTACTATAAAGACCTGATTGTCCAAGCTCATAATACATCAGGTTGTAGATCAGACTTCCCTCTACAATATTTGTCCAAAATGTTGTTTCATTATCATTTCCACACGAAGCGGCAAGCGATAAAAAAGACCGAAGTGTACCACTCGTCATGAACACTGTAATTCGCACGCTGAATTGTCGGTCACCAGTAGTGACCGAAATGTGACACCAACTGCTTCAGTATCGCAGTCAGATCAACTGTTCGCGTAAGTTGGTAAGTTAGTTCTTTATTGTTTTTGATTTTATGAATATTTTGTTGCTCTGTGTACTTTTTATGACCGACACTGTTTGAAACAAGATGCTGTGGAATCGTGCTAACAACACAAACTCGACGTTGTGGGCTGGTCCGAAAAATGACTGACTTATTTTATATTTATTGGCACTAACTCACCTTCATGATAAAAGTATTACGAGAAAGAGACTTTTCATTTATTTCATTCATATATTTAGTAAAGAAAAGCATTCATTTCAAGGATTGAAGAGTTTTATTTGGTCACGTGACCTGAGCTTGTGCAGTACTTTCGGTTTCACAGTTCTTCCAATGTGAATGTGGTCGCACTTTCATCAGATGAATCAGTTAAGCTTCAACAAAACAAAACTATACGTATATAATTAGATCTATACTCACATTTTGTTTAGAATTTCGTACAATTATATGAATGTGCACTGTGAAATAAATGTGTAATCACAAGATTTGTTGCCAGTAAGTGAATAACAGACTGAACACATTCTCTTATTGATTCAACTTGTAAGCTGAAAATTTAGTGATATGACAATACTGGACAATTACTGAATTTGTCTGCAAACTGGTTGACATAGAAAACAATAACAACAGGAAATGTGGCTTGTTTCAGCTGATGAAACCTACAATCGACTGAGGAGAAGCTTTCTGCCTGGAAGAGAAGACCACCATTGTTGCCAGCTGTACGCGTGACTAACCGTCTCCTGCTTCAGTTAAACGGACTTCAGTTGGAAGGAAAGAAGTATTCAAAACAGGTACTGCAATTTTGCCTCTAGAATTAGATGGGTTGTCAGCAAATAAAAAAGGCTGTCTAAAACTGACAGGGTCATTGGATGATCTCTTGCTAGTTCTTCAACACCATCTCCTCACAGAAAGACCTATTCCTTCTGCAGACTGTCCTGTGGCTGCCTGTTCTGCTACTGCAACTCATCCTGAAGGAGATATATCTGCTGCTGACATGAATGAAGACACTGTTGAAGCAGCCCTATTTCACTTCACAAGCAGGGCTAGTGGATGGCTGTTTATTTTGTAGAAAGATTCTATATTGGACAGGTATTGGAGTTAAAGGAGAATGGCAGCTGGGCATCAGTCCGGTACCTGAACGGGTCAGGGGTCACACGGACTGTTTCTGCTGGCCTTCACGGGAGGATATTTTTGAAAACACACATGCTGAAGATGTTTTCTACTGGGACTTTGATTGTCTTCCAGTAAGCAATGATGGTCAAATCTGACAAGTAGATGATGTGGAGGAAATCATCGCTGCATACACAAAAGTGTCATCCGTCTACTGCGAGTAAGCAAACTGCCACAAAGCAAGCGGTATGGCTGACATATGTGCAACCATCCATGTTATTGCAAATGCACCAAGTATCACTTGTTGATTCCTGGGATTCTGGCCTGTTAATTGCAAGTGACAGATCTCAGCTAGTTACTATATATCACACTTTGTCAGTTAAGACTCAAGACTGTTTATCTGTTTATTGTTTCAGAGCACAGTGGCCAGAACTGTTGTCTAGTCTGCTCACATTCATTCTGTTTCAGTGAATTCCCAAGTACAGAACAAAAATGTTACTTAGTTGAAGCTACTGCAAGTCACACCTGAGACTGTGGTTTATCCATATAAAGTGTAGTGGCTACAACAGCATCATCTTGCCATGTTGTGATGAATCATGTGTACCATTAATGGAAATTTTGGGGCTTTTTAGTCCACACACATTCATTACATGGATGATCTCTGGACAGGAACAATGATAGCCATGCTAATTGTGATATTGATCATCTGCTGCTTTAGATATTGACTGGCACTTGAAGTCAAAACATTATCCAGATGGGTGACTGAGTTTTGCTATTTGTGAGTATTAAGAAAATTATTAATCAGTGTCAAATAAATGTGTATTTTTTCATTTTTACAGTTTTGAAAGTGTGCTGGTTGAGTCTGTCTTTTTTTGCTGAATCCAGTGATACCAAAAGCATTTTTCTAGCTCAATGGAAAGCAAAGTTATGAAAATGTGTCTCCGGCATGCTTTCGTGTTATACTTTGTATCAGTTGGGCATTGGCAAAACCCCTGATATTTCTGGTTTTTGATAGCAAATTTTATCACTTTCCCTGTGTAAGAACTACCTGGAAAAAATCAAACATCATCTGTGCATCAGAAATGTCAAGAAAAATGCAAAACTGATCAGAAAATACACATCAGTTCTGTTGTATAGCCTGCTGAAAATGACAGTTTTGTTGATTTGCGCTTTGGTGCAGAAATGCCTGTGAAAATTAGATCTTTAAAAATTCGCAACTTTTTCCCTAATTGAGATACAGAAATGATGTTGGTATCATTAGAATCACAATAAAATGATCTGTTTATTGATAATAGTTTCAAAAATCTGTAGGTAAATCTCGAAATCTGTTTGGAGTAGCTACTATTACTACTGCTACTACTACTACTATTACTGATGATGATGATGATGATGATGATGATGAGATGATGATGATGATTCTTCTTCTTCTTCTTCTTCTTCTTTTTTATCCTGGCTGTATTTTCTGATTTGCTGCTTTTCTGTTTTCCTGTCTGCCTGTCTGTTCTTCTATCTGCTTTTTGTTGTCTTATACCTCCTTCCTATTCCAACTTCCATTCTGCAGTTTTCTTGTTGTCTTTAGTTTCATTTGTTTCATGTACAGGTGCTCATCTACTCGAGAGTACATGTTCTACAAGATTGACTGCCTTCGTGACAACTTGTGAGTCTTCTTGTATATTGCTGTCATTAACTTTTAGACAGTGTGTTGATATTGAGAGGTTTTGTGCATAGTCATGTTTGTTTTACAACTCCCCCACCCCACCCCTTTCGACCGTTTCTTTGACCTCTATCAGTCTTAAATCCTCTCCAGTTGATAACCATAAAACAAAACAGTAGGCGTGCAGCTACTACTGAAAGGAATTTTGTTTATTGTGAAGGTGGGAATAGCATATACAGAAGCCTTTGAGATTAGGTAATGCTTACTGATATATGCTGAAATGTGGAAACAAATCCATGCCAGTTGATAAAAAGAAAGCAATATGTGTGTTTGATTTTGAAGGTGAGAGTGGCATATATTAAAAGCCTTTGATAGTGACAATGATTACTGGAACCTTTATGTGGTAAAGCTATCATCCAAGATTACTAGTCAATCCCATTAAAACATTCAATACCAACAGTCTTTTTTGCACACTTGCACATATATTTGCATGCACAACACATACAAACAGTGCTGACATGCATACATGATTATGCATACATGCATAATCAGACACAGATACAGACATATAATAACAACACAAACATGACACAACACAACCGCAACCACACCAACAACACAACACAACACAACACAACACAACACAACACAACACAACACAACACAACACAACACAACACTGCACGGCACGGCATGGCACGTGACAACACAAAACACGGCACAGCATAGCACAGCACAGCACAGCACAGCACAGCACAGCACAGCACAGCACATCAGCATGCGTGCACAAATACACACACAGACACATGCAGTCATGCAGGGGCTCAATCACTCATACACCCATGCACGCATGCACGTTTGCATGTATGCACGCATATACACGCACATACATACACATGCTCGCACGCTCGTGCACATGCGCGCACACACAACACACGCATGCACGCACGCACGCACGCACGCACGCACGCAGCACGCACGCACCACACACACACACACACACACATACACACACACACACACACACACACACAGAGTATGAATCTGTTTTAGATATGTCTAAAAACTTTTTTTTATCAGTTTCTGTTTTTTTTTCTGTTGTGATTGAAAATTAAGCTCAGCTTATCAAAGCTGAAAAATTGAAACAGAAGGGGGACTATTATGAGTTGAATATATATGTTTTCACGATCATCGCACTTAGGGAGATTTCCTTTGTGCTCACGTTATTTTGTCCCACTTTCTATGCCACCTTAATGGCCAGCAAAGCTGGCACATTTTTTTTATGGTGCAATGATGATGATGATGAGCAGGATGATAATCATGATACTGTACAGTTCCATCTGGGCTTGAAACTGTGTGGCAACGCTTTACTATCACGAGATATCCTGGCGTCACCCATGCCTAAGAGATACAGACATCTGCAGTGCCAACACCCTCACTTACCCATCAATGAAGTGAATGAGACTCAACTGTGTGGTCCCAGTCTTCCCAAAGAACTCATAGCATGCTCAACTCTGGGTAGGAGCTGGTTGAAGCCCTGTAATCCCACAGTGATTTTTAAAGGGACTGATGGGGATTCGAACCCACAACCTTCTAGTCGGTAGTCTGTTGCACTAACTACTACACCATAGTGAGTGGTTTTTGATGTTAGCAATAATTATCTTATTGGTATTTTGTGTTTTAAGTAATGATTACTTTACTGGTATTTTGTATTTTAAGCTGTTCCAAGTACTTTCAGTCTTAATTCATCCTCTTCTTATTTGCGATCATTATTGTTGTTGGGGTGTTTACATGACAGAGATCTTGTGACGAAGATCCTGATGCAGACTACCACTGCTCCAGCATTCAAGCCATGGGAAGTACAGAAAGTGGCAGATTGTCTTCACTTGGATCTGGCTACACTTAAAACACAGCCCAATGTTTGTGAGTGACATTCTTTTGATTTATACTTTTTGTGAAGACCGACCATGCTCATGTGACTTTTCTTCACAATTATGGTGGTCCTGGTGCCATGCAGCAATTTAATGTAAACATGGCTTTGGCACTTAACCCCTTAAATGCTCAGTATAATAGCACTTTCGAATAACAGCTTGCCAGGGTAAAATTTAGCTTTTTAGGGTAGGTTCAATAAAATGGTTACTGCTCATTTATTTCTTGACAGATCTCTCAGATGTTTTGCATGTTTTGTTGTTATGCATTGGTCTACAATGTCCTGTCAAAATAACTTGATTATGTTGATAATTAGTATAGCAGAAACTGACATAACTACAAAAAATTACCAAAAAATAACAGCTTTCGAGTATACACAAATACACTGTGCCACACAAAATGAGTCAGAACATTGGAAAAGTGGTTTTACTATTTATTCAACATCAGCACTAACACATGACAGTCATATAAATCCCAAGGAATGTTGCTCTTGATCATAATCTGCTCATAATTGGGAGTACTATTTTTTAGGAAAAAAGGGGCATAATCATGCTTTTTGCAGTATGTTCACTAACATGTACATTACTCATCCACTTATTGAGTTATTTGTTAGATTTTTTGTGGACTTCTTCCTTATACCCTTGTTTACAATTTCACATCATTCTAATTTGATTTTGTTGGTAATGATGATGGTTCACACTAATAACATGTGATAAATCAGTTTTTGTTTTGTTTTCAATTTGAGAGTTTTAGTACAATTCAGCACATAAAAGCCCACTGAACAAAGCAAAATACCTTTTGGTGTTTGCTCAGCAATATTACAAACACCTGGGATTCAAACTGATGTCAATAAATGTCCCTCTGTGTAACAATCTGTATGTTACTGGGGGTACCCCAATTCTACTGGAAAGGGGCATAATTTTACTATTTGGGGTAGGTTCAGTACCGCAATCACTGCTTATTCATTTGTTGACATATGACTTAGATTTTATGGCTTCTCTTTCATTTTACCCCAAGTTATAATGCTATATAACAATAGTGTAATTTTGTTAGCCATTGGGAAGATGGCCAGGGATATAACGGATGGTGGTTTTACAGAAAATAAAAGTTTCTAAAAACATACACATGTTACAACACATAAAACCTGTAAAACACTGACAAAAACTTCTGTTAGTGTTTACTCAACATCACTGTAAGTACACAGTATGGTCCAAATTGTTATAGTATAATATTATACATATTGGTAAATGTTCAAAATGACAACTATGGGAAAAAAAAGTCTGAAGAAAAAAATAAACAATTGTCTGTTCAAAAAGAAAGACCCTCCCCCCACATACACACACACATGGTATCCATTTGTTATCACACAAAACACTGTGGGAACTGTGTGAGTGTTTCTGAACATATTGTACTCACATTACTGCCATACTGTTCTAAAGGAATCCAGCACTTGTGCTTGGACATAATCCTCAGGTTGTCTGCATTCGTTACTTCATAACTTTGGGGGATGGTGTTCATTTTTTTGTCTGTCCAAATTGTGGTTCAAAGAAACACACAAGGGGATTCATTCTATACTCCACTTGGTCTTCTTTCACTGATGGCACTCAGTCTTGTCACAGCGTTCACAAAACGGTGAACACACACACAGGTGAAGAAAAAAAAACGCACTGTAGAATGGAAAACTAAGAACACAAAAACAAAAGCACAAAAAAGCAGAAGAAAATGAAATATATATAACTGAGGGGAAAAAAAAAACTAACACAGAACACCCTACTGCCAATACGCAAACTTGGTGTGGTAGTCCTTGAAGCATTGGCCTAAGCACAATCCAGGCTTGGATGGGCAGGAGGGGCAGTAGTAGCGGGATTCCTTCCGCACTTTTATTTTCTTCGTGCAGACCCGACACGGCTTGGTGGGGTTAGACTTGTTTGGTGTCGGTGGCAGTGGAAATAAAAAGTGGTGTGCACCCACCCTCACCTCGTCATCTGTTTTTCCCTCTTCCACAGCTGGCACCTGATCTGGCCAAATCCAAGAGGTGATGACACTCTCCAAAAAACTTAGGAAAGTTTTACAGGAGTCATCACCTCTTGACTTTTGCAAGATGAATGCATTGCAGGCTGCAACCTGCAGAAAATGGAAAAACAGTTTTTTTGTCCATTTCATCGACTTACGTGAGCAGTCATATGGGTGAAGCAGCTGATCTTGTTTGTCAACTCCACCCATATTCCTGTTGTAATTCGATGAAACAGACGGACGCATGTTGACACCCCGTCGTCCCCGGTGTGGAATGGGTGCCTCAGTGTGGCCATGCACAGAGGACAGCAGGTGCACCACTTTTGTGCTGTGGTACTTTGTGGCGACGATCTTGTTGTCACCACAAAGAGCAGCTGATGATCCGGGGTCCAGCTTCACTCCACGTAGCTCCTCTGGAATACCCCGGTTCTCCCGGACGGTGCCGCAGGCCAAGGTGTTCCTTTCCAGGAGGTAGAGGTACAGCCGCAGACTACTGTACCAGTTGTCCGTGTAGACATGGTAGCCCTTTTCCAGGAGAGGGGCTACCAAGTACAGCACCATCTTCTCGCTGGCCGAGAGAGTTGGGTTGTCTGCATTTACGGACTCTAGGACAGGCTGCACCTCATTGACGGGGTCCTCCTTTCCAGCATACACCTTGAAGCGGTAGCAGTAGCCACCACTTCCCTTGACACCGCCGTCAGACTCACAGCACAGGTATATTTTGATGCCAAACCGGGCACGTTTCAACGGTATGTATTGACGAAATATCAGTCTACCCTTCCAAAGAAGTAGACTTTCATCAACACATACCGCTTGCCGGGGCTCATACACCTCCTGGAACCTCTCATGCAGATGATCCAGAATAGGACGGATCTTGTAGAGCCGGTCGTACGCTGGATCACCTGGCACTGGCATGGCTGCATTGTTGTTGAAGTGCAGAAACTGAAGAAGAATCTGAAATACAGAGTAAACTTTCAAGATAAGTAAGCAGACCCACAACTGGGCACACAACACCCACACCACACACACACACACACACACACACACACACACACACAACACCTACACACACACACACACACACACACACACACAGCCACACACACACACCACACACACACAGCACACACACACACATACACAACACACACGACAGTACACACACACAGCATATAAAACACCCACTGATACAAAACTCTGACAGATGAACAAACTTGAATAATAAATTACACACAATATAAATAATGCTTTGCACAAATCGCAACTTGCTGGAAAACTACACACAAAAACAATAAGCACACACACACACCACACACACACACACACACACACATACACACACACACACATTCACACAACACACACTGACAGTATCACACACACATGAATATAAAAACACCACACTGGTTACCAAAAAAGTGCTTTGTGTTACAAGATCACAAACTTGAATGAAAAACTTGCAAACAGAAATAAATAATGCGTATAACTGTGCATCTCACAAACACACAACGCACATGCACAAACCACAACCACAACATACATCAACAGACACACCAGTCACCACACACACACACACACATCACACACACACACACACACACACACACACACACACTATACAACAACACACACACACACACACACACACACACACACACTACACACACACACTACACACACACACAACAACAAACACACACACAACACACACACACACAACACACACACACACACACACACACACACACACACACACACACACACACACACACACACAAAATGAATAGTGGAGGGATGAAGAATCAAGTAGTGAAAAAAAGAAAAGAAAAAAAAATAGAGCTACTTGCCTGGAACCGGTTTCTTGTCATGATGGAGCTGAAGACTGGAATTCTGTACAGCACCTTCTTAGACCAGTACAGTTCAATTGAAGGTAGCCGCACAATGCCCATCAGCAGAACCAGGCCCAGAAACTTCCTCATTTCTGCACCGTCGACTTTCTCCCACTTGTTGGCCCTGGAAAACTGTGGAAGATTGGGGTGTGCCTCGAGAAACTGGTCAGCATACAGGTTTGTCTGAATGACGAGATGGTTGACTAGGTCAGAAAAAAATAATTCCAAATAGTCAACCGGCCTAAAATTAGCACAGCTGACCTTCAACCCCGGATTTCCAGTGAAAACTACACCAGGGTTGGGGTGCTGTGCATCAGCTTCTCGCCATTCTCTCACTAGCTGTTGCTGACCACGCCTCACGCCACGCCCCCTGCCGCTTCCACGGGGCCCTCGCCGTCGTCCAGACCCCCTACCACGTCCACGACCCCGTCCCCTCCTGACAGGAGGGGGTGCAGTGCTTGTTGATGGTAGAGGATCCCCCATTTCCTCTTCTTCACCCTCGCTAGCACTGGTTTCCCCACTGCTTTCACTGGGAGCGAACGAAGGATCCACGTCATCACCAGCACCTATCTCCGATAAAAGTGGATGGTGCTGGTTCCCATCCGTCTCCTCCTCATCACTGATGTCAGGATCCGATCCTCCCATGTCTTCTTCTCCACTGTCTTGATCGTTGAATATCTCGTCCAACACATCAAGCGCAGTGTACCGCTTGAAAACAGGTCGAGCCGACGACGTACTAGGTCTCGCTGCCATCTTGAATTCGCTAATCACTGTAACCTCTCAACTCGCGATTTGCATATCCTGTGGTCAGTTACTGGTGACGTGAAGGGTATGGGGCTCTTCGCTGATATCAGCAACAGAGTTGGAAACATTTTGCGCAGTCATTTCTTGTGTAGATTTGCTCGCTTTCCGTGACGAGTTTACTACGAGTGGCACTCGTATACGGGCGTGGTGAATTTCGATTTTACTACGAGCGTTACTCGTACCAAGCAGAGAAGAGGTTAAAGGCAACATATATTCTGTGTAATAAATGGCATTGATGTATTGGTGTGTGTGTATATGAATATGTGTAATGTGTTGGCATAGCAGTCCCTTCCCCTTTTTCTTTGATACCTAGGTGAAGTGCAATGAGCAAAACAGATGGAACTGTTATCATCATCATCATCATCATCATCATCATCATCATCATCATCATCATCATCATCATCATCATCATCATCATCATCACTTGGTGTGCTATTGGTAACTGTGGAATCTGATATTACCTGTTCAAGATCAGTCTGGGCAGAAGGAGCTCATAATCCTGGGAGAATCGTCCATCTACCCAAACACAGCATGCACCAAAACTATTTTCTCTTTGCTTCTCTGTTTTAAAGTGGTCTATGACCTGCTGCACCAAGCTGCCTTCAGGGACACCTTGGGTCGCTCACTATACGCTCCAGAACACATGGTGGGCAAGTACAGACCGGAGCAGTTGCTGCACTTCATGAAGGCCTACTTCTCTACGGGACGTTTGGCGCTGGTGGGTGTTGGTGTGGACCATGAGGAGCTGGTGACTCACGCCAACAAGTTTGCTCCTTTCGCTGCTGCTAACATCGCCCATGACAAGGCCAGATACTCTGGTGGTGGGTGGATTATTGTCATTATTGTTTCTTTTGGATGAGGTCACTGCTTTATTTGTTGCTCTGGCTGGTGGATTAGTATTATTGTTGTTATGATGATGATGATGTTATTGATATTACTATCATTATTATTATTATTGTTGTTATTATTATTATTATTATTGTTGTTGTTATTATGTTTATATCATCATTGTTATGATTATAGTCATTGATGAACAGAAGATACTTATCCTGTACTGCATTGGTTTTCTTATGAAATTTAGAGTTTGTTCAAGAAGTGATCATCACATTTTAGCAGTTCCATATGCTCTGTACCCAAATCTGCCACTAATTATCTGGCAGACTCCATGAGGACAGGGTGTAATGTAGGACAAGAGGGTGGGGGAAAAGAACAAGACTTGATGAAACACTAAGCTGACAGAATAACTGGAGCATTAAGATGGGCAACTAAAAGGCTGGTTTTGATGTTGGGACTGAACTCATGGCATCAGATCTGGAAGCCATGGCTGTCTATCAATAGGGCCTACCAGCTTACCTGCTTTAACCTCTTCACTGCGCTGTTGACGAGTGACGCTCGTCATAGAAACCGTCGTCTGCAATGCTCTGTTGACGATCGCGGATCGTCCCGTATCAAACACTCTTTCTCTTTTCGTCTAGCATATCACAGAATCGTTCTATTTATGATTTGATTAGGTCCCTTGACAATCTTCGCTCTTTGAGTGCCGTTTGTTCAAGTTATTTAGATCATTTGCATAATTTATCACGATCGATTGGCAAGGTGCTATGAAGTTGAGCTTTCAGTTTTTGAAGCGCTATGGCTGCCCCACAACGAACCTACACAGTTGCAGAAGTTATTGAAGCGATTTTTCGAGATCAAGACAGTGGAGATGAAGACTTCAAGCCAGCTGGCTTCGAACTTCATGAAGTTGATGCCAACGATCCAGATTTTGATGTGGAAGAATCTTTGGGTGACTGATCGTCTGAATCAGAGTAGGCCTATGGAGATCCGATTGTTCCAGATGCAGGTAGGTGTATTTGAGAGCTTTATTCATTTTATAACATGATTGTATTGCTTTCTTCTCAGTATATTTATCAATAGAACAGCTAAGTGTGTGTATTGTATGGCTGAGCCCTTTGTTTGGGCCTGGTCAGCGAGCGAGCCAGTGACCGAGTGGGCAGTGTGTTCGACCTGTGGGCGTGTCACTCGTCGCTCGCTCGTTGTCAGCCACGCTGTGTGTGTCTTGTTGATGATTTGTTTTTCTGCCCTGTGCTATCTCCCTGGCCTTTGTGTGTTTGTGTGAGGAGTAGGCTACTATCTCCATGGCCTGTGTGTGTTTATGTGAGGAGTAGGGTGGGAGCAGAGGGGTGTGCGTGTGTGTGTGTGTGTGTGAGAGAGAGAAAGAGAGAGAGAGAGAGAGAGAGAGAGACTGTTGGTGTGACTTTTTATAGGAAATTGAAAGCATTCAGTGATAATACTGACAGAAACAATGTTGTAATGAAGTCACTTTGGTAGAAGCAGTACTCACTGGGTTTCTTTGCAGTGTTTGCTTGAGGAAAATGAAAGGGGGCGTGGCATGGGGGAGTAGCATGCTACCTATGTCAGTGTGTGTGTGTGTGTGTGTGTATGTATGTGTGTGTGTGTGTGTGTGTGTGTGTGTGTGTGTGTGTGTGTGTGACTTTTTTTTATTTCATAAAATATGTGGAAATTTGAATCCTTGCTTTCACTGTGCTACAGGTATGGTAATGCAGCATGGTGATGATGTTCGGCCTGGACCTGCTGTTGCTGGACCTGCTGTTGCTGGGCCTGCTAGAAGGGGAAGGGGAGCAAGAGGGGGAAGGAGAGGACTGTGTTTAGAAGACTGCTTCCAGAACTACCACACTCAGAAGCGTTTTTACTGGGGATAGACACTGGGAGATAAAACCCTTTCATTTTATGTGTGGCTAGGCTGTGCTTATATTGTGGCTGGACACTGCTTTCTGACCTTTGTACAGTCTATATCTTCAAATCAAAGTGTGCTATAAACTGCTTGTGAGCTCCTGCATCACTTGATTACATCATCATTGACTTTAACATTTTTTTTTATTGCATTTCAAAGAGTACATGTGACACTCTGGTACATTATTTCATTTTGAAATTGTCATAAACACAATCTTCATTCAATTTCCTTTCATTTGATATATACTTTTATGTATCTATCTTCAATGCCTTCTGAATTATAAGCAATTGAAAATAATAAGCGTGAATTTTGTCTGTTTCTGAAAAAAATCTTAGCATGTGTCTTAGCAAAACATGATAGCAGCGAAAGGGTTAAAAAGAAAGAAAAGTTTAACTTTCAACACTCATAAGAGTCTTCCTTCATACATGCAGTCATTTGATCATTAACTACCACAGCTCTGTCCCGCCTTTGCCCCTCCCCCTCTCCTGTGTTTGTATGTTTATAATTTATGTTTTTACATTTTGTATTTATTTGATTTGTTTCGTTATGAGTAACACATTTCAGTTTTATTTCTTAATGTTTATGTTATATGTGCAGAGTTGCAAGATTTAGCTGTAAGACAGGTCCACTTAGATAAAGTGGCTTGCTTTGGGCTTCCTGTCGATCTCCTCTTTAGCTCAGTCATTTGAGTGCCATGTTCGTGATGTAGGGATTTAGGGGTCAACCCTTAGGAGGGCCACTTTATTTTTTCCCTGCTGGTTCTTGTGATAAAGTTGTGAACTAAACATCTGGTATCTTGAGTTCTGTTTCAACCTGCAACATTAAAAGCGGCCTGTTCGTACCCATTTTATTGTTTCTGTCTTTCTGGTGATGTCATGTTACGTGTTTCACAGAGCTTTCTGTCCCTCTCCCCATTTCATGACCTTGCTTGGACTTTGGGTTTTTCACAAGCTTAGGGAATCTGTCACATAATTGCTGGCAGATTTGGGTGTAGTACATATGGAAATGTGTGAGTGTCATGAACCCATATTGAACCAATTCCAAACTCTCTTGACTGGTGTTATGTCTTAGGAAGATCTAAAGGGGTGGTCGATTTAACACAAGAACGTCAACACAGTCTGGATGAATACTTATGTGTTTGTCAGCACTGTCAGAATCAGCTACTTGTCTGTGTCAGGCTGTATGTTTTCGGTAAAATGCAAAATGCTCAGAAACTTATTTTCTGGGATGTCGAAGTATGAACATTGTCGATATTACTATAAATGTAGTCAATATTTTCATGACCTGTGGCATTAACAGTGGTAAGTACAGTGCATGATTTATTTTTCCCTCTTTAGAAATAGAAA
>CM060305.1:63663163-63720663 GCA_030674185.1 Monoplex corrugatus
GACACAAAATGGATGGCTGTTTTCTAGGACGACATACTGTCCCTGAGGAAAGCTGTCCAAATTGAACATGATAAATCTGTTGTAACCAGAAAAAAAAGAAGGAATGCAATAAGTGAAGTACATGTATATGTGTGTGAATGTGTCTGTTTCAGAAAACACCTGAAGGCACAGCTGGGCATGTACAGAGAAGGGAGTGATGCCCTATTGTATGACCTGGGGGAACAGGCCTTGGGCAGTGATGAAATTCTCAACACACCCGATCTCTTCAAATTTGTTGACAGTATCAATACTTCAGATGTCACAAATGTAAGTTCTGATCTCTTCAAATTTGTTGACAGTATCAATACTTCAGATGTCACAAATGTAAGTTGACCAACAGATATTTGTCAGTATTTACAAACAAATGTAACTGTGGTGGAATCGTTTTAGAGGGAACATTCTGCTTTCAGAAATTCATTGGTGTCCCAGCTCTGTGTAAATTTGTTTGCTATTGATTTTTGTAAAAGATGTAGGTTTTTTATATTGATATGAGTGCATTATACTGGTCTGTACATATTTGAAGGTCTTGTGACTTACTTTGAGTTTTGACTTCTTGAAGAGTAATTGCAGTTATTAGTTTCTAATTCCAAGAGAGAGAAAACAGAGTTGTCTACCTGTAATGGTAAAAACAGACAGACAGACAGTTGTATTGTTGACAAAGTACTGCCTGGAGACAGACGGACAGACGCTTGTGATAAAGTAGTGTGTGTAACGGACACTTTTGTTGAGAAAGTGCTGCCTGTAATAATGATACCAGAAAACCCAGGCAGACAGACACTTGTATTGTTGACAAAGTTCATCATTGTATGATTATAATAATGATCAGGATGATTGTTGTGATTGCCAGTAGACAAAAACTTGTTTTGTTGACATATTTCATGATTGTAGGATGATGATGATGATGATGACAATGACAATGATGATGATGATGACAATGATGATGATATTTTGTTACAGTTGGCCAAGAAGCTTCTTGCAGGAAAACGATCAATGGCTGCAACAGGCAACTTGTCACAAACACCATACATTGACAATCTTCCACGTTAGCTGTGCAGTCATCATAACTTGAGCATGCAAAGCATTGTTTGTGGACCATCTTTAGGACTCTGATAGTACCACAGAACTGCACTGAAAGAGACAGAGATAAGGCTGCATGCTAATGGCAGATGTGTGCTAGATTCTGAATGATGTCATTGATGGCAGAAATACATCTTGTCAGTGTAAGCCCACTACAGCAAGCTGGTGGATAGGGTGACAGAGATGCAGACTTGTAGAGATTTTGACTGACAGCATCTGGAACAGAACTGTGCTTCAGCTATGTTGGCTTATAATTGTAGTGGAGATTGTCTGAAATGTGCAAGTTACTTTGTAAAATTCACATTGGCATTTACTGACTCATTGAAAACAAGAGTCCTTTTGACTCTGTGAGCGCATGCAGGTTTTGCAGATCATCTTGGAGAGGAGTGGATAGCAAGGACTTTGTCTGGCATTATCTGGAATAGAAGTGCACTTTGGTTGTTTGAGCTCACACACCTTATGCAGATTATTTGAGAGAAAGTGCACTTAATTTTGTGATACTCATGGAGGCAGAATGTTGAAGTTGTATATCAGAAAAACATCATTTGCCTTTGTGATTTCTACCTGTGTTCAAGCAGTTTGGATTTTAGCAGCTGTGTTTATAGAGGTTGTGTGCTTTATGTGTGAGAATTGTGAATAAGAGAAAGGAAACACACACACAAACAAACACACACACACACACAATTAAATATTGGGGGTGCAACGCATGTGAATATTTTAACTGTTGTAAAATATAAATAGTACACACACACACACACAGTGATACACGCACGCACACACGCACACACACACACACACACACACTAAATATTGAGCATGTAATGCATGTGAATATTTTAACTGTTGTAAAATATAAATAGTACACAACACACACACACACACACACACACACACACCACACACACACATTAAATATTGGGCGTGCAATGCATGTGAATATTTCAACTGTTGTAAAATATAAATGGTAGGAGTTTGTAATTTGATCAAGAGGGATTTGTCACACTCAGACAACAGACCATACTAAAATCATTTGCTCTACCAATATCTGCCACCAGTTATCTGACAAGATTCTCTGAAGCTTTGCAAAACCATGTGCACTGACAAGGTTTTGAAAATGGGATGTGGGGAGAGGGGACCTATGAAACTCTAAGTTGACACCCCTAGAATGATGGAAACATTAAGATGGGTAGCCAACAGGCCAGTTTTAAATGTTGCAAGCTGGGTTTGAACTCAGGATATCAGGTCTTTTTTTAGTCCATGGCTCTTTCCAAAAAAAGAAGAAAAAAAACGAAAAAAACCCAACTCCAAAACCAACAGAAATAAATAAATAAACACACGAATAAAATCAATCAGCCAGCAAAAAAATTATGATAATAATAATTATTTGTAGAGTACCTCATCTCAAAAGAGCCCTAAGCATTGTACAAAAGCAGAAATGACAGAGGTGGACATATGAACAGTGAATACATATCATCCCAGATTGCTGTGACAAAATATAAGAGAATGTTAAAGTATTAACCCTTGACTCCTGCACTCTATCCCCCAACTGCAAAAACTTAACTTTCTGACTCCCTTACTCTATCCATCACCTTTCTGCAGGAAGTTGATGGATAGGGTGAGGGAGTCAAAGGGTTAAGTTTTTGCTTTGTTAGACGGTTGACAATGCAGAATGCTGGTGGGCAGGGTGCGGGAATCAAAGGGCTAAGATGAACGTATTCTGTTGAGAATTGCTTTTTAAAAATTTTTTTTTAAAACAATTTCTGTTTTATGCAGGTGAATGTGTTATTTATTACATTAAATTACACTAAAAATTTTTTATTCTTGTTTGATGTGTAGACTGCATAATTCTCATAGAAAGGCTACTTACTTTATTAACAGTATTGATAAAGGAGGTTATGTCATATCTCTGGTTTCATTCTGTTGTTGAAAAGCTTTGTGTTATTTGCTGTATTTGACATGTTGTATAAAATGTTTCTGGTAGAGCCATACCAGCTATAAATGGTTCTAAAATGGAAATGTGTCCTGGATCTTTCATTAAGCTGAACTTTGTGACTGAAAATGGTGTGATTGTTTTGTCTCACAACAGCAAGTCAAAAGTGTAAACAAATAAACAAACATATTCTGAGAAATCATTGCTGAAACGTCAACATATTTTGGCTTAATGATAATGATAATAGTGAAGATTTACGTCATGGAACATCCAGGAAAGCAAGCGCCCTAAGCACTTTAGACTTTACAGAAAAATGTTGTTCATAAAACACAAGCCAAGAATAAATCAATAACATAAGCTTGATGCAAGACGGAACAAGATAAAAACAAAAACAATGCATACATATGATATGAGAACACTTCAATATGAATGCATATGCATACACCAACACACACACACACACACACACACACACACACACACAGATATGCTGGACCACATGCACATAAACTGATAAAGAGACAATCACCTACATGCATACATATACACATACACCAACACACAGACACATACACCACACACACGATACGCTGGACCACATGCACATAAAGAGACAATCACCAACATGCATACGCATACACCAACACACAGACACACACATACACACAGATATGCTGGAGCACATGCACATAAAGAGACAATCACCTACATTGACACAGGCTTGCAAACAAATTGATGGAAACGTACACAAATAGTGAATACCATTAATTCACACAACCATTGTTTTAAGAGCTCTCTTAGAACGAGGATAAATAATGAAAATGACAAATATCTATAGGAAATGCACTCCATTGTTGGGGTGCACAGAAAGAGAATGAACATTGGCTGAAAGTGTTAGTCTTTACATGACAAACGCAGAGAATGTATCTATCTGATGATGATTGGAGTTTTGTAGAAGGAGTACAAACTGTGGGGAGATCAGAAATACGGAGAGGGGTGATTAGAAAAGAAAAAGTTGTAACAGATAGTTGAGAGGTTGAAGTCTCACTAGCTTGGACTAGGAGCCAATAAGAAGAGGCTGGACTTGATCTAATGTGCAGGCCCACAAACTGGTCTTTCAGCAGAGGGTTTAAAACTTGTTGTTTCTGTTTGCCAAAAGCATATTGTGGGTAGCCAGAGAGGAAACTATTGCAATAATTTAAATTTGATGGCATAAAGACAGAGACAAGTCATTTTGCTGTGTGAATAGTCATATATTACACTAATGCAACGAATATATGAATACATGCAGGTTGAACGACAAATGTTTGAGACATGAGACTCGAGTAACATAATTATCATCACAGACTGTAAAACCTGAGTCTCTTCTTCAGAACTTGAAGGTTGTCGACATTGCCACGGATTGTTCCAGATCTTGTGTAGACATGCTTGGTGTAACTGTTCCAAGTGTTGAACGTGCTGTAGGTAGATAGTCCTGGCCTTACAAGTTACAGAAGTAAGGAGGTCACTCAAGACTTTCAGGTCTGGCAGCAGTAAGGAGGTCACTCAAGACGTCCAGGTCTGGCAGCAGTAATGAGGTCACCCAAGACGTCCAGGTCTGGCAGCAGTAATAATAATAATAATAATAATATATTTTATTTATATAGCGCAAAATCTTGATAAAATCAAATCTAAGCGCTGAGCGTATACATGCGTACATACCTACATACATATGAGCGTATACATGCATATATACATGCATACATACTTACATACATAAATCTAAGCTGAGCGTATACATGCATACATACATACATACATAAATCTAAGCGTACATACATACATACATACATACGTACGCACATGCATACATAATAATTACAATATTTATATAGCGCAAATCTCGACAAAATCAAATCCAAGCGCCGAAAAGACACACACGCACGCACGCACACACACGCACACACACACACACACACGCACACACACACACACACACACACACACACCACACATGCATGGCCACAAATGGGGAGAAAAGAATAAAAGCAAGAATAAAACCAATGGAAAACCACAGAGAGCACATCATATACAATTATATATTAAAACAAAGTGATTCCCATCCGAGCGGAGACAGGCTGCAGAGGGGGGTTGAGTGAGGTTAGGATTTTATGCAGAGGAGAAAAGGTGAGTTTTGAGAGCGGACTTGAAGGAGGCAAAAGTAGGTTGCTGACGGACTGAGAGAGGAAGTTTGTTCCAGGAGAGTGGACCAGAAACAGAGAAGGCTCGTGGACCATAGGTATTGAGCTTAGTGCGTGGAAAGCGAAAAGTCAGAGGATCGGAGGCAGAGCGGAGGGTACGTGAGGGAACATAGATCTCAAGTAGGCTTGACAGGTAATCGGGGGCTGCGTTATTGAGGCTTTTGTAGCACATGGTGTCTAGTTTGTACTGTATGCGCTTTGATACAGGGAGCCAGTGAAGTTGTGCCAGGAGAGGAGATATGTGGTCAGCTTTTTTCTTTTTGAGTACAAGGCGTACAGCATTGTTTTGAATGCGCTGTAAGGAGGTCACTCAAGACTTTCAGGTCTGGCAGCCGTAAGGAGGTCACTCAAGACGTCCAGGTCTGGCAGCAGTAAGGAGGTCACTCAAGACTTTCAGGTCTGGCAGCAGTAAGGAGGTCACTCAAGACGTCCAGGTCTGGCCACAGTAAGGAGGTCAGTCAAGACTTCCAGATTTGGCCACAATAAGGTCACTCAAAGACTTCCAGGTCTGGCCACAGTTTGGAGGTCACACAAAGACTTCCAGGTCTGTCAGCAGTAAGGAGGTCACTGAAGACTTCCAGGTCTGGCAGCAGTAAAGGGGTCACTCAAAGACTTCCAGGTCTGTCAGCAGTAAGGAGGTCATTGAAGTCTTCCAGGTCTGGCAGCAGTAAAGGGGTCATTCAAAGACTTCCAGGTCTGTCAGCAGTAAGGAGGCACTCAAAGACTTCCAGGTCTGTGTCAATTTTATCTCCCGCTACCGGGATTTGATCTAGAGAGGAAAGACAGAAAAAAACAAAAAAACAACAGATCTATCAGCTCTAACCTCCACTTCCACTAACTGAAATAAAGAAAACTTCAAACAACAACATTCACACGAATTTTATTTAATCACAAACAATACAACATGACGCACCGTACATACATATTATCATAAACATAGATATAGTACCACTCAAGGTGGCACCAAACGTCAACTGACTTGGCGTCACACATTTCAAGTCCTCATGGAAAACAACCCCAAGAAGCCCTTGGCAACATCAACAACCAACAAATAAGATCTACGTAAGCTATGAGTAAAGACGTTAATAATGTTTCTTCTATCAAATAGACTATAGCAACCTGCAGAGAACGCTCTCAGTAGAAACAGTAGGCCTACATAGCAGATCTAAATCCAGTGTCCTATGTGTAGCAATGCCGTGCGAACCGAAACGCGACGTCAAATTTGTGGTACCAAAAACTGGGCAAAAACGGGGGCCGGCCGCAAAACTGGGGGTCTTCAGTTCAATCAAGTATTACTGCCTCTTTAAGCGGTGTTTCATCCTTATTTTTTTTCTTATATGAATCAGAAATGAATAAAGATTTGAATGATTTCCATTTTATGTACTTACAGCGAAAATGGAATTAGTTATTTGATGAGAAAGTCGAAAATCCGCGTTTCGGGCGTAATCGCGGAGACGGTATACGTTTAGAATCGAAGTTTGTTTGGGGTGCTTCACTATTTCGGTCGGTACAGCTATAGGCCTAGGCCTATTTGTGAACCAATCACATTGTAATTTTGCAACCAATGAGAATCAATGTAACAAAATGATAAATCCCGACGAGAGCTATGTGTGCCAGTTTCGAACCGAGATCGACGCTTCCAAAGTTTTCCTTTTTTTCATCGGAAAAGTTTGCAGGCAAGTCGCCATTTTTGGAACTTCTCGTCGGCGGGAATCGATTTTGCATACTTTTTTCTATGTGCATGTGTAATATGAAATCAATTTGATGTAAAATACGGTCTTACGCCAACTTTTTACATGAGGATCTGTTCCAGATCAGTAGCAAAACAACGTCGGAATGTGCCGACACCATAGGCCTACTACCGGCGTAACAGAACGCTGTGCAAGTTTCAGCTCGGCAAGTTTTACGTTGTCGGACAAAGACTAGATCTAGCAATCAACAGATCAAGTTCTGTTTTATCTGTGACATTGTATTTTTGAAGAAAAGGACAACTGCGTTTGAACTCGATTCGGAGTTGTCAGCCGAAGCTAGTACCAAAGAAATAAGAGGGAAGCAGGGAGAATTTTTATAATATAATCAAAGGACACAACTCTTGAAAATTATCACCCATGTTGTATAGAACTTCTCAAATCTAACACAGTCTACGCTACCCATTCAGCTAGCACAGAAGCAGATACAAAGTACAGAAACAGTAAGCTCAGAACACTCCTCAAAAAGGAGCGCCCAAGCCTACCTTTATACTCTGCAACTACCCTACACACAACTATGAGAGAGGAGAGAAATACATACAATATATTGGTCTTATGTTCAAGATTGACATAGTCTTTTATTCTTGAACTGACCAAACACACACACATAGACAAGACAGAACATATACATGGTTGCTTCCAAGGCATATAGATAATACCAATATCTTGTCTGTTATGTTTTTCTCTGTGTGTGTATATATGTGTATGTGTGTTATGTGTGTGTGCATGTGTATGTGTGTGTGTTTAGTTTTTAGTAGAATTTTGATCGGATGATATTTTTGGATAGACTGCAGCATAAAAGCATGCAGTAATTTTTAATATTTTAATTATTTAAGTGATTCCAGAAGTCATTGATTCTCAGATGTCCTTTTATATGTACAGAAACTGATGAAATATTAAAAGTTATTCATAAGACTACTGAAGTAGCGAGTCGTGACTTTTTTGGTTTAATTTGCAGTAATAAGACACTTGAACGATGAGCAAAATGATTTTATATCTATCTCTTGAAATGATTGTTTTGTTTCTAGCTTCATTTTTGTCTGTTATTAATACAATATGGGCAATTATTAATGAAACACTGATAAAACATCCAAAATATCACATGTTTCCTGTAATAAGACAAAAATGGCTCGTCACAGAGTTCCAATAATGGTTTTATTCAATTCGGCACACCAAAATACATCAACGACCAAAATTTCATGACTTTTGATCCGGTCTGTCTCTCACAATTACAAAATGAATGTCATTTCCAGCCATTTGATGAGTTTGTTCTGTGACACTGGTCCTTCTTTGTTCCACTAAAACATGGTACCAAAATTTAAGAAATTTTTGACGCTTCAAACTGGAATATCTCATGAACTATTAGTCCGATTTGAAAAATTTAAACTGCTTTTTACTCAGAATTAACAATATCTTCAAAACCATATAAATTTTTAAACTCAAAACCCAATTTCAATTTCAAAGAATATGAATCTAGCGTCTTTTCTTTTTCAGTAACCGTTTTTACAAAACGTATTTTTTATAATTTATTATATCGCCAGAAACAGTTTATCCATTCAAATTATCTGCCACCAGTTTTCAATTTAGCCCATTTATAGGTTATTTACCCAAATATCAGGAAGCTTACCTCACGAGACAAATTTACATGGACATACAATTTCCATCCGGACTCCCGGCTCTACCTCTAGACTATTTTGCTCACCTCTTGAGAGATCTAAGACTAAGCCTACACACTTTTGATTTCAATCCTGAAGATCTAATCTGTCAACACTACAGTGACGTTTAACTGGGACTCCTCCCAAACACTACATCTAAATATCTGCATAGTAAATGACTTAATAGACATACATGCATATGAAGCTAGCCTGACATATATGGTTTATGAAATGGCGGGCGGGTCTACACTGTTTTCCATGGTTTACAGATTATTTCTATACAAATTCACCTCCGTAAAACATACAAACAATTATGATCAGAACATCAACGATCGATACATGTTTTTAAATTTGAGGGCTGTGACAATATCCCTCCCTTAAGATTAAAAATCACCATTTTAAATCTAATGTATAGCAAGACACAGCCCGCAAATTTATCAAAGCTCCGTTAAAACTCTGTGCTCTAAACAACCTGCCCAATAGTCTTTGGACTTATACAAAAGATTACACCCTTGGGTGCAACTCCATCACAAAGATGAAATAGGCAACCTACCTCTACCGATCGAGAGGTATAAGGAAAGCCACACATTAAATGAAGACACGCCGAAACTCTTCCACTTTTGGGACACAAAGTCTAACTACGAGTAAACACTGACCAGGGACTGGCCCTAACCACCGTAAACGCAAACCGACTGTAGCAGAGGGGTACAAGACATCAACTCTCTTCTCTTTACTTAAACTCCTGCCTTAAACATAGACACACAGAAACTCCTCCACTTCTAGGACACAACGTCGAACTACAAGTGAACATTGACCAGAGATTGGCCCTAACAACCCTAACTGCAAACCGACTGTAGCAGAAGGAACCAGTCATCAACTGACATCTGGTTACACCTTTTACATAGACACACAGAAACTCTTTCATTTCTAGGACACAAATTCCATCTGCAAGTGGAACTTCAGACCAGAAACTGGCCTTAACGACCCTGACTGCATACCGACTGTAGCAGAGGGGGACAGACGTCAACTCACTCCTGGTTACACATTCTACAAAACATAGAAACTCTTCCCACTTCTAGGACACAAAAATCCAACTACAAGTGGAACCTCTGACCAGAAACTGGCCTTAACCACCCTGACTGCATACCAGCTGTAGCAGAGGGCCCAGAACACCAGCTGACTCCTCACACAGAAACTCTTCCACTTCTAGGACACAAAGTCCAACTACAAATGGAATGCTGACAGAGGCTGGCCCTGACCCAACGAAACACTCCCGTCCCCAAACACGAAAAGGAAAGAAAAACAAAATAAACAAACTGCCGTGACAATACCCCTCCTCCTTAAGATTCAAATATTGTATTTGAATTTAATAAATCAAAGGCATGGCAGTTAACTATGCTCTAGAATCAAAACATTATAGACACACAAACACCCTACTCCTTTTACGATTCTTGAGACAGCAAATCAAGTATTGATCCAAAACCACACTCGCTTACGAACAAAATCCTGAATTCACATTTACATCATTTCAGGAAGACAGTTTGTCTCTGAAATCCCCAAATAAAGTGAGCGTAAATAAGGGTGTATGTGTAGTAAACGGGACCACAGATGAATGAAGTTTAACCCTTTGATTCCCTCAATCTATGAATCATCTTCCATCAGCATCCTGCACTCCCTCAGCCTATGTATCAGCCTTCTGTACTCCCTCAGCCTATACATCAGCTTTCTGTTCTCCCTCAGCCTTTACATCAGCTTTCTGTACTCCCTCAGCTTATGTATCGGCTTTGCTTTCTGTACTCCCTCAGCCTATATGTGATGGTGTAGTGATAAGGGTGAAGGTGAAGACAGGAGGCAGAAGAGCAGAAGAGCGCAGATGGTAATGCAGCCTGGCAAAGAAGACCCGTTGAAGGCAGAGGTGGTGTTTCTCTCTTTTTATTTCTGACCCAAACTTTCAAGACCAGACCAGAGGAGAAAGGCATGCATGACGCTCACACTCATCCCCCTTACATACTCGGCAAGTGAACCACATAGACAGCACCGCGAGTCCGCAGAGGAATCGACTCTTTGGGGCCCCTTAGAGGCCAGATTTGTGTTTCTTCGTGCAAGCTCAGCGGTGTTTATCTTGCGGGCCATATAACAAATATCATCATATTATATATCGCAAAAATCTACACAGCACACAGATTGTTGTGGTCTACATCATTTTACATAATATTCACTTAGATCGAAACTATGAGTGATTTAAGTCAATGTTTACACTTTGCTGAAAGGGGTTTTAACCGTATTTTTACGTATTTAATCAGTTAATACTAATCCATGAAAATATCAAATAAATGGGTAAATAGACGATAACCGAGAAGTTTATGTGGACATACTTTGAATAGGTAAATCAACCTCTTGGTGCAGAAATTGATCGATGAACAGGCGAATGAAAACACAACTGATCCTAATTTGGAGGCGCGCAGTTTGACTGCAATAATGAATGCCAGAATCTCTTCTAATACCTTACTGCTTAGCAATATTTTATTGCAGTATCAGTTCTGTTTATAAAAGGAGCAAAAATGTAAATATAATTATGTATTCTTAATCAGATTTTAAACATTAATGATTAGATTCTACATCCCGGCAAGATGCGGTCATTTTGGTGGTTTGTTGCACTTAGATTTGGCCTGAACTTTCTTTAATGCAAGCTTAATATCTAATGATTAAAGGTGTGATGTGGTTCGAATGAAAGATTAGAATATCAACATTCTAATCGTGATCTTAAAATTTCCACAATTTATTTCATTATTTTACAAATTTCCGATTATCGTCATGGCTCACTGGTCGGAAATTTGAATAGATCTAGTACTGAACAATCGAACAACAAAATTATTGATTTCAGGGAAACGAGGGGAAGTTTCACTTTGAGGACATTTCCCATAAGAAATACATACTTTTGTAGAATGAATAAGTTACTTATTTCCTAACTTTTAAGGGTTTAAATAATAGAATTTCTTAATATTATTGAGAATCACTGAACCAGGGGAAGTAATTGTACTCAAAATCGTTTGAGAAGAAAAAGACGTCTGCTACACGCCGTTGGGTGTGAACGGCTACATCTCCCCCCCCCCCCCCCCCCCCCCCACTTTTCTCTTCCTGGATGGTCGCGGTCCCATCCTGCTCGCAGCGCCAATTGTGATGGTGTGGTGGTAAGGATGAAGGTGAAGACAGGAGGCAGAAGAGCAGAAGAGCGCAGATGGTAATGCAGCCTGGCAAAGAAGACCCGTTGAAGGCAGAGGTGGTGTTTCTCTCTTTTTATTTCTGACCCAAACTTTCAAGACCAGACCAGAGGAGAAAGGCATGCATGACGCTCACACTCATCCCCCTTACATACTCAGCAAGTGAACCACATAGACAGCACCGCGAGTCCGCAGAGGAATAGACTCTTTGGGGCCCCTTAGAGGCCAGATTTGTGTTTCTTCGTGCAAGCTCAGCGGTGTTTATCTTGCGGGCCATATAACAAATATCATCATATTATATATCGCAAAAATCTACACAGCACACAGATTTTTGTGGTCTACATCATTTTACATAATATTAATAATAATAATAATAATAATAATAATAATAATAAGAGACCATTTATAAGCGCACATCTCTGCCTACGGTGGAGCTTATGACGCTTTACAATCATTCACTCACAATATTTCAATCTCTCGGACCTCACGTACATACACTAAATACACAATACAAGTAATAGAATAAATCCATAAAAATACTACATACGCTACAATCATACACGGATTCTCACGCAAGTCCAAATGCACCCCACAACCCCCACGGCTATACTCCAAAGTACTGTGAGGCACATTGGGCTCTATAATCACCCATCCCCACCCCCTACCTACCTACTATAACATACACACACACTAACACACCTTTTCTACTATTAGGCTGGGGGGAAATGAGGTTGAACTTACTGATAATATTTTTGAAAGAGGTGAGTTTTTAGAGCTGTTTTGAAAGAAGAAGTCGATTTTAGGTGTCGGATTTCAAAGGGAAGAGAGTTCCAGATAGTGGGGGCTGCGAAGGAGAAAGAGCGATGTCCAAATGTTTTTGTGCACACGCGTGGAACACGGAGCAATCTGGTATCAGCAAAGGAGCGGAGATTTCTAGAAGGAGTGTACACAGAGAGAAGATCAGCCAGGTAGCGAGGAGAGAGATCAGAGATAAAAGAGTGGCATAGTGAGGCAAGCTTATAGTCAATGCGAGCTTGAACAGGCAACCAGTGAAGGGATTTGAGAATAGGTGTGACATGATCATGCTTGCGGGAACGAGAAACAAGTTTAGCGGCAGAGTTTTGTACTTTTTGAAGTTTGTCTAATTGATTTTGAGGACAGCCAGAAAAGAGGGAGTTACAGTAGTCTAATTTGGAGAGAACAAAGGCAGAAAGAAATGTTTTGGTAGCCGTCTTCTGAAAGTAAGTGGCGAATATAACTAATGCGTCTAAGGTCAATGTATGCTTTGCGGCAGACTGTCTGTACATGTGTTGAGATACTCATGTCTTTGCTGAAGTGGAAGCCAAGATTTCGTGCGGTAGAGGAAAAGGGAATATCTGTTGATCCAACGGTAAGAGATGTAGGAGTGGTAGACGGCAGAGACTTAAAAGAGGAAGAACAGAGGACAGCTTCAGTTTTCTCGTCATTTAGTTTTAGCTTGTTTTCGAGCATCCAGATTCGTATGTCGGTGATACAAAGTTCGAGAGAGGAAATGGCTGGGTTTATGTTCTCGGGAGGAGTAGAGAGTTCAAGTTGAGTGTCATCTGCAAATGATTGATGTTCAGGAGAGTGAGACTGTATCAGGCCGGCAAGTGGTTGTGTATAGAGGACAAAGAGCACGGGGCCCAACACAGATCCCTGTGGGACCCCGTACAATAGTTCTTCAGATGTAGAATTGAGGTTATTGACAAAGACTGATTGTGTTCTTTCTGTGAGGTATGAACGGAACCAGGAAAGAGCGGTGTGAGAAATGCCGAAACTGTATTGGAGTCTGTTAAGCAAAATGGTATGGTCTATTGTATCAAAAGCAGCTGAGAGGTCCAGTAAAGTTAGTAGAGAGACGTTTCCAGAGTCAAGAGCTAAAAGGATGTCATTAGAAATTTTGAGGAGCGCAGTTTCAGTACTGTGATGAGGACGATAAGCAGACTGAGAAGGAGAGAAGAGGTCGTAGTCATTAAGATATGTAAGTAATTGTTGGAGAACGACTTTTTCAAGAATTTTGGAAAAGAATGATAGGTTAGAAACCGGTCTGTAATTTTTCAAGTTGTTTGGGTCCAAGGATTGTTTCTTGAGGAGAGGTTTTACAACAGCTATTTTAAGACTTGATGGAAATATACCGGAAGAAAGAGAGGAGTTGATGATTACAGTGAGAGTTGGGAGCAGATCATCAAGAAACTGGAGAAACAGAGGGGTAGGAATGGGATCGAGGGAACATGAAGTGGGTTTTGATTTGAGAATGATGGTTTTAAGTTCAGACTCAGTAACAGGGTTAAACATGCAGAAAGTTGAAGTGGGGGTGGTGGAGGTAGGTCTTTTTACCAAAGGGGACAACGTGGCCTGATCTAATTCTTTTCTGATGTTTTTTACTTTGTCGAGGAAATACTTATTAAACACTGAAGGTAGGTCATTTAAAGGGTATGTGTTGGGAAGTAGAGATTTTTTGCCGCGGCCTAGCAATCTGTCACAGACATTGAACAATTTTCTTTGGCTTGTAGCGGAGGCGATTTCGTTTAGATAGAAGAGAGATTTAGCCTTTAGAATAATTTTTGAAACTGCCTTTTTTGCTGTGTTGAAAATATGTTTAGTGATCGTAATACGGTTTTTGAGCCATCTGCGCTCAGCCCAGCGTCTGTGCTTTTTCGCTGCCTCAAGGTCGTCTTTAACCGCGGCAAACCAAGGCTCAAGGCGATTGGTGCGCATCTTGCGACGACGTAGTGGTGCGTGTTTGTCAAACACAGACACGAGGGCAGAGCTCAAGTGGTCAACAGAGGGGCAAAGGTCAGGGGTCACGAGAATGCGAAGGTCGGAACTGAATGAAACGTTGTCGATCGTGCGTACGTTGCGCGACTCAGAGTACTCTACGGGATCAGACGGCACAGTGACAAACAGTTCAGCCACAACACAGTAGTGATCGGACGACAGTGAATGGGTGACGTGCGTGGAGTGATTTAAGTCAATGTTTACACTTTGCTGAAAGGGGTTTTAACCGTATTTTTACGTTTGAGTGCCCCATGACTGATGCTAAAGTGTGCGTAAAAGTGCCCCATGACTGACTAGTCAGTCATCGTCATTTCATGATTTTTCACATCTCCAATTTTAGACAGGGGTTCCCCCATTTGCTCCAATCAGAAAGTTTGGTGTATCAGCTTCAAATATTCATGAGGTTTGAAGTGGTATCTCAATGGGCATTGGTCAAAGAACTCGGTTAAGTGACCCACCCAACTGTCACTTTCACTCGACTTTTCAAGATGGCAGACGACGAATCACAACCAGGCCCAAGCTCGGGAAAAAGAAAGCGTACACCCAAGGATTTTCGGATTTTCACTGGAAAGATCCTAATGTAGTTTTAGAAATGATGGAAGATACAGAATTTCTCAAGATGTATGGCGAAGCATCGTCAGATAATTCTCTGGACGAGGAAGATGAAGGCGATGAAGTGCGGCGTGTCGGTGCCGACGTCAACATCGCTCCGATTGTGCGAGCGAACGCTGACAGAGAAGAAAGAGCAGAACTAGAAACAGAATTTGAGGATATAGATGACCCAGACCACCAGCAAGGTGACGGACAGTCCAGTGAATCAAGTGAAATGAGGGAAAATGAAGAAGAGATACAAGAACCGACGTCGGAGAGCACCGACAATGACAACTCGGCGAGCTACGCCCAACACACGAACACACGCCTTCACGTGGTCAACGATTGTTGATAGCTCAGCAGTCCGAGCGAGAGGACGGGCAGAGACTGACGTCATAACCTATTGTCTTGTGCTGTGGCCAACTTCGCTGACTGACGGTTAGGTTGTGTGCGCGTGTAATCTGCCCAGTGTGAAGTGGGCGTGGCAGTGTGTGTGTGTGTGTGTGTGTGTGTGTGTGTGTGTGTGTGTGTGTGTGTGTGTGTGTGTGTGTGATACAAATACTAGTAATAGGTACAGATTGTACTTAGGTGTATGTGTGGTGTGTGTGTGTGCATTTCTCTCTCTCTCTCGTGTGTTTGTGTGTGTGTGTGTGTGTGTGTGTGTGTGTGTGAGAGAGAGAGAGAGAGAGAGAGAGAGTGTGTGTGTGTGTGTGTGTGTGTGTGTGTGTGTGTGTGTGTGTGTTTCATGCTTACATCTAGGACTTTTAGGTGTTACAACAGGCATGCTGTGACACAAAATCACAAAATGCAAGGGAAAAAAAATAATTTTCAACTTCATAGGCCATGTGCTATAAAAACATTAGATAAAATAAAGTTACAACTATCATAAATGAAAAGTGTTCAATTCCCTTTCAGAAAACCATAGGTTTTATATACTTTCCTTCAGTAGTTTTTATGCTAGAATTTTTTGTTAATTATTACCCTCCACAGCCAAAAAAACCTTGGCCAATAGTTTCACCGAGCAAAAAATATTCATGGCAGTGAAATCAGTTAATATTAATTCATGAAAATATCAAATAAATGGGTAAATAGACGATAACCGAGAAGTTTATGTGGACATACTTTGAATAGGTAAATCAACCTCTTGGTGCAGAAATTGATCGATGAACAGGCGAATGAAAACACAACTGATCCTAATTTGGACGCACGCAGTTTGACCGCAATACGGAATGCCAGAATCTCTTCTAATACCTTACTGCTTAGCAATATTTTATTGCAGTATCAGTTCTGTTTATAAAAGGAGCAAAAATGTAAAATGTAATTATGTATTCTTAATCAGATTTTAAACATTAATAATTAGATTCTACATCCTGGCAAGATGGCAGTCATTTTGGTGGTTTGTCGCACTTAGATTTGGCCTGAACTTTCTTTAATGCAAGCTTAATATCTAATGATTAAAGGTGTGATGTGGTTCGAATGAAAGATTAGAATATCAACATTCTAATCGTGATCTTAAAATGTCCACAATTTATTTCATTATTTTACAAATTTCCGATTATCGTCATGGCTCACTGGTCGGAAATTTGAATAGATCTAGTACTGAACAATCGAACAACAAAATTATTGATTTCAGGGAAACGAGGGGAAGTTTCACTTCGAGGACATTTCCCATAAGAAATACATACTTTTCTAGAATGAACAAGTTACTTATTTCCTAACTTTTAAGGGTTTAAATAATAGAATTTCCTAATATTATTGAGAATCACTGAACCAGGGGAAGTAATTGTACTCAAAATCGTTTGAGAAGAAAAAGACGTCTGCTACACGCCCTTGGGTGTGCACGGCTACATATACATCAGCTTTCTGTACTCCCTCAGCCTATACATCATCTGTCTGTACTCCCTCAGCCTAAACATCAGCCTTTTGTACTCCCTCAGCCTATGTGTCAGCCTTCTGTACTCCCTCAGCCTATACATCAGCCTTCTGTACTCCCTCAGCCTATGCATCAGCCTTCTGTACTCCCTCAGCCTATACATCAGCCGTCTGTACTCCCTCAGCCTATAGATGCATCAGCTTTCTGTACTCCCTCAGCCTATGTGTCAGCCTTCTGTACTCCCTCAGCCTATACATCAACCTTCTGTACTCCCTCAGCCTATGCATCAGCCTTCTGTACTCCCTCAGCCTATGCATCAGCCTTCTGTACTCCCTCAGCCTATATACATCAGCTTTCTGTACTCCCTCAGCCTATGCGTCAGCCTTCTGTACTCCCTCGTTTTCTTAAATCTAACATCTCTTCCATCTCTTTCTGCTTCCTCCTTTCTTCTGCTTCCACCTTCTGTTGCTCTTTCCGTTGTTCCCTTTCGTCATGGATTGAATCTCTAACGAACGTAGCAAGATCCCCCACCTTGGAAGCCCATATCTTCTCCTTTGCTCCTATATTTCTTGTACATCTTTTCTTCCTTTTCTTCTTCTTCCATCATTTGAGACAACTCTTGACTGATGGTTTTCTGAAGTTCGTCTTGATCGATTTCTGACATCTTGCTATATATTTTTTTCATCCAGTTTCTTACAAGTTCTTAATACATACATCACTAACAGTGATATACATCTAATTTATTGGCTATATTTTCGTTCTTGATTACAAATACAAAAATTTGTTATAGATCTAGAGTGTTAGGCTTCTTATGCAAATACATTCATTCATCCACATTTATACGCCTACAAATTTAACTCTCCCCTTCCCAACCAGAAAAATAGCTACTTGAAAGAAATTTCCTACCTAACTCATTCACGCCCACATTCACTAGCTGCGTCAAGCCCAAACAAACAAAACAAAACAGAAACAGCGGAAAAAAGCAGGTCTTATACACGCCTGATTGCTCCACTAAATCTAATTTGTGTCTGCCTCCCAAGATTTGGCACACACCTTCCAACCACCCACTTTCACTAGCTGCATCAACATTCAAATTAACGCAAATTAAGGTTCGTTACTACTTTAAAATAGTAATGAATCCCACCGCTGCCACCAATTGTCAATTTTATCTTCCGCTACCGGGATTTGTTCTAGAGAGGAAAGACAGAAAAAAACAAAAAAAACAACCCCAGACCTATCAGCTCTAACCTCCACTTCCACTAACTGAAATAAAAAAAACTTCAAACAACAACATTCACACGAATTTTATTTAATCACAAACAATACAACATGACGCACCGTACATACATATCATAAACATAGATACAGTAGCCTACCACTCAAGGTGGCACCAAACGTCAACTGACATTGCGTCACACATTTCAAGTCCTCATGGAAAACAACTCCAAGAAGCCCTTGGCAATATCAACAACCAACAAATAAGATCTATGTAAGCTATGAGTAAAGACGTTAATAATGTTTCTTCTATCAAATAGACTATAGCAACCTGCAGAGAACGCTCTCAGTAGAAACAGTACGTAGCCCACACTTCAATCAGCCACAGTAGCCACTGTTCTTGTTGGGTGGCAGTAAAGTGCCGCCATAGTGAATCCTAGAAGTCTGCCAGATCATCACACAGACTCCGGCTCCGACGAACAAACTTTTCACCTTCAGAGAAAACTGCCATATCATCACACGACCACTGGCTCCGTTGCACAAACTTTTCACTTTCAGAGAAGTCTGCCGGATCACCAGGCGACCTCTGACTTAGATGCACAAACTTCTCACTTTCAGAGAAGTCTGCCGGATCACCAGACGACCTCTGACTTAGATGCACAAACTTCTCACTTTCAGAGAAGACTGCCGGATCATCACACAGCCTCTGACTCCGACGCACAAAGCTTTCGGTCTCAGAGAAAAGCTTGCTGAATCACCACACAACCTCTGGCGCCGTTGCACAGATCTCGCAGTCTCTCCCCTACAGAGAACCTCCGTCCTCCGTCTGTTGTCCTCCAAATAATCCTTCCAAAACTATGTCCTCGTTGCCTTAGCGCCCAGTCATTACTTCTTACGTATTTTTACATAACTGCGTCATTGTATGTAACACGTAAATCAGATCATGTCCTCGTTCATAGCACATATCATTGTATTCTTACGCATTGTTTCTAAGAAACGCAGCTCCCAAAACTTTGCCAAAAATCGCTACATACACTACACAATATGAATCTAGCGTCTTTTCTCTTTCTCAGTAACCGTTTTTACAAAACGTATTTTTTGTAATTTATTATATCGCCAGAAACAATTTATCCGCTCAAATTATCTGCCACCAGTTTTCAATTTAGCCCATTTATAGGTTATTTACCCAAATATCAGGAAGCTTACCTCACGAGACAAATTTACATGGACATACAATTTCCATCCGGACTCCCGGCTCTACCTCTAGACTATTTTGCTCACCTCTTGAGAGATCTAAGACTAAGCTTACACACTTCTGATTTCAATCCTGAAGATCTAATCTGACAACACTACAGTGACGTTTAACTGCGACTCCTCCCAAACACTACATCTAAATATTTGCATAGTAAATGACTTAATAGATATACATATATATGAAGCTAGCCTGACATATATGGTTTATGAAATGGCGGGTGGGTCTACATTGTTTTCCATGGTTTACAGATTATTTCTATACAAATTCACCTCAGTAAAACATACAAACAATTATGACCATAACATCAACGATCGATACATGTTTTTAAATTTGAGGGCTGTGACAGTCTGGCCACAGTAAGGAGGTCACTCAAAGACTTCCAGGTCTGGTCACAGTAAGGAGGTCACTCAAGACTTCCAGGTCTGACCACAGTAAAGAGGTCACTCAAGACTTCCAGGTCTGGCCAAAGTAAAGAGGTCACTCAAAACTTCCAGGTCTGGCCAAAGTAAAGAGGTCACTCAAGACTGTGCTGTGTACACAGCAGTCGTATGGCACATCTGATGCCACGATCTCGTGACAACCTTTTGGTCAACCCTCCAAAGGCAGAACTAGCCTTGGAGGTGTGCAGTGCCATCTTAGCATCAAGAGATCCATTATTGCTCACTGTAGTATCCAACTAGAAGAATTTGTCTTGATGTACAGATTGGTGATGGCAATTGGAGGTGACGAAGTGCCTGAAGCCTGAAATGATGTCGATCAAAACATAACCTCTGTCTTGCTGAGGCTTATTTTAAGGTCGAAACATTTCAGGGCACAGCAAACAGGTCAGTGATGCTGCTGGATTTCTTCATGTGAATATGCAGCCAGAGCAGGATGGTTTTGAGCGCTATGGTTTTGGCATGGAGTCTCAGCAGGTTGAAGAGTTTTCCGTATGAGCAGAACTTGATGTAGACATCCATGTCTAAGTCTCTGAATGCATCAAGCAGCATTACTGCAAAGAGGAGGAAGAAGAGCGTGGGCGCTAGAACGCATCCCTGTTTCACTCCGTTCTGCATTGGGAACGGTTCAGATGCCTCCCCATTCTCTTGCACTCTGGCCAGCGTACCATTGTGGAAGGAAACAATCAGTGAGACAAGCTTCTGAGGGCAGCCATACTTTCGTAATATCGTCCACAGTCCCTTCCGGTCAACTGCGTCAACTGTTCTGGTCAGATCTACTGACACCACGTGAAGCTCCTCGTCTTGTTGCTTCTGCACATCACATTTCCTTAGAGCCCAAAGTGCACTTAATACATGTACCCAAGTATCAAGACTGAGAGATAATATGTAAGACATTATAGAATACGTACAGGTGAACGGACCAGAAAAGCAGAACATGATAGGAAGGGACCACAGAAAGCAAATGGATCAGCAAGGCAGAAACATCGACTCAGCTACATGGGTGATGACTGTGTTAAGGATAATTCTGGCAATGACATTTCTTGCCATGCACAGGAGAGATATCCCACGATGATTATCGCGCAAGGTCTTATCATTCTGTAAATGTGGATTCCCTCGTGGGATGCCGGGGGCTCTTTCAGTATAAACAATATCCCAACCTGGAAATTCTGTGCTAGAAATGGACTCTTTTCTGTCACTCTCTTAGTTTCTGCCTTTTTCCTTTGCTTTTTGTCGTTTCTTCCCATCAATTTTTGCCTTGCTGGTCCATTCACCTGTATGTATTCGATAAAGTCGTACATATTTTTTCTTAGGATTGATAATTGGGTACATGTATTAAGTGCCTTTTTTGGCTCTAGAGAGGTGAGATGTGCGGAAGCAGTTATATGTTATTTATGCCCGTTATTGTATATGTTTTGGTGTCCTTAGGTATGCTTAAATTTGTATTCAGTTGTTTTTTTTTTTTTTATTCCCTGTGCGATTATTGGACGGAGTGGTCAACGCCGGGGGCATGTCCTTGGATTATGTGAGCGAATGCATTGATATGTGTACTTCATTTTCTTTTCTTTTTTTCCCCCTGTATGTTTTGAAGCGATTATAGCCCTAATATGGCTCTACGCAGTCGGCTGGGCTTTAAACAACACTAACAATAACAATGTAAATGTGGATGATCATAGCATCTTTAAAGTCTCTATGAACCTCTTCCTTCTGTCATTTAGGCTGGTACAAGAATGTCAGCATCTCCAAGAGCGTATTTTCGCATATTGTAGATATCTGGAGGACTACCATCAACTCTAGGTACCGTTCCAGGCGTGGTTTGTTTGAGGGTTTTGGTCATGTCGGCACTAGAAGGTAGGTCTACCAAAGATTTCTTTACTGGCAGTTGGGGGAGTTCTGGAATAGTGATCGAATATTAACCCTTTGACTCCCGCACACTATCCACCAACTGGAAAACCATCTTTTGACTCCCTCACCCTATTCATCTGATTCCTGCAGTAAGCTGATGGATAGGGTGAGGGAATCAAAAGGTTAAGTTTTTGCTTTGATAGCTTGGTTGACAATGCAGGATGCTGGTGGACAGGGTGCAGGAGTCAAAGGGTTAATGTCTCGGTGTTCAGAAATGTGTAAAAACCTCAGCCCAACGTGATTTCAGTTTTGTCAACAGAATGGAATGATCAAAAGTACAAATCGGTGTTGGGCCAGAAAGAAAACCTTTGGCCGTATACTGCGCGTAGGCTACCATGCAATGATTTCAAGTCGCTGGCATTAGCCGCAGCCTGGAGTTCTGCAGCTTTCATCTCCCAACATTAGTTCTTCATCTGCCCCAAATTTTGATAGATAAGCTGCTTCGTTTGCTGGTATTTTTGTGTCCTCTTTTCACAGGTCTTGTCACTGAGGTGTTCCTTGTGAGTAGCATGGAGTTTGTCAGTGAGCTTGCAGAACCTACAACCATTCTCATCAGACCTATTTTTACATTTTTACAAAATCTAGAAAATCACTCCATTCTATCTGTACTAGTGCATTCTCTCCCTCAAGCTGTGTGTCAGATAATGTTTCATGAAGCTTCTCTTGAAGGTGTCTTTTTCTGTTTTGCAGATTTGCATACTCAATTTCTCTCTCTGGCTGTCTTGGTTTTCCAAGCCAACATGATACTCATCGTGCTGTATAATGGTGATCAGACCATCAGTCAGATTCTCTCATGCAGCGTGTGATGTGTAGGCCTCTTCTGTCCTTCTTTCTCACCATGACATAATCCAGGATGTGCCACTGCTTGGAGCATGGAAACATCCACGTATTTTTGATCTTGTATTGGTGACGGTGAGCTCATACTGAGTACACAGTGACAGTAGCATCAATCCATTTGAATCGTACTTTCCAGAACTGTGGCGTCCAAGGACGTTTGTCTGAGTGAAGTAACCTATTCCCACTCGAGCATACTGTTGTACGGCTGCGAAACGTGGACAATCAACATGCAAAGTCAGAACAAAATTGAGGCAACTGAAATGTGAACTAGAAAAAAAAAAGAACAAGAACGCGTATTTAATAATTGTCTTGTTGTATATAATACGCATTCTTACTCTTTTTTCGATTTTTTTCCGGTTCCTGTTTGCTTAAACGCGAGCAGTCACACTTTAACTGAAATGTGGTTTCTAAGACGAATGTTGAGAGTTCCATGGACATCAAAGAAAACATACGAGACAGTCTTGAAGGAGGCAGATAGGCTACAAGAAGATCCTTAATAAAGAAGATTAGGAAAAGACAAGCAACATTTATAGGACATTTTATGAGGGAAAAATAAATTAGAGTACCCGGTCACAACAGGAACGCTGGAGGGAAAGAGAACACCAGGTAGACCCAGGGAAAAATATTGGACGGACTTGCAGGGTGGTTTAGGACAGAGAGGGTGGGAGATATACTTGCAGCGACAAGGGATAGATTCCTATGGAAGGCCATGATCGCCAACGCCATGCGGCAGGGCACATGATGATGATGATATGGTAGATTCCCGGGAATGATTACAAAAACCGTTTGTCCAAAACAACAAGAAATAGCGCTCTTCCTGTTTGGAAGTTGTTTTGTAACAACTATCTTTACCCTTCCGGCCTCACTTATGCAAGGGCCAAAACACCTGACACAGTAAATTATTGTTGATTGCTCATGCAAAGGTTTAGACTTTCGGTCAGCGTTTATTCTTTTTCTGTACACCACAACAATGGAACTCGTTTCCCTCAGATATTCTACACTTGCAATCTTTGTCCTCTTTCGGGAGAGCTTTAAAAGCTGTTCTTCTCTAGCACTACTATTACTATTATTGATCTCACCGTTTTCTCCTCCCTCCTTCCCTCCTCCTCCTTCCACGGCTTATAGTGTATTTGTATGAATGGATGTGTGACATAATGCTATTTGTGTATGTTTCATCGATTTGTTTGCTGTCCTTGCGAGAGTGTATGTACATTTGCCCACGTGAATCTCTGTTTAAGTGTTTTTGTCTGTCTGCATACGTGCGTACGAGCATACGCTCGTGCCTGGGTATCTGCGTGTGTGTGTGTGTGTGGTTTGTGCAGGTGGGTGTATGCGTATGATTTTATATGAAATAGTATTTTTACGTCGTACGCGTATGATATTCTTTCTTCTTTTCTTGGTCTGATTCATATCACGTTTATATTATTGATTTATTGCTGGCGTACGCTTTCATTGTAACATTTTGTGTAAATTGCAGAGCGCTCAGGAGCTTGCTTCCCGGGATGCTGCGGTACATGAATGTTCATTATCGTTTGAGCACAGTAAGCCTCGAATAGTCAGTCAGTCCAGCGTCTAGATAAAGGATGTGGTTTACATCAAGTCCTCTTTGATACTCCTGAACTGCATTTCCAGAGGTTTTTTTTTTCCCATTTGACCACTCCTCTTTTTTGTGAACAGTGGACAAAACTGTAGAACGTGCTACTGAGACTGTGGTCCTGTCAGACATGGACGCTCATTCTTTCGTTCTTGCTGTTGACGACTCAGAAGACAGCAATGTTTCTACGTCTTTACTGGAACATCATGCCATGCTGCTATCCACACGAGTATCATCCCGTGCTGCTATCAGGAGGCTGATTACCGTTAACACACGTTACATCCCCCTTTGTTTAGGAAAAAAATCAATGAAACATTTTCTTTATACCAGTAATTTTATCTTCATGGTTGAACTTCAATCTTTGATGTTCTGTCAGTCTTCTCTTTTTTCCAAGTTCGTTTCACTGTTCTGACATCATCTTTCGTTCTTGCTGTTGACGACTCAGAAGCCATAGCAATGCTTCTACGTCTTTACTGGAACATCATGCCATGCTGCTATCCACACGAATATCATTCCGTGCTGCCATCAGCAGGCTGAACCCAGTTAACATACGTCACACTCATACACGTAAGACAGCCCTATTCTGCACGTTGTGTTGGAGTAGGCGACAGTACTCAGCCCTCAGTCGGAACATGAATTGTCGTTTTTCGTTGCCACTCCAGGTAGTAGATGGGATAATTTCTCCTATGTTCAGAGTGCAGGTGTCTTTTTAATGATAGTCTTCGAATCTGTGAAGAGTATGGGGTGTTGCTGCTATTGTAGTCTGCGTCTTGTCTTTGCCAGAGAATCTACCTGCTCGTTTCACACCGAAGCCACAGTGGACAGGAACCCACAGGACCGTTACTGACCCAGAAGCAGTGAAAAGACGGGATACATAGGCTATGTCACAGAGTTTGTATTCGTTATCGAGCTCTGATCATCTAGTGGCACAGACATAATAGATAGATAGATAGAGACAGACAGACAGACAGACAGTTTGAAGACAGATGGCTAAACAGACAGACAGATAGACAGACAGATAGACAGACAGACAGACAGAAAGATAGATGGACAAATAGATAGATAGACAGATAGGCAGACAGACAGACAGACAGACACATACATACATACATGCATACATACATACGCACATAATGCACACATACATACATACATGCGTACGTAGGTACGAACATAGATACAGATAGACACACATACATACATACATACATACATACATACATTCATACATACATACATAATACATACATACATACACACACACGTACATGCATGCATGCATACATACATACAAACATACATACATACATACACACATGCATATATGCAGCATATGCATATAGTTGCGTAGATCTAACAACACTTAGAAATTCAGGCCAAAAATAATTAGAAAAATAAAAGTCACACAAATCACTGTTCGTTCTTTTAAAGAAAAAAAGCGTAAAAAGGCAACTATAGAAATAAACATACTGCCAGACAGATACTCAAACGCGCACATCATCATATCATCATGTGCCCTGTCGTATGGCGTTGGCGATCATGGTCCTCCATACAAATCTATCCCTGGTCGCTGCGAGTACATCTCCCGACCTTTCTGTCTTCATCCACTCCGCAAGTACGTTCAATATTTACTCCCTGAGTCTACATAGTGCTCTTTTTCCCTCCAGCTTTCCTGTTGTGACTAGGTGCTCTAATTTCTCTTGCCTCATAAAATGTCCTATAAATGTTGCTTGTCTTTTCCTAATCTTCTTCATTAATGTTCTTTTTTGGTTTGCCTCCTTGAAGACTATATCGTTTGTTTTATTTGCTGTCCATGGAACTCTTAACATTCTGTTTAGAAACCACATTTCACTGCCTCTATCTTGTCCTGACTTTGCGTGTTGACTGTCCACACTCTACATACGTACAACGATATCGGTTCTACATTTTTTTTTACCTTTTTTAATTCATTTTTAACAGTGAGTAGACATCAACAAACAATGTAGTAACAAAACAAAACAAAACAATAATAATAATAATTTCAATTCATACATATAAGAGGAACGTTTTTACCATCTGACAACATAATCATACAGAAGGCAACAACAATCAAACAAACAAAAATGTGGCACCAGAAATTATTTGATTTATACAAATAAGACAATACTTTTTCACATAAAAAAGACAAAAACAAAAACAAAAAACCCAACAACAACAACAACAACAACTATAGCCTACAAAAACATAAAACAATATTCTAATCAAAGATGGTTTCATTATGTACATCAATATTCAAGAAACATGTCATAAAGAAAGTATGTTTTCTACACAACGAACATTGGTCTATAATTGTTGCACTGAGCATTAAAAATGGACAAGTGAAAGTTTATTTTGGCATTATATTGTTCAATTTTGAATCTCTGGTTTAGCAATCTTTGGAAAATATGTATATTTGGAACACACTTGTCTACTTTACATTTATATAAAAATGATTTTGCAAGCATCATTATAAGATCAAATACTGTATCTGTTTTGATATCGGTTCTACATAGCACTGAAGAACTCTCTTCTTGATGTCGACTGATAGGTATTTGTTGGTAAGAACGCTTTTCATTTTCTTAAATGCTGTTTTAGCGTGGCCGATTCTGCTGGCTTTTTATGTGCATCAGCCATCCGGTGAGATGACTTCCCAGATATTCAAACTTATCAACTTCTCTCAATGTTGTGCCATTTGCTGTCATTTTGCATTTGGGGGATTTCTTGTTTTTTGACTGATTACCATGCTTTTAGTCTTCTTGCTATTTAGCTCCAGCCCTTTATTTCTGATTTGTATTTCTATCATATTCACAACGTTTTGTAGATCTTTTCAATTTTCTGCAATTAAAACGGCGTCATCTGCATAACGAAGATTGTTTATCATTTTTCCTCCAACCTTTAACCCAGGGCATTCTTCTAGGTTTCTCATGATGGTTTCGCTGTAAAGTGAAAACAAATCTGATGACAGAACACATCCCCGTTTAACCCCTCTTCTGATATTTTGGAAAGAGCTTATGCCATTTTCTACTCCCATTGCTTCTGTTTGTTTCCATATATATTCCTTATTATTTTTATATCGTTTCTATCAACATTAAGCATTTCTAGTTGGTTGGTCAATTCTTCGGTGTCTAACCCGACCGAAAGTCTTGGTATAAGCTTAATTTACAAGACATAAATATAAATCCTTATTCAACTCTATTGATCTTTCTATGAAAGTTCTTAGGATATATACGGCTTTGATAGTTCCTTTCCTTTCGAAAAATCGACATTGTTCTTCTGCTATTTCTCTTTTGATTCTGTTCCTTGTCCTCATCATGATTATTCTTAATAGAATCTTTATTATATGACTCATCAAGCTGATTGTACTGTAGAGTTCGGATTCTATAGCCCCTCTTTTTTGGAAGTGCAATGAAAATTGATATTTTATGTATATTTGAGGATTTTTTCCGGTGTCATAAATTTGATTTCGGAGGATTGTTATTTTTTCAATACCAAATTCATCAAGAGCCGCAATCATTTCTGTAGTAATATTGTCTGATCCTGCAGCTTTTCCCAGTTTCAAAGCTGCTCTAACGTCATCTTTCATTATTGGTGGTCCTTCAACGTTCCTTCTTATGATGTGTTCTCACTTTCTGTCATCTCAAAAAGGTCTTTCATGTACTCTCCCCAACTATCTAATATTTTGTTCTTTTCGATATAATCGCATCATCTTTAAATTTCAAGCAACCGGTTGATGTGCATGTCTTTTTCCTGTGGGCAATTTCTTCATTGTTTCTGTACATAAACTTAGGATCTGCTTTGCGTCGGTCTTCTATTTCTTTGCGCTTCGTTTCCAGCCAAGCTTCCTTAGCTTCAGTGCATCTCTTCCTGATTTCCTTATGTATCATTTTGTAATTCTTCCTCCTTTCCTTTTGTCCTCCGTTCTTCCACCAAGCCTAAAATTTCTTTTGTCATCTAGTTCTTCTTTGCTTTTATTTCAACTCCAGGGATTTCTTCACAAGCTTCATATATCGAGTTTCTCAGCCTTGTCCATTGTTCCTCACTGTCACCAACGTCCCCCTGAGCACTGAATTTGTTTTGAACATGTACGTTAAAATTTTCACGGGTCGCTTCATCTGTCTTTAAGAGTCCCAGATTTAGTTTGATATTACTTTTTGTTTGTTTTCTTCTCTTTAGTTTCAGCCTAAGTCTTCGTATTACAGGATTGTGGTCACTGTTGCAATCTGCGCCCGGTAACGTTTTTTCTGTCTGTAAAGAATTTCTAAACCTTATTTATCACGCACACATTCGCACACAAACACTTATCTCCCACACAAACTAACGCATTACATTGTTTTTGTCTGTCTGCCTGTATCTATCACACACACACACACACACACACACACACACACACACACACACACACACACACACACACACACACACACACACACACACACACACACACACACACACACACACACACACACACACACACACTCACACACTTACACACACACATTACTTTCTCTCTGTCTTTGTCTTCTCCATCTCTTCTCATACACACACACACACACACACACACACACACACACACACACACACACACACACCACACACACCACACACACACCACACACACACACACACACACACACACACACACACACACACACATACACACACACATGCGCGCGCGCGCGCGCGCACGCACGTACTTCAACCCTGCAACCATTTATTGTCTAATTAATTTATGTTTGATGACACCCCCATCCTCACCTGCATTCCCTATCGCCCGCACACACACAGGAAAACATAAAACTCACGCGGAAAAGAAATCGAAATGATTAAACATGAAAACAGCAAGCAGAAATAGACATTGTCTTCATTAGCATGCGTACTCCAGTCCCGTTTTGATTCCAATTTTTTCCGGCACTATAGTTCTTATCGTGTCATTAAGAGATTCTGTAGGTAATTAGTGTCATCGAAAACTCTCTCTCTCTCTTTCTCTCTCTCTCTCTCTCTCTCTTCTCTCTTCTTTCTTTTTCTCTCTCTCTCCCTCCGTCCCTCCCCCGTCTCTCTCTCACATTTCTCATTCTCCCTTCAGATGGGGTTTTGGCCATAACGAATACATTTCTGATTCTGATTCTCTCTCTCTCTCTCTCTCTCTCTCTCTCTCTCTCTCTCTCTCACCCCTTTCTTTCTCTCTCCCTCTCTTCTCCCCCTCTCTCTCTACCCCCCTCTCTCTGAAACACACTCACACACACTATCACCACAACTGCCACCATTTAAACCATTACCATCAACACATTACAGGTATTTTAAGCGTGTGTTTACATTCTGCAAATATAATAATAATATAATTACAATATTTATATAGCGCAAAATCTTGATAGAAATCAAATCTAAGCGCTGAACGTACACACACGCACGCGCGCACACACACGCACACACACACACACTCACACATGGCTATAAATGGGGAAAAAGAATAAAAGCAATGGAAAATTATAGAGAGCATATTATATACAATTATATATTACAATGTGATTCCACTCCGAGCGGAGACAGGCTACAGAGGGGGATCAGTGAGGTCAGGATTTCATGCAGAGGAGAAAAGGTGAGTTTTGAGAGCGGACTTGAAGGAGACAAAAGTAGGTTGCTGACGGACTGAGAGAGGAAGTTTGTTCCAGGAGAGTGGACCAGAAACAGAGAAGGCTCGTGGACCGTAGGTATTGAGCTTAGTGCGTGGAAAGCGAAAAGTCAGAGGATCGGAGGCAGAGCGGAGGGTACGTGAGGGAACATAGATCTCAAGTAGGCTTGACAGGTAATCGGGGGTTGCGTTATTGAGGCTTTTGTAGCACATGGTGTCTAGTTTGTACTGTATGCGCTTTGATACAGGGAGCCAGTGAAGTTGTGCCAGGAGAGGAGAAATGTGGTCAGCTTTTTTTCTTTTTGAGTACAAGGTGTGCAGCATTGTTTTGAATGCGCTGTAGGATGTGGATGGTGGAGGCAGGAAGACCAGACAGGAGTGAATTGCAATAGTCAATGCGAAACATTATGAAGGAGAGAACGAGTTTTGCAGTTGTTTCAACAGAGAGATACTTCCTGATCAGGCTTATACGATGGAGGTGATAGTAGCAAGATCTGGCAGTTTGAGAAACAAAGTTGTTCATGGAGAGGGTAGAGTCAAGGCAGATACCAAGGTTTTTAGCTGAGTCAGAAATTGGGACTGATGTGTTACATAATGAGAGAGAAAGAGGGGGCAGCTGAGAAAGTTTCTGACAGGTGCCAATGAGGATAGCTTCCGTCTTGTCGTCATTAAGCTGGAGTTTATTGTATGTCATCCAGTTCTTAATGTCCGAGTAGCACTCAGTGGTGCGAGTCAAGAGGCGCTGTACATTGTCAGGTGAGTCACTGTCTTGAAGTTGGGTGTCATCAGCATAGAAGTGGTGTTTTATAGAGTGGGAGTTGATGATAGTGGACAGGGGGGAGGTGTAAAGAGTGAAAAGAATAGGCCAAGGACAGATCCTTGTGGAACACCACAGGTCAGGTATGCAGGTTGAGAGTACGTGCCATTGATGAGAACAGTTTGTTTTCTGTTTGACAGATATGAAGTGAACCAGGAGAGAGCAGTGTCAGAGATGCCAAAAGTATGATGGAGTCTAGAAAGGAGAATACCATGATCAATGGTATCAAAGGTTGCAGACAGATCGAGGAGTGTGAGGAGAGAGACTTTGCCAGTATCAGTTGCAAGGAGGAGATTGTTGAGAATGTGTAGTAGGGCAATTTCAGTGCTATGGCACTGGCGGTAGGCTGATTGGAAAGGATTGAGGAGATTGTTGGCAGACAGGTGAGAGTTCAGCTGGTTGAGGACAACTTTTTTAAGGAGTTTTGACAAGAAAGAGAGATTAGAGATAGGCCGGTAGTTTTTCAGTTCATTTGGGTCTAAGTTGTATTTCTTGAGGAGAGGGTGAACGATTGCAGACGTGAAAGAATCCGGGACAGTTCCAGTTTGAAGAGAAGTGTTGATGATGTCAGTGATGAATGGGCTAGGAGAGTAGGGAGACAGTTGGAGTAGAGAGAACCTGGAAGAGGATCCAGTTCGCAGGTTTTGAACGACATGGATCTGATTGTGTTGAGAATTTCTTCTTGTGAGACTGGGGTAAAAGTAGTAAAAGGTGTGCCAGAGAAGGAAGGGTCAGGGGGCATGGTTGACAGGGTATCCTATCAAGCTTGTCACGAAGAGTTTGTATTTTGGTGGTAAAATACTTGGAGAATACAGATGGGAGTTCTTCATTATTGTGTTTTGTTGGTAGAGGTAAATCTTTTTGAGTGCCAAGGAGATGATTCATGGTTATAAAGAGTTCTTTTGAAGAAGATGCATTCAGGATTTTGGTTTGGGAAAAACTTGTTTTTGCACATGCGATGAGGGTGGATACTTTTGTTCTTGAGGCTTGGAAAAGTTGCCTATGAACAGTGAGTTTGGATTTGCGCCAGCGGCGCTCTGCTCTGCGGCGGGCACGTTTTGCACAAGAAATCTCATGAGTGAGCCAGGGCGGTCAGGTAAAAGACGGGTTGTAGCTGGAGCATGAGTGTCCAGAAGATGGTGAAGAGTAGTATAGAATTCATCGGCAAGGTTATGTGACTTTTCGGAAAGGAGACGGGAAGCATCAGATGAAAAAGTGGAGAGGTCGATAGATTTGAGATTGCGTCGAGTCACTATGTATATATGTAAATCAGAATATCTTTGAGTTGACCCGTCTGAGCAGACGTTCTTTGGAACAAACACAATAAAACTACTTTTATCAGAATAAGTTTGATTTAATTTCTTTTCGCAGAAGTTACTCATGTTTAATCAAAAATGGACATAACGAACATTTAAAAATGACACACCCGTGCTGGTATGTTAAGTTTTGCAGTGACTGAATCATCTGCTCCATGGAAGCTTGGAAGTAACTGGGCGTTTTCAACTTGTATTAAATTTTCGTTTTGTAGTCATGCACTTCAACGTGACTCCACTTTTGAACCCTTCACATTATTCAGATTCTTTCCAAAATGTGAGCCATGTTTCAGGACTTGTCTCGTTCTACACGAGAACACTTATTGTCGACGTCATTTCCTGTGGAATTCAGCCAATCCCGTCGCTCCTGGGAATTGTTGGAAACCTATTAAGCCTGATAGTTTTTTCTTATCAAGGAATTAAACAGACGACCAACATTATTTTGATTGGATTGGCTATAGCCGATCTACTGTATATTTTGTCTTATTCGTACAACATGATTGCATGTGTGACTCGGCATTTTGCCACACAGCTCTCTGAACAGATTGAAGTCTATTCCGTGGTATATATGGACAAATCGGCCACACTTTCCTCATTCATATCCAGATGGTACACCTGTTTCATGGCTATTGAAAGGTACATTGTCGTGCGTCATCCTTTAAAGGCATCAATGATTTTGAGACGGAATAGAATGGTATTAGCGAGCATACTTTTGTGGGTATTTACTTTTGCTTTCTCTTCATATTTGTATATGTTATTTGAAGTAGAAGAAGTACGCAACCCGATGTTAAACAAAACTGAAATAAGAGTGAAATATAGCGACTTTTTGAATAAAACTTTCGTGCCCTCGTCACTTATGATGGACTTGTTTATCCAGTGTTTTCTATATACATTCCAATGCTCGTCGTATTTTTCTGCACTTGTGCCATTTTACGATCGCTAAGAACTAGTTTCATTCAGAGAAGTAAAATGGCGTGTACCGTATCCAAAAGAGATACCCAGCAGCAACAGATTACGAAGACTTTGGTCAGTATTTGCATTGTTTTGCTTATCACAAACGTTCCAACAACTCTTCTTACAGTGCTTCGATTGCTGTTTGTTGATGAAGGCTTCGGTGACATTGGTCGATATCAGAACATACATGCTGTTGCAGTCGTCATCTCTCAGTTTTTCAACCTCATTAACTCATCAACGAACTTTGTGTTTTACGTTTTATTCAACCGAAACTTTACGTCTACTTGTCATAAACTGTTTGGGGTTTGTTGTAAAACAAAGTAGCCCAAATCATGTTTTCGAAAAATAAAGTCCCATGATAAACATTTCAAGATCAGCAGAGTTCAATCGATTACTTACACCGATCATTAGAAACAGTAACATCTCTTTTCAAACAGTGGCAACTCATACCGAGTAATCGCCCGAATGTGGTGTGCTTTACTGATTAATAATTTGATTTTGTTTTAAGAAGGATGTATTGTATGAGAACATTTGGAATTTGTTCAAGAGGCATTTGTTGCATGCAGTCAGTCCCGTAAGCATTCCACCCAAATCTGCCAGTAGTTATCTGGCAAACTCTGTACGCTGGAAAGATCTTGAAATGGGGAGATGAGGGATGGAATCTACAAAACACAAAGCTGACATCTCCAGAATGATTGGGACATTAAGATAGGCTGTGAACAGGGTAGTTAAGATAGGCAGTGAACAGGGCAGTTAAGATAGGCTATGAACAGGCCGGCTAAGATAGGCAGTGAACATGCCAGTTAAGATAGGCAGTGAACACGGCAGTTAAGATAGGCAGTGAACACGGCAGTTAAGATAGGCAGTGAATACGGCAGTTAAGATAGGCAGTGAACACGGCAGTTAAGATAGGCAGTGAACACGGCAGTTAAGATAGGCTGTGAACAGGACAGTTAAGATAGGCTGTAAACAGAGCAGTTAAGATAGGCTGTGAACAGGACAGTTAAGATAGACTGTGAACAGGGCAGTTAAGATAGGCTGTAAACAGGACAGTTAAGATAGGCTGTAAACAGGACAGTTAAGATAGGCTGTGAACAGGACAGTTAAGATAGGCTGTAAACAGGGCAGTTAAGATAGGCTGTAAACAGGGCAGTTAAGATAGGCTGTGAACAGGGCAGTTAAGATAGGGCAGTTAAGATAGGCTGTGAACAGGGCAGTTAAGATAGGTTGTGAACACGGCAGTTAAGATAGGCTGTGAACAGGGCAGTTTTTATATTGCAGGCCTGAATTGAACTCGAGACATCAGATCTTCAGCACACAACTCTATCAACAGAACCCACCAGCCGACATAATGTTTTGTTTGGACTGTAAGCCGAGTTACTCATTTGCAGCTGGGTAATAGTTCGTTCTTACGTTAATGTCTCGTATGTCATCATCATCATCATCATCATCTGGTGCCCTGCCGCATGGCATTGGCGACCATGGACTTCCAATCATCTCTATCTCTCGTTGCCCCTAGCATCTCCCCCACCCTCTTCATCCCCAGCCACTCTGCAAGTCCGTCCAGCATTCTCTCCCTGGGTCTACCTGGTGCTCTCTTTCCCTCCAGCTTTCCTATTGTGACCAGGTGCTCCAAATCCCCCTTCCTCATAAAATGGCCTATAAATGTTGCTTGTCTTTTCCTAATCTTCCTTATGAGTGATCTATTTGTGTCTGCCTCCATCAATACTGTCTCGTTTGTTTTCTTTGCTGCCCATGGAACTCTCAACATTCTTCTGAGAAACTACATCTCGGCTGCCTCGATCCTGCTCTGGCTTTGCTTGCTGACTGTCCACGCCTCGCATCCGTACAACAGTATTGGTTCTATATAACATTCAAGGACTCTCTTTCTGATGTTAATTGTTAGGCATTTGTTGGTAAGAATGCTTGTCATCTTCTTGAATGCTGTTTTGACTTGGCCGATTCTGCCAGCTATTTCCGATGTGCATCTGCCGTCTGATGAAATGACTGATCCCAGGTATTTGAACTCATTAACCTGTGTCAAGGTTGTGCCATTTGTTTTTATTTTGCAGGAGGGGATTTCATGTTTTTTACTGATCACCATGACTTCAGTCTTCCTGCTGTTTAGTTCCAACCCCTTACCTTTGCTTTCTGTTTCTAGTATATTCACAAGGTTTTGTAGATCCCTTTCATTTTCTGCAATTAGCACGGTGTCATCTGCGTACCGAATGTTGTTTATCATTTTCCCTCCAACCTTTAATCCGGGGTCTTCTTCTAGGTTTCTCATGATGTTTTCGCTATATAGTGAAAACAGATCTGGTGACAAAACACAACCCTGTCTGACTCCTCTTTTGATGTTTTGAAAAGAGCTTATATTGTTTTCTATTCTCATTGCAGCTGTTTGTTCCCAGTACATATTCCTGATTATTCGTAGATCTTTTCCATCGACATTGAGTCTCTCCAGTTGGTTGATCAATTCATAATGTCTTACCCGATCGAAAGCCTTGGTATAGTCAACAAAGCATAAATACAAATCCTTATTCATCTCAATTGACCTCTCTATGATAGTTCTTAGGATGTATATGGCATTAATAGTTCCTTTCCCCTCCACAAATCCACACTGTTCTTCTGGTATTTCTCTTTTGATTCTATTCCTTGTCCTCATCATGATTATTCTTAACAGGATTTTTGTTACATGACTCATCAAACTGATTGTGCGATGGAGTTCGCATTCTATAGCCCCTGTCTTCTTTGGAAGTGCAATGAAAATTGATTTTGACATATCTTTGGGGATTTTTCCCGTGTCATAATTTCATTTAGGAGGACTGTTATTTTTTCTATGCCAAATTCCTCCAGGGCTTCAATCATCTCTGTAGTAATGTTGTCTGGTCCTGGGGCTTTTCCTGGTTTCATCTTTTTCAGTGCTGCTCTAACTTCATCTTTCATTATGGGTGGTCCTTCAAAGTTCTTTTTTATAATGTGTTCTTCGTTTCTGTCATCCTCAAAAAGGTCTTTAATGTACTCTCCCCATCTGTCTAATATTTTGTCTTTTTCCATGATAAGCGTGCCATCTTTCGATTTTAAGCAACCAGTTGATGTGCATGTATTTTTCCTGTGGACAATTTCTTCAATTCGTCTGTACATACCCTGAGGATCCATTTTGTGTCGTTCTTCTATCTCTTTGCATTTTGTGTTCAGCCAAGCTTCCTTAGCTTCATTGCACCTATACCTGATTTCTTTGTTTATCTTCCTGTATATATCCTCGTTTCTCTTTGCCTTCCTCCTTTCCTCCATCAGGCCCAAAATTTCATTAGTCATCCAACTCTTGTTTGCTTTTCTATTTGCCTTAGGGATTTCTTCACAAGCTTCATTTATAGAACTTCTCAACTTTGTCCATTGTTCCTCACTGTCACCAACGTCTTCCAGAGCACTGAATTTGTTTTGAACATGTACATTAAATTTTTGATGTATCATTTCATCTGACTTTAAGAGTCCAAGGTTTAGTTTGATGTTGCTTTTGGTCTGTTTTCTTTTCCTCAATTTCAGCCTAAACCTTCCCACTACCGGATTGTGCTCACTATTGCAGTCTGCGCCTGGTAGTGTTTTTGCTGACAGTAAAGAATTTCTAAATCTTTTGTTGATCAGGATGTAGTCAATTTGATTTTTGGTATTATCTCCTGGACTCATCCAAGTCCATTTTCTTCTGTTAGGCTGCTCAAACCAGGTGTTTCCTACTATGAACTCATTCATCTGTGCCCATTCTACAAGCTTCCCCCCTCTTTCATTTTGTGCACCAAGGCCATGAGGTCCAACTATATCCTCCACCCTATCCTGTCCCACTTTAGCATTAAAATCTCCCATTATGACTGTAACTTCTTGTGATTTACATTGGACCTTGGCCATCTCTAAAACTTCGTAGAAGTTGTCGATGTCTTCCTGAGTACTTGCGGATGTTGGTGCATACACCTGTATGATGTTGATATCAAAAGGTTTGCCTCCGAATTTGACCAGTAAAACTCTGTCGGACACTGCCCAGTATCCCTTAACTGCTTTTGATTTGTCTTTGTCCATTATGATGCCTACTCCTCTTTCATGTGAATTACCACCAGAGTATATCACTGTATATTCCCCTGATGTTATCATGCCTGCCCCCTTCCATCTCACTTCCCCCAGTCCTAAAATACTAATGTTAAGCTTTCTGTTTCCATCTCCATTTTGATGTTGTCAAATTTACCTTTCTGTAGCATTGTTCTTATATTCCATGTTGCTATTTTGAATTTAATTTTGTTTTTGGTTAATGTCTCGTATGTATTGTCGACAAACCTTTGTTTTACTATTTGTAAAAAAGAAATGACAGCCAGGGCCTCCGTTTACATAAACAGTAAAAAAAAAATTTAAAAAAAAAAAGGGGGGGGGGGGGCAGTAGACCTCAACCCCATGAGAAAACAGGGTTATCTGCTTAAGTAAAAAAACAAAAACAAACAAAAACAAAAAAATCAACGACAACAACAACAAAAAACAAACAAACAAACAAAAAACGATGGGATGAGATACGAATAAATAAACAAAAAACAAAAACAAACAAAAAAAATCTTTACGTCAAAGCTGATTATCTGCTCCGTAAAATTCAAGCAAAAAACAAAGCAAAACAAAAAAACAAAAACAAAACAAAAACAAAAAAAACATACACACAAAACAAACAAACAAACAAGCAAACAAACATACAAACAAACAAACAAACAAACAAACAAACAAACAAAAACAACAAAAAAGAGATATCGTTGAGGCAAATACTGCAAAGATACCGCTCATGCAACAACAACTTTGACGAGTCTTACTCTGTACAGACTGATCATTACTTAAGGAACATACAGGACCTTCATCACGGACGGCTTAAGACTGACAGAGCACTGTGAAAGGGTCACATTGGACTCAATACATGTCTACTGCTTGATGTTTAAAAAGAGTAGTAGACCTGTTAAGTTCAGTTTGAACGTTCTGCCTTTAGCTAAAGTCCAAACCACTTCTATACGAGCAACTGACGATCAGATCTGTTCTCCAGCTACACATCAGCAAATTCAGTCAAACAAGCATTAACACCCAAAACAAGTCCGACTGCCCACGTTCAAGCAAACAGGAACGAGAAAAACATGAACATAAAATCAGAACACGTATTTGATACAACCAACGAGACAGGCACAATTTTTCGGTCAACTGGCCTTTGTCAAGCGTTAACGTAAGATTGCAAACGAGCAAACACCAAATACAAAAATTAGGAGAAAAAGACTGACACTTCCCTGCTGATTTATCATTATTTTTGTTTGTTTGTTTGTTTGTATGTCCTCAAGCATATGTATACACCGCGTCAGCAACGTACGTTCAAAAGCTGGGATCAATTCACTGATCATCTCTCATGCTTTCCTCACTCATTCCTCACCCTGGGTCCCAGACGTCTCACGATATAAATAAGCCAACGGAGTTTTGTGGAACAATCTCACAGAACACTGTGCAACATGTACTTGGACTACTCTTAACAGGAAACGTGTATATCGGTTAGCTCTGCAGTTTTAATAATGACAATAATAATAATAACAAAAATAACACTACTACTACTCTACTACTACTACTACTGCTGCTGCTGCTAATAGTAATGATGATGGTGATAATTATTAAATAAGGCGACAAATCTTGATTTAAAAATCAAACGAAGGCGCGCACTCCCATCATTCATCAAAGCAGTCACCAACAACGACCAAAACTCCAGGGCACAAAGCACACGCAAACTTGGAGAGGGAAGGCAGGTGGGGAGTAGGGCGTGTGACCGCTGACCCAAGCCGTCATCATCCCTCTCTCTCTCTGTGTCCCTTAGCTCCCTGTCTTTCTCTCTCTCTCTCTCTCTCTCTCTCTCTCCACACACACACACACACGCACACACGCACAGAGGACACCAAGCAAGAGTATTCAAGCCTGTTCGACGAATGACCCCTGACCCAACTTGTCATCTTCTTTGTCACACACACATATTATCGCTTTTTCTTTCGTTTTTAAAAAAAAATTGTGACCTCCCACTACGAAATCAGTCTTAACTCGCAGTCAGTCGAACAGCACTAGGAACTGAAAAGGTGACTGAGGGTCTGTCTGGGATGTTTTGACTTTTTCTCAAAATTGATTTCTGTAGACTATAATCTATCCCTCACAGACATTTTTTTCTTGAAAAAAAATGTTATTAATCAGTTTAAATCGGCATTGTAATGCACTTATCGCAGCAGAAAGAACACAATTTCATACCAAAAATACCTATTTTTGCCTCTTATTATGAACCGTAACCTGTACAGTACCCGCACATGTAATATACTGATGGAAAGCTCTTTGGCGCACCTTTCAGATAATGACAGCGAAAATTAGAAACAAACTGGGTCAAAGCCACCAAATAAAGAAATTTAAGGAAAATGTGTAGGAGAGCACACAAAAACTTTAGAGGCCGTTTTCTCAAGATGGCCGTCATACAATTTAATGACTTTAAACATACGTAACTTCTACATTTTTTTTAAGTACAAGCTTTATTCAAGGACCAAAATAATCAGCAGAATGTACACTTTCCAGTGATATGTATATCTCAAAATGCCCCAAATGCTAGTTAAGACTGATTTCGTGGTGGGAGGTCACATTAATTTTATTTCATGTTTTATCAAGTCTTCATTCAGAAAAGCAGAAGGCCAACTGGGCCTCGAGGAAGGGACCTGGGAAATAGACCTATCTTTAGAACAGTTTTTGTTGTTGTTGCTAGGGCAGCCGGGCAAATGCCCTGCTCTTCACGATTTTCAACTGCTGTTGGACCTTTAGCGTGCACAGGCCAGAAGGCACTCGGGTCCGACTTGTTTTTCGTCCCCTTCCGAAGGACTAGACGTTCAGTTCGATCTTCCAGTCATATTGAGGACAAAAGTCGAGGCCTCTACGGGAAATTTAAAGAGATCCAGCTGATATGCAGATGGGGCTCTCGCCTTCAAGCTCAATGCAAGGGTTGAGTCCCCTGCTCACGAAAATGTTCTTTCTTGTTCTTTTCTTTTTGTTTTAGGATATTGCATTTAGGCTTTTGCTAACCTTGTCTTCTTTCTTTCTTTCTTTCTTTTTTTCTTTTTTCTTTCTTTCTTTCTTTCTTTCTTTCTTTTTTGTGTCATTTTTCTATGTCACCTTAATGGTCACAGAAGCAAGGACAAGTTTTACAACGTAATGATGATCATGACGCCGAGGATGATAATCAAGATACCATGAAGTTTCATCCAGGATTGAGACTGCGTGATAAGGCTGTTGTACTCTACGCTTACTTTCATAATATATCCCGGCATTAACCAGGCCGGAGAGATACAGACACTTGTGGTGTCATCAGAAGATTTTAAGCAACACCCTGAAAGACACATCCGTCAAATGGATGAAACTCAACCGTGTAGTACCAGTCTTCCCAATTGAGCCCACACCACACTCAACTCTTGGTAACAGCTGGTTGGGACCGAAAAGTCACAAAATGATTTTGACAGGATTGATGGGGATTCGAACCCACAACTTTCCTGTTGGTAACCACTGCACCACGGCGACTGATTGCTCGCAAAACGTAGTGCAGCCCAGTTATGAATGGAATACCTGACCGTGTTTAGGGTTGTGGAAGGTAAATCACTCAGGGAAGAAGAGTGAGACGACGTGCTGTCAAAAAGCTGATCCAAGGCTGCGGAAGTCTCTACACCCAACTCACTTTCGAGTTTAGGATTATGAGAGGACTTGATCTTTTCTTTCCTTGTCATCATGAGAATGGTGTATCATCATCATCATCATCATCATCATCATCATCATCGTTATCATCATGTGCCCTGCCGCATGGCGTTGGCATTCATGGCCCCTCCATACGAATCTATCCCTTGTCGCTGCAAATACTTTTCCCACCCTCTCTGTCCTCAGCCATCCTGCAAGACCTGTCCAATATTTTCTCCCTGTATCTACCTGGTGTTCTCTGTCCCTCCAGCTTTCCTGTGGAATGCGGTATGGAGGGTGTGAACTGCGGGTTTGAGGGCTGGGGGAAAAGAAAGCATGGGATTTTGACCAGAACGCTGGTTGTGTTGATTGTCTGCTTTGCGTGATGTCACCGCGTGTAAACGAAGGTCGTTTGCGATGTTGCCGCGGTAAACTTGCGGTCGGTGTGTGTGTGTGTGTGTTTTTTTTTCCATGACCACTTCTGTGTGTGTGTGTGTGTGTGTGTGTGTGTGTGTGTGTGTGTGTGTGTGTGTGTATGTACGTGTATGTATGTGTGTCTTTCTGTGTGTGTGAGTGTGTCTGTGTGTATATGTATATGTGTGAGTGTGTGTGTGTGTCTGTGTGTGTGTGCGTGTGTGTGTGTGTCTTTGTGTGTGTGTGTGTGTGTGTGTTTCTCTTGATCACTTTGTGTATGTGTGTTTGTGTGTGTGTTTGTGCGTGTGTGTTTATGCGTGCGCGCTTGCGTGTGTTTGCACACTTTTGTGCATGTGTGCGAGCGGTTTGTGTGTGCGCGCACGCCCGTGTGTTGTGTGTGTGTGCGTGCGTGCGTGTTGTGTGTGTGTGTGTGTGCGTGCGTGTGTGTGTGTGTGTGAGTGTGTGTGTGTGTGTGTGTGTGTGTGTGTGTGTGTGTGTGTAGGTGCGTTCGCATTATTGTCTACTGCAATGCATATGCACATGTGAACTCGAGTTGGCTGGTGCAAACACGGCAGCTGTCAAATACATGCTTCTTATATAATTGATACTTACTTTTAATAAACTCACAAACTTTTTGTTGTGCCTCGTTTCTAGCAAAGAAAAAGATAATCGTCGTCCCGCTAATCAGTATAGTTGATAGGTGTAGAAAAACATCATATTTAAAAAGCCTGGTACGAAACACCTTGGCACCGCAAAGATGCTGCTTTCTATGAAACTTGTTCAGCAGGTCGGGTGTATGAATAAAGGTTCGCAAAGAAGACTCAAGGTTGACAAGATAATGATACGTGTGTCACTTTAAACACCAGCTTAAAAAGCAAGTCCATCCATACAGGTGCAAAAACAAGGAAGGAAAAGTGTTAAACTATGACGTTGATGACACCTAGTCTTTTTTGTTTCTTTTTAAAACGTTTCCATGCTTTTAACCCTCTGACTCCCGCACCCTGTCCACCAAATACTTTGCATCGTCAACCATGCTAGCAAGGCAAAAACTTAACCCGTTGACTCCCTCACCCTACCCACCAGCTTCCTGCAGGAAGCTGGTGGATAGGGTGAGGGAGTCAAAGGATTAATTTTTTGCAGTCGGTGGATAGGGTGCAGGAGTCAAATGGTTAAGAATAGAATTAGAATGGAGGGACGAAAACAAACAAACAAACAAACAAACAAACAAACAAACAAACAAACAAACAAACAAACAAACTATAACTGGTAATTATTACCTGTCGGACTCCCAGGTGTGAATCGCAAGGAAAGAGAAGGAGTGCATCTTCTGTTGAACGTGCATGTCTACCCTTTGTAGACACGCCCCGTCCGGATAAAACTGCAGGCGTGTTTTTCTTTTTTTTTTTTTTTTCCACTGCTGCCAGCCTCTTAGATGTCAAAGCACAATAACAAGCACTGGCTGACAATTGACTTCAGCAGCCGGTGGACTATGACAACAAAATCACATTCTGTCGCTGTTAAATCACAAACCACATATTTGCACGCAGCAGTTAAAAACAAACAACAACACCAAAAACAAACAAACAAACAACCCCACCCACCTACCCACCCCCCAAGAAACAACTACAAAAAAAACCCCAAAAAAACCCCCCACACACCAAATAATCAAAAACGAACAAACAAGCAAACAAACAAGCACGAGAAAAACGAACCAACGACACACACACACACACACACACACACACACACACACACACACACACACACACACACACACACACACACACACACACACACACACACACACACACACACACACACACACACAAAACAAAGAGGAAGAAGAAGAAGAAGAAGAACAAGAACAAGAAGAAGAAGAGCAAGAACAAGGACAAGAACAGGAACAACGACGACAACAACAACAACAACAGCAACAACAACAACAACAACAAGAACAGCAACAACAACAAGCACTGGAATGATAACTCCATTTCGACAATCTCTCTTTTTGAGATGCCGATTAGACTGGATTCTTTTAATTTTCATCAAAACAGATTTTTTAGCGTGAAGTGCGGTTGTCTTGTAAAGCAAAATAAAACAAAACAAAACAAAACAAAACAAAACAAAACAAACAAAACAAACAGAACAAAACAAACAAAATATGTATATATGTATGTATGTATATATATATATATATATTTCTTTACATAATACAGCGCACCATCGTGATTCCCTATACGCATGCGTGTATTATTGATTTTCCTACGAAAAAAATTACAAGGTTTTGGTCTGAGACAGCTTCATTTTCTTTTTGTTGCCGTGGCATCGTTAACTTCAAACTCTGATCTTAGACAACGATATAGTCATCATAAGTTCTACGGAAATACATTTTTTTTTAGATTATTCCTTGTTTTAACATACAAGGAATGATAACACACTTTGTCGTAATTCATTGCAATATTTGCACAAGCCTTTCAAGAGACGAAATGTCAATTCAGTTCAGTCCAACAACTATTCATTGTCATATCGTACGAGTGTAATACTGACAGACGAAACAAACTTTGGCTTGTTTTTAATGTGGTGTTAGTGTTATAGACGAAACAAACTTGGAGTTGTTTTTAATGTGCTGATAGTGTTATAATGACAGATGAAACAAACTCAATTTATTTAACAAAGTGTTAGTGTTATACTGACAGACGAAGCAAACTTGGAGTTGTTTTTAATGTGCTGTTAGTATTATACTGCCAGTTGAACAACAAATGGAAAGACAGAGGTATACCAACGAAACTGAAAATAAGAATTTTACGCTGCTTGATTTGGCCTGTTGTCATGTACGGATGTGAAGCCTGGACTTTGAAGAAAGATGACGAAAATAAAATAAACGCAGCAGAAATTTGGTTCTACAGGCGTCTTCTCAGAGTTGAAATGGACAGACAAAAGAACCAATGAAAGCGTGCTAAAGGAATCAGCTGCCCAACGTGAAATGCTCCCAGAGATCAACAAAGGAAATTGAAGTATATCGGGCACATGAACAGAAACACAAGAACCGACTTGATGACATCAGTCCTGCAGGGGAGAGTCGAGAAAAAGAGAAAACAAGGACAACATCGCTGACGCCTGCAAACTGGGCTCCATGACATCATACACAGGAGCAGAGACCGTTTTGCCTGGCGATCCTTCGTGACAAAGAGTGGAGCTCTCACCGTCGTCCACGGCGATGGAGATGAATGATGATGATGAGTGTTATACTGACAGACGAAATAAACTCGGAGATGTTTTTAACGTAGCATTAGCCCTGATATGGCAACAGTGGTCGGTTGGTCTATCTGCAATATGAACTAGAACTTTGACAGATAAAAGAAAAAAGAAAAAAAAAAAGAGGGAGTGTGTCTTTGATAAACACATCCACACACATGCTACATGTCTATCAAGCAGAACGCACTTCACAAACTTTCTCACCCCTGTCAACGCCAACAAAGGGTTGGAGAGAATTGATGGTTCACCACTCAGCGTGGGGTCATTAAGGTAGGAGTGAAAATTACCTGAGTAATAAGCAGGTAGAGCAGAAAGGTGTTGACGAGTGACAACTACGTTGTATGTCGTGTCACGGCGTCCTGTCTTCCCTGCTGTTGGTGTCTTGAGCTTTGTAAAGAAAACGAACAACTGTGCCACTTCTATGGAGTATTTATGACTATGGCACAACAATAACTATCCCATGCGTATGAAGCATTGGTAATCATCCTCTTTGAATGGAGCATTGATGCTTATCTCATTTATATATGGAGTTCACAAGTATCCCATTTGTATGGAACATTGATAATTATCCTATTTGTATGGGGCATTGATAATCATCCCATTTGTATGGAGCATTGATAATCATCCCATTTATATGGAGCATTGATAATTATCCCATTTGTATGGAGCATTGATAATTATCCCATTTGTATGGAGCATTGATAATCATCCCATTTGTATGGAGCTACTTTCACCTCCATCGTATAAGCCTGATCAGGAAGTATCTCTCTGTCGAAACAACTGCAAAACTCGTTCTCTCCTTCATAATGTCTCGCATTGACTATTGCAATTCACTCCTGTCTGGTCTTCCTGCCTCCACCATTCACATCCTACAGCGCATTCAAAACAATGCTGCACGCCTTGTACTCAAAAAGAAAAAAGCTGACCACATATCTCCTCTCCTGGCACAACTTCACTGGCTCCCTGTATCAAAGCGCATACAGTACAAACTAGACACCATGTGCTACAAAAGCCTCAATAACGCAGCCCCCCATTACCTGTCAAGCCTACTTGAGATCTATGTTCCCTCACGTACCCTCCGCTCTGCCTCCGATCCTCTGACTTTTCGCTTTCCACGCACCAAGCTCAATACCTATGGTCCACGAGCCTTCTCTGTTTCTGGTCCACTTTCCTGGAACAAACTTCCTCTCTCAGTCCGTCAGCAACCTACTTTTGTCTCCTTCAAGTCCGCTCTCAAAACTCACCTTTTCTCCTCTGCATGAAATCCTGACCTCACTCATCCCCCTCTGTAGCCTGTCTCCACTCGGAGGGGAATCACATTGTAATATATATTTGTATATAATATGCTCTCTATAATTTTCCATTGCTTTTATTCTTTTTCCCCATTTATAGCCATGTGTAAGTGTGTGTGTGCGCGCGTGCGTAAGTGTATGTTCAGCGCTTAGATTTGATTTTTATCGAGATTTTGCGCTATATAAATATTGTAATTATTATTATTATTATAATTATCCCATTTGTATGGAGCATTGATAATCATCCCATTTGTATGGAGCATTGATAATTATCCCATTTGTATGGAGCATTGATAATCATCCCATTTGTATGGATCACTGATAATCATCCCATTTGTATGGATCACTGATAATCATCCCATTTGTATGGATCACTGATAATCATCCCATTTGTATGGAGCATTGATAATCATCCAATTTGTATGGAGCATTGATAATTATCCCATTTGTATGGAACATTGATAACCGTCTCATTTGTATGGAACATTGATAATCATCCCGTTTGTATGGAACATTAAATTAATAATTACCCCTTTTGTATGGAGCATTGACAATTATCCCGTTTTTGTGGAGCTTTGATAATCATCCCATCTGTATGGAGCATTGATAATCATCTCATTTGTATGGAGCATTGGTAATTATCTCATTTGTATGGAGCATTGATAATCATCTCATTTGTATGGGGCATTGATAATCATCTCATTTGTATGGAGCATTGATAATCATCTCATTTGTATGGGGCATTGATAATTATCTTATTTGTATGGAGCATTGATAATTATCTTATTTGTATGGAGCATTGACAATTATCTTATTTGTATGGGGCATTGATAATTATCTTATTTGTATGGGGCATTGATAATTATCTTATTTGTATGGGGCATTGATAATTATCTTATTTGTATGGAGCATTGACAATTATCCCGTTTTTGTGGAGCTTTGATAATCATCCCATCTGTATGGAGCATTGATAATCATCTCATTTGTATGGAGCATTGATAATCATCTCATTTGTATGGAGCATTGATAATCATCTCATTTGTATGGGGCATTGATAATTATCTTATTTGTATGGGGCATTGGTAATTATCCCATCTGTATGGAGCATTGGTAATCATCCCATTTGCATGGGGCATTGATGCTTATTTCATTTATGTATGGAGCATTGATAATCATCCCATTTGTAAGGAGCATTGATTCTTATCTCATTTATGTATGGCGTTCATAATTATCCCATGTGCATGGAGCATTAAGCTACGTAGAAACAAGACATCAACACTGTTCAGATAGACACATGTCATAAAAAGATGCAGACTTAATGCAGTTTCACTGAGGGAAAAATTGATGTATGAATAGTATGTGATAAATTGCAAAATTCAACGATTTTGAATCAAATGACGAGCCAGTCTATTTCAAATGGCGGACTCAAAAAATCAAGTTTTATCAATGGAATTGAAGAGATTTATTGCAGTCCAAACGATGGAAACTAAACTAAGTTGTCACAATATGAAAGATAAGAAAGTGACCAAAGATTTAAGAAAAATTCGCCGTAAACGTAAACTAATATTACACCCACACAACCCCGAAAAGAAAGTAAGTTTCTGTGTAAAATACAGCTTACTTTTACGCTTAATTTATAAAAGGACCTGCTTTTAAAGAGATTTATGTGGTTTATGTTAGTCTGAAAGGATAAAAGGCTAAGGTTCTTATTTTCATGTTCACTTTCAAAGTAAAGATGTACTGAGTTTGATTGATATGAGACAAATCTACGTATAGACACTGATATGTTTTCCTGTGTGGTTACAAATGAGTATTAAAAGTACTTAACTTAAATGATCAAATTGAATACTGTAGCGTATTGCTTATTGTGATCATTGTCATTGTGTTTATTAGAATCATTTATAAGTATCTGATAAAACATTGTTTGTACAGTTTATCAATAAAGCCTTTGGTTAAAGTTACAAAACATGTTTTGAACATTCGATATGGAAAAAGCATATTTGCGTGACGGTTCCTTTAAACACCCTTGACATTTAGCATAAGCTGGACAATAAAACGACACCTGTGTCCAATTAAACACAGGTAAGAGCGCAACTTCAAAACACATATGCAGAAGAGAACAAAAACATAAAGCTGCCAAGAAGTCGTTAAATTAATCTCCCCTAAATTTCTGATCCTTTAGAAATATCTCCAGGCGTTCACAATACATGAAGGGAGAAAGGACAGGTAAAAAAACGTCACCTGACAGATAATTAGTACCCCCTGTGCTCCCAGGTGTGAATCATAGCGTTAGTGAAGGGGGTGTACTTATTTATATTGTCTGCTTCTCCCCCCTGTAGAGTCAAGCCCCCTTTTGAAAACTCCCAAGTCTGACACGACCACAGAAGTTTTCGTCACCTCAAATGTGTGGGAGTGTCAGCATACAATCACACAGAATAACTGACTGACGCCCTAACAATTCTTGAACAATGGCAACAACAAAACCACGTTCTTCTGCTAAGCCACAAACCACAAGCCTCCAGCTTGCACACTTGCACCTGGCAGTGAAAGTAACCAGCACGAGATAATCAAGCCATATACTGATCTTTCTCTTACGCTCTTCTCTTCGACACGTTTCCTAAATGTTGTAATCCAAAGAGGGGAATACCCTTCTCTGGATGACAAGATATTTAGGAAGCTGTTAAAAACAGGAGAACACAGAAGAAGAAACTCATGGACGACAGATCAATCAGAGAGACTGACAGAGAAATACAGACTACAATACAAGGAAACTGGCTAAATAGTGAAGATAATGGCAAGAGCAGATAAGAAGGACCACAATGACAACCTTACATGCCAGGCAGCCAGCGCAGAGGAGCAAGGAAACGTGTGTACCTGCAAGATCACTAAGATAATATGCGGCATAAGTCATCAAGCCACTGATGTGCTGATCACAAACAAGAAAGAGTGAATTCTTATATTAGAAGCAGAACAGGAAGATATATGGGCTGAACACATTAGCGACGTTTGGAACAGGCTACCATCAAACAGCAAATGCTGGTATACAAGAAGCAGAAATCCTACTTGATCTTAGTATTGTGCAACTACAGATAGAAAAAATAATCTCAGTCATCAAATGTCTCAAGAATGGAAAGGACCCTGGGTAGGATGACCTTTGTCACAGCTGTTCCAGCCACACAGATCCAGGACTTGGAGCTGAAATGCTTCAGCCACTCCTTTCGACAATATTACAGGAGGAAGAAAAGATATCAGATGATTGGACAAAAGACATCATCGTGAAGATTCTGAAGAAACCCTGTTCTCTGAGTTAGCAAGAAACACAACGAAGGTGCGGATGAGACCCGGAGCACCAATGCCTCACCACTATCTGGACAATCACCTCCCAAGCTCCCGACGCCACTCGATATATAGTCATTTAATCAACCAAAGGGAGGCTGTCCATGCGTTGCATGAGCCATTTAGACCCAGTCATCAGGTACCTTGTTTACAAACTGAATGGCAAAGTGGGGAGATGACAAACCCCGGGACATAGTCACACAACACGCACCAACCAGGCCCAGCCCAGCCTCTGGACCAACAGAGAAGGGAAAACCCCTCTCTCGCCCCAATCTGGTCTTCATCTCTCTTTCGGGCAGTCCGCCCTGCTACCTGCTCATATAGCTGCTAGCTCCTTTCCCCTTATTATAGTCTCGACAGTTAGCAATCGTAAGCCCCAACGTTGCCATATTACATACACAGGGGTTGTTTGAACGGCCGCGAAAGTGGCCAGGCATAATGCTCAAGACACATCCCATTTTGCTGTTCAGCAAGGTCTGACATGCCCAGAACGGGATCCCAAGTTTGAGTAACTGTAATGGCTGGCTAAGCAAAAGCCTTGCAAAGATCGTCATTCACAGAATTTCAAGACGCACTTCACAAACAATAGAGGAAAGAACAGAAAGGCTTCCAAAAACAGACTGTTCCACAGCTGTGTCCTTTCCATACTACGGTTCAGGACGCTGAAGGATATCAGACAGGATCTGTCAACATTCCACACAAAGAACCTCCAATGAATCATGCAAATCTCTTGGCTCCACATCACCTTCGACCAGTTGATGCAGTCAAGAGTGTCCATAGGACACCATGATCCTGAAAATGCGACGGAGACGGACTGGGGAAATCATCAGAAGAGAACAGGATAACATCACCTGAACTGCCCTTCACTGGACACCAGAAGGAAGATAGAAAAGAGGAAGACCCAAGAAATCTGGTGTAAACAGTAGAAGGTGAACTAAGAACCAGAGAAGCTTGCCCGAAGCAAACATGAGTGACAGAACGTCGTTTTTTCCTAACATGCCAATAGAATAACGGCCAGTATGTCAGTTAGACACGTTTGGAAGTAACTGTGCTGATCGAAATGGATCAAAGATGCAATGCTGCGTGTAAACATAAACATTTAAAAAATTAAGTTTTAACTTTTTGTAAGAACACAAACTGAGAAAGTCTTCCTTGGCCATTTTGATTTTTCTTGTCAGTATCCTCATTTCATCTTGCATAGCCACTACTGCACACAAACCAAACCAAACCAAACCAAACCAAACCAAACCAAACCAGAACAAAATCCCAAATAAGTGTGACTGCACGCGTTCAAGCAAACAGGAACCAGAAAAAAACACGAAAAAAGAATAAGAACGCGTATTTGATACAAGACATGACAGTCGCAGATTTTCGGCCAGTTGGCCTTTGTCAAGCGTAAGATCACAAACACCAGATACAAAAAATCTGGTGGCGCAGATTTTCGGCCAACTGGCCTTTGTCAAGCGTAAGATCACAAACACCAGATACAAAAAATCTGGTGTTTCTGATTTTACGCTTGACAAAGGCCAGTTGGCCGAAAATCTGCGCCTGTCTTGTCTTGTTGTATTAAATACGCGTTCGTATTAGTTTTTCGTGTTTTTTTCCTGGTTCCAACCAGAACAAATAACACAAAAAACAAAACAAAAACAAAACAAAACAGAAACAAAACAAACAAAACCAAAACCAAACAAAAACAAACTATCAAACGTGTAGTCATGTACAAGCAAATATGAAATAGCAATACAAACTGTTGGTCAACATACACACACACTTACATATATACACACACAAACGCAAACATGTGTGAGAACGTGCACTTTTTTCTGAACTGATTTATATCTGAACTTATATCTGACGTATCTGAACTGAAGCTTCCTTTAACTTACAAGTTGAAAGGTGTGAACTAGAAAAGAAAAGCCCAACAAAACAACCAAACAACCCCCCCCCCCCCCCACTCAAACAGATGTTAGTTTTTGTCGAGCAGACCACACGATGCTGACTTACTTCCCCCTGTCAACGCCAACAAAGGGGTGGAGCCAGTTGGTCGACCCTTCCCCAGCACGGGGTCGTTTCAGTAGGAGTGACAAGTATCTGCGTAATAAGCAGGTAGGAAAGTAAGGTGTTGACGAGTGACAACAGCGTTATGTCCCTTGACACGCCGTTTTGACAACACCGAAGTTTACGTCTCTATGTATTAATGTAAAAGAATGATGTTCTTTTCCCCCCGTCTTGTTTCCAGTTGTTTTTTTCAAAACAGAAATGTGCACAAACCAGATACAGCGGTATAGTGGTTAGCGCATCAGAGTACCGACTGGAAGGTCATGGGTTCGAATGCCATCACCTTAGTCAAAATCATTATGGGAAATATCATTCCCCAACAGGCTCAGCTCTTGATTACTGTGATGCTCTCCTTTCTGGACTACTAGCTTCTTCTCTCCTCTGTCTGCAAAACATACAAAACTCAACTGCTCGTCTTATCCTCAGAAAGAAAAGGTTTGACCGCTGTCATTCCTTCGCTCACTGCACTGGTTGCCTGTTTTGAACAGAATTGAATATGAACTGGATACCGTACCTTGTGTTATAAATCTACACACCAGTCTGCCCCACATACCTTTGTGACAACATCAACATTAACACGCCAGCTCGCACCTTGTGCTCAGCTTCAGGTACTCTTTCCCTTCAGGTTCCTAGATTTAAACTATCAACTTGTCGGCCAACGAGTTTTTAGTTGTTTCTGGACCATGTGCCTGGAATAAACTTCCACTCTCCCTTCGTCTGTTACTTACCCGTTCTGCTTTTAACTCCAACTTAAAAACCGACCTCTTTTCCTGACAGTGAATTATGCAATTGCCTCTTTCCATCAGTTTTTTTTCCCGCGTTTCCGTGTCTTGTAAGGTAGTCTACGCTGATCGCATGCGTATGTCTGGTGCGAGGGTGCTCCTTAATTTGAATTGTCAAGATGTGGCGCCATATAAATACTGTGGTTACTATTATTAACTCAGACATGAGCGTGTTGTAGGCTCACTGAGAAGTCAGGGACCTCACAGTCGAGTCTCATCCATTTTATGGGGGCATCATTGAGAATGTTGGTACGATCAACCCTTCCCGACTACCACCGCCGGTGTCTTTATCTCTCGGGCCTGGTTAACATCAGAACACATTTTAAAAATGAGCATAGAGTAAAATCTTGTCCCCTCGTCTGAATTCAGAACGAAACTCCATAGCATCAGGATTATCGTCCCCATTGTCATCAGCAACATAGCATTGTAAATAATTGTACCCATTAACGCGTGTCGTAGGAAATAGGACATAAAAAAGTACAATGTCATGAAACATTGCAAATACACTCATGGCATCAAATCACAATATCCATTAAAGGGACATACAATTTCTTATTTTTTCCCATACAGTTCATGAAAGTTTAGTACAGTTGGTACAATATCACTATTGCAAGAAAATATTTTCAACAAATTATGATCCATTTTGAATTTTCATTCTTAATGGTATGCATGATTGTTTAATTTGTATCTCTGATTTGATTACCAAATGTCAATATAATCAGTAATGATTATTGCACAGTAAATGTTATAATTATTGATGTCACAAACACACACACACATACATAATACCCACAAGCACATACACAAGCACACACACACACACACACACACACACACACACACACACACACACACACACACACACACACACACACACACACATAGCACACACACACACACACGCGCGCGCGCACACACACACACACACACACACACATACATTTCTTACATCAGTATCAAACAAAATCTGACTGGGAGGAATGGTATACTAATAATTATTCGGTTCGTGTGGCATATTAACGACACAGAAGGCGTACTCTGTACACTTGACAAATAGAAAAAAAAGTCACACTATAATTTTGTGACACTTAAATTTGTTTACTCAGAAGAAAAATATGCAAATGTTATTTGATAGATTTGAAACGTCAGTAATTTTTAAGTTAATGATAATTTCAGAAAGGACTAGATTTGAAAAGTCAGTAATTTTTAACGTAATGACAATTTCAGAAAGGACCTCAAATGGTTGGCCCCAAAACATGTTTAAGACTTACACAGCGATTCATGGCTCAAATTACAGAAACAAAATTGCAAACCGAACCATACTCTAAAAAACGAAAGAAAAAATCAAAAGACAAAACAAAACAAAACAAAAACAAACAAACAAACAAAACAAAAACAAAAACACCCCGCAGTTATAACACACTTCCTTGAAAAAAAATCACAAATCAATTCTACACAGACGAAAACCTGATCAGCAAAATTCTTTTTGTTAAATGACGTTCACGGCAATAGTGTAATAGTACACTACTTAAATTAAAGTCACAACCACATGTTTTGAACATCGGTTGGTGAGAAGACATTTCTACCGACAGCTCTTCTGAGTGATCTTGACAGACTGCACGAGTTGGACAATATAGGGACACCTGTGTCCAATTATACACAGGCAAGGGAGCAACATTAACCCTTTGACTCCCGCACCCTGCCCACCAGCATTCAGCATTGTCAACCACACTAGCAAAGCAAAAACTTAACCCTTGGATTCCCTCATCCTATTCACCAGCTTCCTGCAGGAAGCTGGTGGATAGAGTGAAGGAGTCCAAGGGTTAAGTTTTTGCAGTTGGTGGGTAGGGTGCGGGAGTCAAAGGGTTAAGACATGCATGTAGATGACACAACAAAAGCTTAAAGCTGCCGTGAAGTTTACATCACCACCACCACCACCACCACCACCACCACCACCCCATCTCCACCATTCTTTTAGCCATTAGAAAGATCTCCCGGCTTTCAATAAATGAACACAGAAAAGGCAGGAAGAACGTCATCTGACACATTAGTAGTCGGTCCTGCAAAGCCAGGTGTGAATCATAGCGTGAGTGATGTTTATCTATACATGTACTTCTCTAGTTTGCTGAGTAAGACCTTTTCAAACACTCAGCCAAACACAACTACAGGATTCCTTATACTGTTACGACAGTCGAGCAACCAAAATTGCAATGAACAGTCGCCAAGCGATTCTTTCAAATGAAGATTATTGAAAAAAGTTTAAATTTTCACCCTTTACCAAACCCCATGCAATCAATAAGTTTAAGCCTTGACATTTCAGCTGAAATGTAGTTTCTAAGAAGACTGTTAAGAGTCCCATAGACAGCAGAGAAAACAAACGAGACAGTCTTGAAAGAGGCAGACACAAAAGCAACATTAATGGAGAAGATTAGGAACAGACAAGCAACATTTATAGAACATTTTATGAGGCAAGAGAAATTAGAGCACCTAGTCATAACAGGAATGCTGGGGGGAAAAAGAGCATCGGGTAGACCAAGGGAGTAAATGTTGGACAGACTTGCAGAGTGGATAAATAGAAAGAGGGTGGGAGATGTACATGCAGCAACAAAGGATAAATTCGTATGGACGGCCATGATCGCCTATGCCATGCGGCAGGGCACATGATGATGATGATGAAACCTTGACTTAATTACTATGGTAATTACTGTTCCACAAACACTTGTCCCCGAAATGTTACAGTCCCCCCAAAGTAACAAGCTTGCTTGTTTTTTGAGTCAACAAAACTATTCTCTAAAAATGCCAACGTTTAGAGATTTAAACACGATACTTTTTTTTATTTCAATAGACACAGCTTTGAAATCTGGTGTGAAATATCGTCGCTGTAAATCGTATATTTTATTTCAACAGACACAGCTTTGAAATCTGGTGTGAAATTCTTCTGTAATCGGTTTTGAAACCTACATGTTTTCAATTCAAAATAAGGCATATGATAGGAGTAAATCATACTGTTTTTTTTTTTTTTTGAGTAAAAGCACAGCTTTTTCTTGCGATACTTGGCCACCATCCACATTAACAGAATATTAAGTTTTCTTCAGTGTATTTTTATGATAGCACAGAATCCAGATTATCGTTGTTTACACTCTTTCTGAAAAACTAAAGCTTTAGCATTATCTGTGTTTCAGATGAAATGTGTATAGGTCTGTGATTTTTTTGTTGAGATTTCGAAGATGAAATGTTTGCATAAATAACTTTTGTAACCACTATTTTTTAGAGATCAGTATAATGCTGTTTTCTTTTAAGCAAATCCTTTTAGTTTATCCACAACCTGGCTAAATTTTAGCAAACGAACTCATTTATTGCTGAGAAACAAAAGTACATGAAATAGACTCTTCATCAGGTGCTACTCAAAAAAGAAATGATGTAAAGTTGGGCGTATTTGATTTCTGCGTTGAATTCGTAAAAGGTATATAATTTAAAAGACGAATTAGCCAGTGAGTCATAGATTGATTTGATGTTCACTCACATTTCTCTTTTCAAAGTATGGAATTATTTACGCTCAGTGTGGATGCCTATACGTTTGCCTGGGTAGTTGTGGGCTGATATATGCAAAGGAATAAATCAGACATAGCTATGGTATAAACATTTGTAAATGTTCTTTATACTCAAATCGGAGGGGAATCACTTTGTTTTAATATATAATTGTATATGATGTGCTCTCTGTGGTTTTCCATTGGTTTTATTCTTGCTTTTATTGCTTTTATTCTTTCTCCCCATTTGTGGCCATGCTGTGTTGTGTGTGTGTGTGTGTGTTGTGTGTGTTGTGTGTGTGTGTGTGTGTGTGTGTGTGTGTGTGTGTGCGCGTGTGTGTGCGTGCGTGCGTGCGTGCGTGTGTGTCTTTTCGGCACTTGGATTTGATTTTGTCGAGATTTTGCGCTATATAAATATTGTAATTATTATGTATGCATGTGCGTACGTATGTATGTATGTATGTATGTATGTATGTATGTATGTATGTATGTATGTATGTATGTATGTATGTATGTATGTATGTATGTAACGCTTAGATTTATGTATGTATGTATGTATGCATGTATACGCTCAGCTTAGATTTATGTATGTAAGTATGTATGCATGTATGTATGCATGTATACGCTCATATGTATGTAGGTATGTATGCATGTATACGCTCAGCGCTTAGATTTGATTTTATCAAGATTTTGCGCTATATAAATAAAATATATTATTATTATTATTATTATATTAAATCACTCATTCACTCTTCTATTCTTCAGATGGAGTATTAGGTGTCGACCAATCTCCTGTAGCCATGGCGGTCTTGAGAGAGCCAGGACAGCTCACTAAATGTCCCTTCCTCTCTTGCTGAATTGTGCGTCGTCAAATGCATGTTGATCTGCAAATGTTGTCTTCCCAGGTGGTGCCATGGCAGATTGGGAAGGTGCCTGGTTTTGTCCACATAAAGGACAGGACTTATGGGATCCTCCAACTTCTCTTGTTAGTGAGGACTTCATCAAATTCTCTTCTTGCCTTGCCGACAATACGTCTGATGTCTGGTCGTCTGGCCATGTCCTCGTTGGAGATGTGTCCCTCCCATAAAATTTTCAGGATTGGTCGTAGACATCCTTTGAAGCCGCTCAGGTGACTCTGCATACATTTAGTTCGCCATGTTTTCATCTTGGTGTTCAGTGGATCATAGAAGAATTTCGTCTGTAAAATAGTCTGTGCTGCCATTGTAGTTCTTGAAGAGATTTCTCTCTCGATGTTGATGTCTACAAGAAGATGGTACCCAAATATTTAAAGTTTCTGCTTCGTCTAGTTTCTCTCCTCTGACACAAGTAATACTCAATTACAATACCGTAAATTTGCTTACTGCAGAATTGTCAACGTGAGCTTTTCTTTGCAACACGAATTGTAATTTGACCAGTCATGTCACAAATCATATCTTTTATAAGTAAATGGCTGAAAATAATTCGATAGCTACACGTTTCGAGTATTCCCTAGCTGGAAGACTCTTTTGTCAAGTCCATTTAAGCAATCTTGATAGACAGCATACGTTGAGCGATATAACTAACTACATGTACACCTGCGTTCAGTTAAACACGAGCAAGACAGCAACTTCAAAACACCCAGATAGAAGACACGACAAAACGCAAAGCTGCCATAAAGTCGTAAACACCTCGCCCCCCCCCCCCCCCCCCCTCCTCCCAAATTTTCGATACATTAAAAAAATTTCTTGGTATTCGAAAACTGAATGGGTAAAGCGTCGATAAAGTGACATTAGGAGATAATTGTGATCCCAGTTCTCAAACTGAATCGTAAGTCGCCTATGAGTGAGCATCAGAAAGATAATGAGAGTCTATCTGTGTTAAAATGATATTTTAGATGCAATTTTTTGGAGGGGGTGGGCGGACTTGCCTTTAGATGCAAAATTCATCCCAAAAATGAAATAACATTA
>CM060305.1:63725663-63738163 GCA_030674185.1 Monoplex corrugatus
TGTTATGTTTCTTGGTTTCGTGTTTCTGTGGGTGTTTTCATGTTTCTGTGTTTTCGTGTTACTGTGCGTATTTTCATGATCTGAGGTTGTTTTCGTGTTTCTGTAAGTGTTTACGTGTTACTATGTGTGCTTTTATAATCTGGAGTGTTTTGATGTTTCTGTTGATGTTTTGATGTTTCTGTGAATGTTTTCGTGTTACTGTGGATGTTTCATGTTACTGCGGGCGTGTTCGTGTTTCTTTGAGTGCTTTCGTGTGGCTGTGTGTGTTTTATGTTATTCTGAGGGTTTTCATATTACTGTGGGTGTCTTCATGATTCTGTGGATGTTTTCATGTCACTGCGGGCGTTTTCGTGTTTCTGTGGATGTTTTCATGTTAGTGTGTGGATGTTTTCATGTTACTGTGAGAGTTTTCATATTACTGTGAGGGTTTTCATGTTATTGTGGGTGTTTTCACGTTACTGTGGGTGTTTTCATGTTACTGTGGATGTTTTCATATCACTGTGGGTGTTTTATGTTATTGTGAATGTTTTGTTCGTTCTTTGATTTAACGTCTTTTCACTATAAGTGATATTAGACGGTGTGAGTGTTTTCATGTTACTGTGGGTGTTTTCATGTTACTGTGGGAGTTTTCATGTTGCTGTGGGAGTTTTCATGTTGTTGGTGGGTGTGTTTCCTGTTGCTGTGGGTGTTTTCCTGTTTCGGTGTGTGTTTTCATGTTATTGTGAGTTTTTAATGTTTCTGTGAGTGTTTTAATGATCTGTGGGTGTTTTCATGTTTTGATGGGCGTTTCCCTGTTTCTGTGGTGTTTTCGTGTTACTGTAGGCGTTTTCATGATCTGTGGGTGTTTACATGATCTGTGAGTGGTTTCATGTTATTGTGTGTGTTTTCTTGATCTGTGGGTGTTTTTAATATCACTGTTGGTGTTTTCATGTTTCTGTGGGTGTTTTCATGTTTCTGTGGGTGTTTTCATGTTACTGTAGCGTTTTCATGATCTGTGGGTGTTTTCATGTTTCTGTGAATGTATTCATGTTTCTGTGGGTGTTTTCATGTTTTTGTATTTTTGTGATACTGTGCGTGTTTTCATGATTTGTAGGTGTTTCATATTTCTGTGAATGTTTTCATGTTACTGTGAGGGTTTTCAAGTTACTATGAGTATTTTCGTGTTTCTATAAATCACTGGACGCTGACATGACTTACAGGATCTTTGACTTGCATATTTTGACGATCTTTGTTCGCATAACACCAAGGGGGACTTGCACTATCTAGTCTGCACACATATTGATCTGGGGGGTTAGAAAAATATCCACCCTTTAATCCCCCAAACGGGAGAACCCAGGCAGGATCGAGCCCAGACCTTCGGATTGAAATCCAATGTTTTACCTTCTTACCCACCTGATTTGGAGTCCATCGAAGTTTCAGAAAAGCTTCTTCTTTCCTGTTTTTCTTTCTTTCTTTCTTTCTTTCTTTCATTTATCTTTCTTTCTTTCTTTTTCTTTTTCTTTGTTTGTTTGTTTGTTTCTTTCTTGAAATCCAATGTGTTACCTACTTACCCACCCACTTTCGAGGCCATCAAAGTCTTTCTTTCTTTCTTTTTTTCCCTTCCTTCCTTCCTTCTTTCCTTCCTTTCTTTCTTTCTTTTTTTCTTTCTTTCTTGAAATCCAGTGTGTTCATACTTACCACCCACTTTCGAGTCCATCGAAGTTTCAGAAAAAAATTTCTTTTTCTTTTTTTCTTTTTTCTTTTTTCTTTCTTTCTTTCGTTGCTCCACCCTCCGCCCAAACCCTTTGTACCGCTGTTGTGTCACCACGCCCAAGCCATTCATTCTAGTTCTCCAACAAATCTCCAAACCCACCAAAATTGAAGTCACCATGACAACAGGTCATGTGAAGGGCCATTGAATACATGGAACAATTGTTGATAATGGCTATGACGATACATGAAGATGGGGATGATAATCATGATGCTATAGAGTTCCAGTCTGGATTGAGACTGCGTGACAGGGCTGTGCCCTACACTCACTTTCATAATGTATCCTGGTGCCGACGAGGTTGGGGAGATACAGATACACAATCAGAAAATAAAGCCTCATTTTATCTGTCTCTCTGTCTCTGTCTCTTTGCCCGTCTCTCTCTGTCTGTGTTTGTTTTTGTCTCTGTTTCTGTCTGTTTTCTGTTTCTGTCTGTCTGTCTGTGTCTGTCTCTGTCTCTGTCTGTTTTTGTCTGTCTCTGTCTCTCTGTCTGTTTCTCTCTCTCTCTCTCTCTCTCTCTCTCTCTCTCTCTCTCTCTCTCTGTGTCTCTCTCCGATTTAAAAAAAAAGCGTCATTATGCTTTTGGCACTGTCGTCGGAAAACAAAAAGTGTATTCTAGTTTTTGTTCTCTTTCTCACTCTCTCCCTTTCCACCTCTCTCCTTCTTTAAGAATTGAAGATTGAGTGTGTTCGTGCAATAACAAGCAAGCCCTGAGTCACATTGGCCATCACATGCCCCCCAAGAGGCGGCCCTTTGAAGTCAGAGCGGCAAAGATTGGCACAGCTGGTGCCGGCTGTCCCTGTCACACCTATCTCTTTTCTTTTCTGCACGTTCACCTCGGAGACGAGATCCCACCACCCACCTTACCCCGACCCCAGTGTGGGGCGAACGGTGTCCTAGCTGGGGTTCTCTTCTTACTGGAATCAAAGGCTGCCACCTGCACACCTAGACGACACGACATCGGGTCCCCCAGGTGCGATCAAGTTATTCAGTCACTGAACTAACGTGTGTGGAGCAAAAGGTTTTATATATACACAAAACAAGAGTCTTTTCCATAACTTGAGCGGTCATTACAGTGCGACGGGGGGGGGGGGGGGGGGGGGGGGGGGGGGGGGGGGGGGATATAAACCTCAATGCCTTTCTCGCTGAAAGAGTCGTGGACTCAAGATTGATGTCTCAAGTTCAATCCCAGTCTGCAGCATAAAGACTGGCCTGTTCGCTGCCTGTGTGGTGATTTCCATCATTCTGGTGGTGTCAACTTTTGTGTTTCGTAAGTTTCTTTCAACCCATCTTCCTCTCCGCCTTAAGATTTCAAGACCTTGCCAGTGCATAGGGTTTTTCCCAGGCTCTGGGTGTTTGCCAGACCATCACTAGCAGATTTCGGTTGGCGCGTATGCGGAATTGTCCGCGTGCGACGAATCCTTCTTAAATAATTTCCAAACTCTTCTCAGGGCTGGCATGATGAAGTAATGTCCATCTCCTCTCTTGTCGTCGTCATGCTGGTGGTGGTGGTAATACTATTTTTCTTGAAGACCCATCAGCTTAGTTATTGTAGCGCTGCGCTGATTGTATGGGCGTCTCGTGTTCAACTGCCATGTGAGCATGTAATTTTCCTGTATCTTTTTTGTCTGACTTAATTTAAAGTTGGTTCCTGAGGGATATATCACACTCGTACTGTTTTATATAGCGTTCCACCCAGTCTGCCAGTAACTACCTAGCAGACTCCTTGATCCTGCGCAAAACCCAATACACTCGCAAGATCTTGACATAGAGAGGAGAAGGTGTAGGATTTATGAAATCACAAAGCTCACCACAATAATGATTGGGGTATTCAGGTATTAAGACGGGAAGCGAACAGGCCAATCAGTTTTTATGTTACAAGCCGGTGTTGGCTGGCCGAGGACTCAAGATCATTAGCGAGTTCATTGGCTGAGGCATTTTGTGACCTCTGGGAACTTTGATGTTGGAAACATGGCAGCTATCACAACTCTGCAGAACGTGCCTTTTGGATAATGTAAAGTGTGTCTGACGACTGTGATATTTTTCCCTGCGTAGTAATACAATAACCAGTGCCAAGGTAATTAGTCTTCTATACAATACCTTTTTAGGGGGGAAAACCAATAACAACAACAGCCAGGGAACGGCGATTTCGGCCACCCATGCTCAGTATGCTATACACAACCCGATTTCATACTGTAAGAACTGTAACTCCGCCCAAAAAGAGCGAAAACAGAGTTGTCGGCCTTGCAGTACTCAATGACAAAAACAGAAGGGAAAAAACTCACACACGCACTCAGAGAGAGAGAGAGACGAGAGAGAGAGAGAGAGAGAGAGGAGAGAGAGAGAGAGAGAGAGAGAGAGGAGAGAGCATTTTTTTTATATGCATAATCAACTGTTTGATCTTTGGTACAGATACTGCTGAAACATATATATTAAAAAATAATGAACCCTTTGGCTCCCTAACCCTATCCATCAGCTTCATGCAGGAAGCTGGTGGTGTGATGGAGTGAAAGAGTTAAGTTTTTGCTTTACTGTCATGCCTGACAATGCAAGATGCTGGCGGATAGAGTGATGGAGTCAAAGGGATAACTGATCACAGTTCAATTCAGCCCGCAGCATAAAAACTTGTCCTGTTACTGCCCCTCTTAATTAATGATCATTCATTCTGGCTGTGTCAAGTCAGTCCTTCACTGGTTTCTCTCTCCAACTACCCGCTTCTCTTTCAAGACCTTGCCAGCGCATATGGTTTGCGCAAGTTCAAAGAGCCTGTCAGATTATCACTGGCAGAACTGGGTGGAACTATGTGAGCGTTGTGAATACCTCTTGAACAAACTCGAAATGATCACACCTCAAAACGAATTCTCATGTTTAAGATTGCAGTCGCCGTGGTGTAGTGGTTAGCGCAACGGACTTACCGACTGGAAGGTTGTGGGTTTGAATCTCCGTCAGTACCTTAAAAAACCATTGTGAGATTTTTCGGCTCTAACAGGCTCATACCCACCTTGGAGTTGGGCGTGCTATGGGCTCACTGGGAAAACTGGGACCACACAGTCGAGTCTCATCCACTTCACGGATGCGTCATTGAGGGTATTGCTCAAATTTTCTAACCAGCACCGCAGGTGCCTGTATCTCTCGGGTCTGGTTGACGCCGGGATATATTATGTTAGTAAGCGTACAGTACAGCCCTGTCACGCAGTCTCAATCCTAGATAGAACTCCATAGCATTATGATTATCATCCTCATCGACATCATCATCATCGCATTGTAAAAACTAATCTATCTTGTGTACCCATTAAGGTGGCGGAGAAAATGGGACGAAAAAAAAAATGGTGAGCACAAAGATAACCTCCCTGAGTGCAATGATCCTACCAACGAACGAACGAACGAGCGAACCAACCAACCAACCGACCAACCAAAACAAAAACAAAAAATCCCAAGTGTCACTTGAATGGGATGGAAATGTAAACGCTGCCAAACGGATGTTGGTGTTGTCACTTGTTGGGGTCATCTTGAACATTAACAGTAGTGTAAGAGATAATGGCGAACAGGGAGGAAGCCAGTTTAGAGCAGTGTTGTTGACTTAGCATCCCCACTCTGTACAGTGCCTGTGTTCACTGAAACCAATTAGTTCTCCACAAACTCTTTCCGCCCCCGCCCTGCTTTTCACCTGACAAGAGTGAAAATATTTGAGCGTGAAGTGCAATGTCAACACTTTTCTTGCTCGGTATTTTTGTTTTGTTTGTTCTTGTTTCTTTCTGTATCCTGTATTTTTTCTTCTTTTTGTCCATATAAACCAACCAACCAACCCCCCCCCCCCCCAAAAAAAAAAATCTACTGAAGTTATGTGGTCCAGCCATTCTGATATTCTCCCTTTTCTGTTTTTCAGTGTTTGATTGAACAATCGCTTGAGAGTTCTGTATACTTTTTTGCCACCAGGCAGGATTTTTGCCCGGTTATATATATTTGTCATCATTATTTTGAGTCCTTTTGCATCGCCTGGCCAAAATGTATTCATGTGCAACCCATAATGAATCATTGATACAACTTTTTGTTCACGTTTCGCTCATTTTGGTCGAAAATCTCGAGACCCTGCCAATTTTTTGAAAGCGTTTATAATTTCCGATCTGTCCAGGTCTTTAGTCTAGGCATGGTAAGGATGATTAGAAGAATTGCAGACTGGGTGTACTTGTGCAATTCTTACTTGTATATTGTTCACAGATGGGCACGAAAGCAGGAGCTCTCGCACACGTACAAACATAACTATGTACATACACAGGTACATGAGGATAAATAATTCGTTCATGTAACACACACACAAGCAAACATAATTATGTAATACATAGATGCACAAGAATAAATAATTCATTCATGTAATACACACACGAGCAAACATAATTATTTACATAAACAGATATGTAAGGATAAATAATTCATTCATATAATAACACAACAGCTCCTCGTGGAGATCCATCTGAACAACATTATTCTTTACAACAGATCAAAACAGGGTATCTTGAGTTCAATCCCAGCTCGCAAAAATCTGGCCTGTTCGCTGCCCATCTTAATGTTTTCATTATTCTGGTGATGTCTCCCCTTTCCCACGTTTGAAGACCTTGCCAGCGCATACGGTTTTGTGCGGGCTCAGGAAATCTGTCAGATAATTGCTGGCAGATTTTGGTGGAGCGCATATGGAACTGTCTGACCACGGTGAAGCCCTCTTGATAAAAGTCCAATGACTCCAAAACGGTATGTTAGTTTATAATCTGCTTACATCGTCTTCGGAGAACCGGCTCACCGGGTGTTTTCATGTTTGCATAAGTAACCGGACACTGACGTGAGTCACCAGACACTGACATGAGTCACCGGACACTGACATCATTCACCAGACATTGACTTGAGTCACCAGACACTGACACGAGTCACCAGGCACTGACTAAGTCACCGAACTGACACAGTCGCAGGCACTGACGAGTCACGAGTCACCAGGCACGACATAAGTCACCAGACACTGACACGAGTCGCCAGGCACTGACACGAGTCACGAGTCACCAGGCACTGACATAAGTCACCAGACACTGACACGAGTCCCAGGCACTGACACGAGTCACGAGTCACCAGGCACTGACATAAGTCACCACACACTGACACGAGTCGCCAGGCACTGACACGAGTCACCAGGCACTGACATAAGTCATAAGTCACCAGACACTGACACGAGTCGCCAGGCACTGACACGAGTCACCAGGCAAAGACACGAGTCACCAGACACTGACATGAGTCCCCGAACACTGACGTGAGTCACGACAATGACGTGAGTCACCGGACAATGACGTGAGTCACCGAACACTGACGTGAATTACAGGATCATTAACGCGCATATTGATGTTCTGCGTGCTTATACACATGAAACGGGTTTAGGCACTGTCTAGTCTGCACATCTTTCTTTCTTTCTTTCTTTCTTATTTATTTATCTACTTATGTATTTACTTATCTATTCCCTGCTTTCTTTCCTCGGATGTGGACAACAGACTGGCAGGGCTATGAGTAAGGAAATAATGTTTTCATCGTGTTGATAGGCAGCGGAGGCTTTGTGCATTGACTGGGGGGGGGGGGGGGGGGTCTGAGATGTGAGACAAGTTTATACATAGTGGCTAGTTGTGTTTTGATTCTGACCTTTAATTTTCTATTTATTTTATTTATCTGTTCTAGTCTTCAAAGATAAGGTACACAGATACACATGTCATTTTGCATATGACCAGGATAGTTCCAATGACAGATTTATACAATACTTGAGAAAAATTTTTTTAGGCTAGGTAAAACGTAGGCTAGATAGGACCTCAGAAACCTGGCCAGCTCATGAGTTTATGTGCAGGCTTGAAGCTTGTGCCACGATTACTATCACATGGCACCTGTGACGTTAGCGGATATGGAAAATTCATTCCGAGCGCGGAGACGTCATCTTGAGAAACTGAAACTGAAATTAGTCTACACACGTGTTGACCTGCGAGACCCGAAAAAAACGAAAACAACATCCACACAGGCAGGATATAACAAGGATATAACCAGGATACAAAATCCAAAATAAGTGCGACTGCCCGCATTCAAGCAAACAGGAACCAGAAAACATGAAAATAGAATCAGATCATCATCATCATCAGGTGCCTTGCCACATGGCGTTGGCGATCATAGTCTTCCATCTGTTTCTATCTCTTGTTGCCTCAAGCATCTCTTCCACCCTCTTTGTCTTCAGCCAATCTGCAAATCCGTCCAATATCTTCTCCCTGGGTCTACCTGGTATTCTTTCCCTCCAGCTTTCCCGTTGTGACCAGGTGCTCCAATTCTCCTTTCCTCATAAAATGGCCTATAAATGTTGCCTGTCATTTCCTAATCTTCCTTATGAATGATCTTCTCGTGTCTGCCTCCATCAAGACTGTCTCGTTTGTTTTCTTTGGTGTCCATGGAACTCTCAACATTCTTCTTAGGAACTACATCTCGGCTGCCTCAATCTTGTTTTCGCTTTGCTTGTTGACTGTCCACGCCTCACAACCGTATAACAATATTGGTTCTATATGACTTTCAAGAACTCTCTTCCTGATGTTAATCGATAGGCATTTGTTGGTAAAAATGCTTGCCATCTTCTTGAATGTTGTTTTGGCATGGCCGATTCTGCTGGCTATTTCTGATGTGCATCTGCCGTCTGGTGAAATGATTGTTCCCAGGTATTTGAAGCTTATCAACCTGTCTCAGAATTGTGCCGTTTGCTGTTATTTTGCATGAGGGGATTTCATGTTTTTTACTGATCACCATGACTTCAATCTTCTACTTGTTTAGTTTCAAGCCCTTACCTTTGCTTTCTGTTTCTAGTATATTCACAAGGTTTTGTAGGTCCCTTTCATTTTCTGCAATTAGCACGGTGTCATCTGCGTATCGAACGTTGATTATCATTTTTCCTCCAACCTTTGATCCAGTTTCTTCCTCTAATCTCATGATGTTTTCGCTGTAAAGTGAAAACAGATCTGGTGACAAAACACAACCTTTGTCCGACTCCTCTTTTGATGTTTTGGAAAGAGCTTTTATCGGTTTCTAATCTCATTGCAGCTGTTTGTTCCCAGTACATATTTCTGATTATTCGTAGATATTTTCCATCAATATTGAGTCTTTCTAGTTGGTTGATCAATTCTTCATGTCTTACCCGATCGAAAGCCTTGATATAATCAACAAAGCATAAATACAAATCCTTATTCATCTCGATTGACCTCTCTATGATAGTTCTTAGGATGTATATGGCATTGATAGTTCCTTTCCCTTCCACAAATCCATACTGTTCATCTGCTATTTCTCTTTTGATTTCTATTCCTTATCCTCATCATGATTATTCTTAATAGGATTTTTGTTACATGACTCATCAAACTGATTGTGCGATGGAGTTCGCATTCTATAGCCCCTGTCTTCTTTGGAAGTGCAATGAAAATTGATTTTGATATATCTGTGGGGATTTTTCCAGTGTCATAAATTTCATTTAGGAGGACTGTTATTTTTTCAATACCAAATTCCTCCAGGGCTTCAATCATCTCTGTAATAATGTTGTCTGGTCCTGGGGCTTTTCCTGGTTCATCTTTTTCAGTGCTACTCTAACTTCAACTTTCGTTTTGGGTGGTCCTTCAAAGTTCTTTCTTATAATGTGTTCTTCGTTTCTGTCATCTTCAAAAAGGTCTTTCATGTACATGTACTCTCCCCATCTGTCTAATATTTTGTCTTTTTCCATGTTAATCGTACCATCTTTCCATTTTAAGCAACCAGTTGATGTGCATGTATTTTTCCTGTGGACAATTTCTTCAGTTCGTCTGTACATACCCTGAGGATCCGCTTTGTGTCGGTCTTCTATTTCTTTGCATTTTGTTTTCAGCCAAGCTTCCTTAGCTTCATTTCACCTATTCCTGATTTCTTTGTTTATCTTCCTGTATATCTCCTCGTTTCTCTTTGCCTTCCTCCGTTCCTCTATCAAGCCTAAAATTTCTTTTGTCATCCAGTTCTTTTTTGATTTTATATCTACTTCAGGGACTTCTTCACAAACTTCATTTATCGAATGTGTCAACCTTGTCCATTGTTTCTCGCTGTCACGAACGTCTTCCAAAGGACTGAATTTGGTTTGAACATGTACGTTAAAGTTTTTACGTAGATCTATCATTTCATCTGTCTTTAAGAGTCCAAGATTTAGTTTGATGTTGCTTTTGGTCTGTTTCCTTTTCCTTGATTTCAGCCTAAATCTTCCCACTACAGGATTGTAGTCACTGTTGCAGTCTGCGCCTGGTAGCGGTTTTGCTGACAGTAAAGAATTTTTAAATCTTTTATTAATCAGGATGTAGTCAATCTGATTTTTGGTATTATCTCCTGGACTCATCCAAGTCCATTTTCTTCTATTAGGCTGCTCGAACCAGGTTTTTCCTACTATGAACTCATTCGTTTGTGCTCATTCTACAAGTTTCCCTCCCCTTTCATTTTGTGTACCAAGACCATGAGGTCCAACTATATCCTCCACCCTATCCTTCCGACTTTAGCATTAAAATCTCCAATTATTATTGCAACTTCTTGTGATTTACATTGGGCCTTGGCCATATCTAATACTTCGTAGAAGTTGTCGATGTCTTCCTGAGTACTTGCGGATGTTGGTGCATACACCTGAATGATGTTGATATCAAATGGCCTGCTACCCAATTTAACCAGCAAAACTTTGTCGGACGCAGCCCAGTATCCCCTAACTGCTTTTGATTTGTCCCTGTCCGTTACGATGCCTACTCCTCTTTCATATGAATTTCCATCAGAATATATTACTGTGTATTCTCCTGATGATATCATGCCTGCCACCTTCCATCTCACTTCCCATAGTCCTAAAACACTAATGTTAAGTCTTTCCATCTTCATTTTGATATTGTCTAATTTACCTTTTTGCAACAATGTTCTAACGTTCCATGTTGCGATTTTGGGACTTTTTCTGAGGTTGAGGTTGATCGCAGTAGTTCGCTGACGGTCTGGTATCACCTGCGTAGTACGACGGTCCCTAGCGGCGAAGGTGCTCCATAGGAGCCCCTATTTACGTCGTTACACTTTTTTCATTGGATTGTTTGGCCATGATAATCATAACGCGTATTTAATACAACAAAACAAGACAAGCGCACATTTTCCGCCAGCTGGCCTTTGTCAAGTGTGAATGTAATATGACAAACAAACACCAAATACAAAATTAAGAGAAAAAGACTGAAACTTCCCTCCCTGCTGCTTCGTCCAGTGGGTGAAGAGGACTACAATATAACCTGGCAAGATCGAACCCTGGACCTTCTGGAAGTCTGACGTCTTAACCATTTCACTACCTCACCAGTCACAGACCTGTATATATAGTTCTGTGTGAAGTATGGAGGGTTTGTGGCACACAACACACGCACACCACATATCTGGAAACACCTCTGACAGTTTCTACAGCGTGACGGATGACTTTTTGACATAACTTTACGTGTGAACCGGTAAACAGTGAACTGGTTTATGAGCTTGTTCCTTCCTCATGTTCTTCTGGGTTTTGCTCTTCTTTTTTTTTAACAGTCTTCTGTTCACCTTTCTTGTCCTTCTGTTCACCTTTCTGTGTCTTCTCTCCTCAAGCAGTATGAACGTGGTATTGTCAAGGGTTGTTGCAAGTGCTCTGTCAGTCTGTCTGTCTGACTGGCTGTCAGTCTTTGTCATTCTGACCCCAATGTCTTAAAAAATCCAGATCATCAAGCCATACTGACAGCGTCTTTCTTTGTGCCCTTTCCTACACCTCTCGATCTGTCTCTCCTTCCCATTTCAGAACCTTGCCAACGCAAAGGGTTTTGTGCTAGCTCAAGGAGTCTGCCAGGTAATTGACAGCAGAAACGGGTGGAGCGCATATGGTATTATCTGAATGTGATGAATCCCTCTTGAACAAACTGAACTCCAAACTACCACTTAATTTTTAGCCATAGTTACTTTGAAAATGAATTGAAGCCTGCAAATATTTACGGGTGAGTTTGTCATTGAGAATGATACTTCTTTTGTACGTCGTCTACATGGTCAGTTCACGTCTGGCGATGACTGGGGTTAATCTTTCTCCCTGTTACTGCTAGCTGCCATGGAACATGGTGCTCAGCTGCGGGTGAATTCTGTGCAGGTGCAGAACCCATAGAATATGTTAATCTGTATCTATATCTTTATCTATATCTATATCTATGTTTATATGCATACATACATACATAGACATATGTACATTCATTATACATACATACAACACACACACACACACACACACACACAGACACACACACACACACACACACACACACACACCCCACACACTCACACACACACACATCACATGATGTGGATAGACATTAAATGACAGTGTGTATTTTTCTATAAAATAGTGTGTGTGTGTGTGTGTGTGCGTGCGTGCGTGTGTGTGTGTGTGTGTGTGCGTGCGTGCGTGCGTGTGTGTGTGTGTGTGTGTGTGTGTGTGTATGTGTGTGTCAGTGGCAGGACCCAGTACTGCTCCACCTTAAGGAGTATCTATGGGCAAGCGCCATTCTCGTCCGATGTAGTAACCATGTAGATACCGTGCATTACACTGCATGGTACACAATGACACTGATGTATGCTCTCATCTGTCTGACGGGATATATGAGCATATTGGTCTTCAGCGTGTGAAACTGGCCGTCATGTAGGACAGAAGACCAAATTTGGAGACACG
>CM060305.1:63743163-63745663 GCA_030674185.1 Monoplex corrugatus
GCTCGGAATGAATCCCATATTCACTAACGTCACAGGTGCCATATGATGGAGAAGATCCAGAATGATCACGGGACAAGGCTTAAGCCTGCACATAAACTCACGAGCTGGCAAGGTACTGAGGTCCTATCTAGACAGTTCCATAACCCTGGGGTCGTAGGGGAGTGAGCTGGCAGGGCTAGCACCACGAGAGCGGCGCTCATCCCCTCTCCCTCACTTCAAATTCGTTTCACATTCACATTTTTTTTTTACCAAGGCTTCGGAAAGGAAGAAGGCTAATTGGTCTTCAAGGGGTTGGACCTGGAAATCCCAAGAACGGCAACAGCAGCAGCAGCAGCAGCAGCAGCAGCAGCAGCACAACAACAACAACAACAACACAGCAGCAGCAACAAAACAACAACAAAGCGCGCGCACACACACACAAAACATGCATACAAAAAAAAAAAACACACACAGAAGAACGGCGATTTACTTTCTACAGAGAAGAACAACAATGAAACAACAACAACAAAATACACACAAAAATGCATACAAGGTGGAACAAAAGACGACGACATACTTTCCATAGGGAGAGCAACCCACATTTCACGTGGAGGCAAATCATCGTGACCGAAAAAAATATCAATACATCAAATCCACACTAACCAAGGAGGAGGAGGAAGAAGAAGAAAAAGAAAAAGAAGAAGAAAGAAGAAGAAGAAGAAGAAGAAGAAGAAGAAGAGAGAAGAAGAAGAAGAAGAAGAAGAAAGAAGAAGAACAAGAACAAGAAGAAAAGAAGAAAAGAAAAGATCGAAGAAGAAGAAGAAGAAGAAAAGAAGAAGAAGAAGAAGAAGAAGAAGAAGAAGAAGAAGAAGAAGAAGAAGAAGAAGAGAAATGAAAGAGAGAAGAAGAAGAAGAAAGAAGAAGAAGAAGAAAAGAAGAAAAATCCCCACAATCCCATTCAGAAATCGTTGTGGGATTTTTCAGCTCCAACCGGCTCCTACACAGAGCTGAGCTGAGCATGCTGTGGGCTCTTTGGGAAGACCGGGACCACACAGTCGACACTCATTCACTTCACGGATCATCAATGAGGGTATTGCTCAAAATGTCCGACCAGCACTCCAGATGTCTATCTCTCGAGCCTGGTTGACTCCAGGATGTGTGATGATAGAGAGAGAGTATAGCAGGGCATTATCACGCAATCTCAATTCTAGATGGAATTCCATAGCATCATGATTATCACCATCGTCATCATCGAATTGTAAAAACTGTGCCAGTTTCTGTGGCTATTAAGATGGCGTAGAAAATGGGATGGGGGTGGGGGATGGAGAAGTAAAGGGGAATGGGAGGTGAAGATGAGGAAGGGGGGCTCTTGATGGACACCTCCCTCAGCGAGAGACAATGGAAAGTTTGGGCCAGAAGAAGTGAGGGGGAAATAAGACACGGAGAGCAGAGACAGTCTTGATGGAGGCAGACACAAAAAGATCATTCATAAGGAAGATTACCAAAAGACAGGCAACATTTATAGGCCATTTTATGAGGAAAGGGGAACTGGAGCACCTGGTCACAACAGGAAAGCTGGAGGGAAAGAGAGCCACCAGGTAGACACAGGGAAAAAATACTGGACGGACTTGCAGAGTAGCTGAAGACAGAGAGGGTGGAAGATGTGCTTGCGGCAACAAGGGTTAGATACATACGGCGGGTCATGATCGCCAACGCCATGTGGCAAGGCACTTGATGATGATGATGATTTTATCAGCCTACCACTGGATGTGTGATGATAGTAAGAGTACAGTAGAGGCTTTATCATGCAGTCTCAATTCTTGATGGAACTCCATATCATCATGATTATCACCATCGTCGTCATCGTCATCATCGCATTGTGAAAACTATGCCAGATTCTGTGGCTATTAAAGTGGCGTAGAAAATGGGATGGGGGGTGGGGGAGGGAGAGTTTCAGGGGAATGGGAGGGAGAGATGAGGAAGGGGGGCTCTTGATGGACACCTCCCTCAGCGAGAGACAATGGAAAGTTGTGGCCAGAAGACCGTGAGGGGGAAATGAGACACGGTGACAGCCCTGATCTCCCTGGAGAGCAGAGACTGAAGAATTGACCTCATTCACTCCCCCCCTTCCCCTCCACTGGGCAAGTCCTGGAGGCAGGGCACCGGTAGCCAGTGACAGATCCAATCCCTGCTGAACCAAATTGAACTGTCAAGAGTTGAGCTGTCGAAAATCCCTGCTCTCACAAACTCTCTCTCTGTCTCTCTCTCTCTCTGTCTCTCTCTCTCTCTCTGTGTGTGTGTGTGTGTGTGTGTATATGTGTGTGTGAGTGTTTGAGAGAGAGAGAGAGAGAGAGGAGAGAGAGAGAGAGAGAGAGAGAGAGAGAGAGAGAGAGATTCCTTGGGGTGAATTTACTGACGATTTATCTTTTCATATCAGGAGAAAGAAAACAGAATGTAACGTAAAGAACTGGGTTTCAAAACTTGACAAAAAACAAAACAAAACAAAACAAAACAAAACAAA
>CM060305.1:63763163-63768163 GCA_030674185.1 Monoplex corrugatus
TATGAGACAGAGATAGATAGATAGATAGAGAGAGAGAGAGAGAGAGGGACACAGAGAGAGAGAGAGAGAGAGAGAGAGGAGGGTGGAGAGAAAGGCAGACAGAACAGCAGAGCTGGTAGAAACAAAATCGGTTGTTTATGTTATATTTTCTTCTACTTCACCTTGAGAGAGAGGGGAGGAGGAGGACGAAGAGGAAGAGGAGGAGGAGGAGGAGAGAGAGAAAGAAAGAAAGAGAGAGAGAGAGACAGAGACAGAGAGAAAGAGAAAGAGAGAGAGACAGAGACAGAGACAGAGACAGAGACAGAGACAGAGAAACAGAGAGAGACAGAGAGAGAGAGAGATGTTAACAGCTCATTATGAGTGGATCTTTTACAGATTTTGATAAAGGACATGGCCATGTTAATGCCTTCTGATGGTGTCAACATTTCTGTCACGGGTCCTTCCCTCCTAGGATTGTGTACTGGCTCCACGAGTCTGTCAGATAATTACGGGCACATTTGGTTGGAGTGCGTACGGAACTGCCCGAGCGTGATCAATCCTTGAACGAACTCCGAACTGGTTATGTTTGAAACTACAAAATAATAAAGAAAGGACAGCATTATCATGTGATGCTAGTACTCAAAGAACTCCGTTGCTTACCAATCAAATCTAGCTGCCAGTATAAAATTGTAAACCTTGCATAACGCCAGTTTGATAGATTTTTTAACACCCTCAGATTGCCTCTGCACATATTAAATATCTTTCAACCTGTGATCCTAAAACATGCTTTTGATGATGCCGAAACGCACATTTAAGCCAGCTGGAGAACGTGCTTTTAGTTTTATTGAGTAATAGTTTTGGGCCTCATTGTCAGCTGAGCTGATGAATTTGCACACTCTCTCTAACGTTAGTCGCAATTAACCCTTTAACTACCTCACCCTTTTCACCAGCATCCTGCGCTGTCGACCATGTTAGCAAAGCAAACATCTTAGTCCTTTGACTCCCTTATCCTATCCACCAGCTGCCTGCAAGAAGCTGGTGGATGGGGTGAGGGAGTCAAAGGGTTACGTTTATGCAGTTGGTCGATAGAGTGTGGGAGTCAAAGGGTTAAAGACTTACCTGTTCACACAGGCCTTAAATTGTTGATATCGTAACTGCTCCCCCTTGATAATACGTACGTAAGTTCTAACTGCTGATCGTGAGGCTCTGTGTACTCATTCATGCATGTGTATGTTTGTAACCAAAGGTATGTGAGTATTTATGAGTAGGCGCCTTTAGCATTGCATTCATTTGTGTGCATGTGCGTGATGCATGAGTGCTTTTGTATGTAAAACACTCATTGTCGTTTATATGTGTAATACGTAGTGGATCAAACTGAGTTTAGAGAATAACGCTGAATTGTGTAACTGTACACACTTCAGTTACGCTGGCCCGTTATCAACTTCTTGTTGAAGGTTTGTATGTTATGAATCTGTCATAGCCTTGATATAGCTCTACTCAGTCGGCTGGGCTTTAAACAACAATAACATAACAACGACAGGAAACTGGTCTAACGGCTAACGGATGCAGGAAAGGGAAGATTTGTAGCATGGCTTAAGCATCAGTGTTTTTAGAAGGAGACAGGGAGAAGGCGATGACGTATGGAGGAAGGTAGTCGTTATTCTAGACAGCGAGAGAAATCCTGACAGAACAAGACACTCCAGTGGAACCCAAGAAAACACGCATTCCCACGGTCTGCAAAACACACATTTTTTGAAAGCTCTTTTTAAACCTTTTTTTTTTCAAACAAGAGACGCGTTGAACAACAAGCCTGGTTTTAACAAGGAGCCTTTTAAACAACAGACCTTTAGTCCGATACATGAGACAGCCTGTATCTAGCACCGATGAAGGTCTGTGTGTGTGTTCGTTACTGCCAAGCCTCCTTCCAACTTGCAAGTCTGGAAAATCGAAAGGATGACACACGCAGGGAAACAAACAAAGCCCAGTTTAAAAACCAGTGCAATTATGTTTTTTTAAAATTCTTTTTGTCTTCTCTTTTTCCTTTCTTTAATGGCAGGTCTGTTAATCTTTGCCGTCTGCTGACACTACCCTATAAACGTGGAACATATTGAAATCGGTAGCAATTATCTTTTGGGGCAAATAATACGCGGATCTTTATCAAATCTTGAAAATGAAGTATTTGTTTTGTCCAGTGGTAAATCATGAATATATGAGTTTAGTGCAGCAGCAAGAAATTTACCGTATTTATGCACAGGTCTTTACCAAACGTAAATAACAAACAGTTCCTGTATTTTTTTCCCTGTGGAATATCGTTAGTGCATTGGTATAATGGGTTGGTGAGAAACTTTGGCGTGTTTCTTCCTGTATCTTTACCACAGCTTAATCTCAAATCATTCGTTCTGTCCATTGAAAAATGGCTACTGCATGAACTGACATGAACATGGCTCACTTGGACTGGAGAAGGGATGGGAAAGAAGGACGGGTGGAATGAGTAAGGGAAGGGTTAAAGCGAGAGGGAATGGAAACAATGTCACATTAACATAAACTTTTGAAAATGTCCGCCATCTTGTGAGATTGGTGTTGTAGCGACTTCCTGTGATCTAAGAGTTATTTTCCCTTTGTTGTTTTTAGTAACTAGGAACTGAGACTTATGTCCCTTCAATGAGTTCTGATCACCGTTGCGTTTGTGAAGATCGTGGTTGATATACAAAAGATTCAGACGCTGCCTTTCAGTCTGTGTCTTTCTTTAGAGTTGTATGCATCTGATTTTTTCACCCTACGGTATGATAGCAAAATTGAGGCAATTCAAAATGTGGTTTCTAAGAAGAATGTTGAGAGTTCCATGGACAGCAAAGGAAACATGCGAGCCAATCTTGAAATAGGCAGACACAAGAATATTTTTGATAAAGAAGATTAGGAAAATACAAGCAACATTTATAGGACATTCTAAGAGCACCTGGTCACAACAGGAAAGCTGGAGGGAAAGATAGCACCAAGTAAACCCAAGGAGAAAATATTGGATGGACTCGCAGGGTGGGTGAGGACAGAGAGGGTGGGAGATGTACTTGCAGCGACAAGGGATAGATTGTATGGCGGGCCATGATCGCCAACGCCATGCGGCAGAGCACATGATGATGATGATGATGATGATGATAATATGATATGGGTGAATTGCAAACGTCTGATTTAAATAGGAATGGTCCAGTTGCAAAGTAGCAGGTTTTTTTTTTTGTTCTTTTGTTCGCTGTCGACACGACTCTGACCGTTTTTTCCCAATACCTGCCAACTGCTATGGAGCGTGGTGGTCAGCTGTGGATGGATTCTGCTGAGGCGCAGGTTTCAGTTTCAGTTTCTCAGGATGGCGTCTCTGGGCTCGGAATGAATTCCATATGCACTGATGTCTTAGGTGCCATCATCATCATCATCATTAAGTGCCCTGCCACATGGCGTTGGCGATCATGGCCCTCCATATGCATCTATCCCTTGTTGCCGCAAGCGCATCTTCCACCCTCTCTGACCTCAGCCACCCTGCAAGTCCGTTCAATACTTTTTCCCTGGGTCTACCCGGTGCCATGTGATGGGTAAAATCCAAATGTTCATGGCATAAGGCTTACGTCGTATACTCTGTGCATAAATCCTACTAGCCAGCGAAGTATTGGGTACAAAATTCTGAAGGGACCTCAGTGAAAGAGCACCATGCTTGTCTGATGTAGATGAGCGCGTAGAAATTTATGTTATACTGCATAGTGCCATGGTGTGTAATAAGGTGCCTGCAACCCTGGTACCTCCTACTTCATCAAAATTGCAGTAAAATCGGGGACACCTGATTCCTGAAATAAGACAACATGACCATGGCTTGCCCATAAATGATTTTTGTGTGATTTTTGATTAATTTGAAACATGGTTATATTAACTCTCCGATAAAATGTCTTCTTCCTTCCCTTTCATTCTCTCTCGCGCAGTATGTGAAAATTCTCTTCTGCCTACAAATTTATTGCTAACAGAGCACAATTGTCGCGATTCTATTAAGTTAAAACCGAATGTGCTGCCCATGTTCAAAGCCAAATGCACAAATTTGATGAAAATGTCAGAATATTATTTCTAAAATCGATACAATTGTAGTGACTTATACACTATTGCGGATTTATACAATTTGTGTAAGCTTAAAAAAAATCAAGGTGTGAACATATGTGTGTGTGTGCGCGGGCGTGCACGTTCACGCGTACAAATCTTTCTAAGAATAGCACGAGTCCGTGAGCACATTTTTGTATAAGCCTACTGTTTTTTGAAATGTTTGATTTTTTGTCGAATGCATGAACTCGCGTTGATTTTACCCACACCATGCAGGCGGCATGGTGCTGAACAGTCTACATACTCCGTCTTTGGCGGGCGTGCATGCTGACATACCTGCAGGATTTTTAACATGCGTATTTGATATTCTGCATTTGTGTATACACAACAGGGGTTAGGCATAGGAAGATTACACAAAGGGGTTAGGCATGGGAAGAACACACATACGGGATGAGGCATAGGAAGAACACGCATAAGGGGTTATGTATAGGAAGAAGACACAAAGGAGGTTAGGCGTAGGAAGAACACACAAAGGTTAGGCATAGGAAGAAAACGCAAAGGGGGTTAGGCATAGGAAAAACACACAAAGGGGATTAGGCATAGGAAGAACACAAAGGGGTTAGGCATAGGAAGAACACACAAAGGGGTTAGGCAAGGAAGAACACACAAAGGGGTTAGGCATAGGAAGAACACACAAAGGGGGTTAGGCATAGGAAAAACACAGAGACTTAGGCATAGGTAGAAAATACAAAGGGGATTAGGCATAGGAAGAACACACAAAGGGGGGTAAGCATACGAAGAACACACAAAGAGAGGTATAGGAAGACCATACAAAGGGGGCTAGGCATAGGAAGGACACACAAAGGGGGTTTATGTATAGGAAGAACACACAAAAAGAGTGAGGCATAGGAAGATCTGCACATATGGTGAACTGACCGATCCAAAAACTC
>CM060305.1:63775663-63783163 GCA_030674185.1 Monoplex corrugatus
CACTCTCACACACACATTCACACACTGTTCCGTTTTTATTTTTGCCAAGACTTTGGAAAGGCAAGAAAGCTAACTGGGTTTCCAGGGGAGGGACCTGGGAAATATACCTATCTGATATTTTTATGCCAGGGCAGCCGGACGAATGCCCTGCTCTTAACGATTTTCAATTGCCTTGGGATTTTGAAGCGTGCGCAGGCCGTTTCTTCAGTTTCTACCTAACATATCGTGCACGTAGCTTGGCTTGGAATGCGAAGTTTTTTTTTTCTCAAGAGGGATTCGTTACAGTCGGACAGTTTCATGTCCACTTCACCAAAATCTGCCAGCAATGCTCTAGCAGTTTCTTTGGGCCTGTGCAAAAACTGTGTGCGCTGGCAAGGTTTTGGAATGTTGGGGGTGGGGGTGGGGAGGAAAGAAGAACGGGACCTATCAAACACTAAGATGACACCACCAGAATGACTGGAAGTTTAAGAATTGCAGTGAACATGCCAGTTATTATGTTGAGGGCTTGGATTAAACTCGAAGATATCAAATCATGAGTAATAATAGTAATAGTAATGATAACATTGATAATAATAATAATAATATGATAATAGTGATAATGATAATATTGTTATTATTGCTATTATTATTACTATTTATTCATTTCTTTTGTCACAGTGGATTTACCAAGTGAAACACGGGCAGCTGTTTTTGAGAGTGTCTCGCCGTAGTACAGCACCACCAAATTTGTTGTTGACCAAAACTTCAGAAAGGCAAGAAGGCTAATTGGCCTTCAAGGGGGGGGGGGGGGACCTGGGAAATCAACTTATATGTTTCTTATGTTTATACCAGGGCAGCCGGGCGAATTGCCCTGATCTTCACAATTTTCAACGGCCGTGGGATCTTTAACGTGCGCAGACCAGAAGGCACACGGGTTCAACTTTTTTTCCGTCCACTTCCAAAGGAATAGACTTGGAGTTTGATGTTTCGGTCAAACTGAGGAGAAAAGTCTAACTTCCTTAATTGAAAGCCATCCGCCATCCGCTGTCTGCAACACGCTGAGATGAGGATGGTCGCCCCTGTACCGGTGAAACTGGAGATGGTATTTCCCAGAAGAGAATGGTCGACACCAACTGTGAATTATTTGGCAAGAGACATTATAGCCAATGGTGATAATATGTTTACACAACAACAACCGAAAAACCAAACCAAACCAAACCAAGCCCAAACCAAACCAAACCAAGCCCAAACCAAACCAAACCAAGCCCAAACCCAAACCCAAACCCAACCCAACCCAACCCAACCCAACCCAACCCAACCCAACCAACCCAACCCAACCAAACCAAACCAAACCAAACCAAACCAAACCAAACCAACCCAACCCAACCCAACCCAACCCAACCAAACCATACCAAACCAAACCAAACCAAACCAAATCAAACCAAACCAAACCAAACCAAACCAAACCAAACTAAAACAAAACAAAAGACAACAACAATAATAACAACAAAACCAACCTCCTCAACTTTATAGGGAGCGGAATCATTGATCAGAACTATTATAATCTCTTCTTCATATATTTGTATCGTAGTTATTATACATAAATCATGACAGAACTCTTGAACTTATTCATTATGAATTTTGCAAATGTTAGCAATCAGAAATATATTCTCTTTTTTTTCCCTTAGCATTCCGACTTTAATCGGATGCATGTATGCATATTGTTTTCCCTACATTGTGTGTAAATATACGTAACGGATAATTCTGTTTCTCTCTTTTTTCTCATCTGTCTCATTTGTCTGTTTTTGTTTATTCTTTGTTTGGTGTTTTTTGAGGTGGGGTTGGGCGGTCATGTTGTCTCACAATTCCTTTGGGCTTTTTCTTTAATTGAAACGTTAAATGATGACATTTTCCCACTGTCAAATCATTGTGTCTTCTTCTGGATGTACATTGAAATCCACGAACACACTGCAACCATTCAACTCTGACTCCCGCACTTTCTCCATCAACTGCAAAAACTTCACCCTTTGACTCCGGCACCCTGTCCACCAGCTTCCTGCTGGTGGGCAGGGTGCGGGAGTCAAACTTTCTTGCTCTCTCCTATTTCTATCTGTTCTCATTAAATTATCATGGGTGTCACAAGGAGAACGCTAACGGTCGGCTGTGAGTTGGAAGGCCTGAAAAAGGAATCATCATAATCAGACAACATTGAATAGGGAATCGTCATCATCAGACAACATTTTGCAAGTGCACTGCTCCTGATCTGCCATTTGTTGTCCGGAAGACTCTTTAAGCCTGCGCAAATCCCTGTGCACTGGCAATGTCCTGAAATAAAAGGAGGAAATCAGGAACAACTCTATAAGACGCTAAACTGACATCACTAGAATAATTGGTGCATTAATCCTTTGTCTCGATCCTTCACCCTATACACCAGCATCCTGCTTTGTCAACCATGACAGCAAAGCTAAAATTTAACCTTTTGACTCCCTCACCCTATTCACCAGCTTCCTGTAGGAAGCTGATGGATAGGGTACAGGAAGGTAGTAGATAGGGTGAGGGAATCAAAGGGTTAAATTTTTGCAGCTGGCGAATAGTGTACGGGAGTGAAAGGGTTAACATGGGCAACGAACAGGCCAGTTGTTATGTCACCGGCTGGGATTGAACTCGAACTATCCCATCTTATAATAATAATAATAATTACAATATTTATATAGCGCAAAATCTTGATAAAATCAAATTTAAGCGCTGAAACACACACACACGCACGCACGCACACACACGCACGCACGCACGCACACACACGCACCCACGCGCACACACACACACACACACACACACACACATACACACACACACACGGCTATAAATGGGGAAAAAGAATAAAAACAATGGAAAATTATAGAGAGCATATTATATACAATTATATATTGCAATGTGATTCCCCTCCGAGTGGAGACAGGCTACAGAGGGGATTGAGTGAGGTCAGGATTTTATGCAGAGGAGAAAAGGTGAGTTTTGAGAGCGGACTTGAAGGAGACAAAAGTAGGTTGCTGACGGACTGAGAGAGGAAGTTTGTTCCAGGAGAGCGGACCAGAAACAGAGAAGGCTCGTGGACCACAGGTATTGAGCTTAGTGCGTGGAAAACGAAAAGTCAGAGGATCGGAGGCAGAGTGGAGGGTACGTGAGGGAACATAGATCTCAAGTAGGCTTGACAGGTAATCGGGGGCTGCGTTATTGAGGCTTTTGTAACACATGGTGTCTAGTTTGTACATTGATACAGGGAGCCAGTGAAGTTGTGCCAGGAGAGGAGATATGTGGTCAGCTTTTTTCTTTTTGAGTACAAGGCGTGCAGCATTGTTTTGAATGCGCTGTAGGATGTGAGTGGTGGAGGCAGGAAGACCGGACAGGAGTGAATTGCAATAGTCAATGCGAGACATTATGAAGGAGAGAACGAGTTTTGCAGTTGTTTCCACAGAGAGATACTTCCTGATCAGGCTTATACGATGGAGGTGATAGTAGCAAGATCTGGCAGTTTGAGAAACAAAGTTGTTCATGGAGAGGGTCCATGGTTAGGTCAGCACAACCAGGCCAAGTTTTATTTTTTTGGCAGGCTGGGATTTGAACTCCAGACATTAGCTCTCGAGTTTAAAGAGGAGGGGCCGACCGTGTAACGTAAAGCTAAAACAACAGCGGGTTCATGAGAAAGTCAGCATGCCAGTGACATAGAGTCTGTCTTGTTGATTGGTTTGCTTTTCGACAGTTTATGACACAGATTGCAATTTAGTGCTCTGTGTTAATGTTGGACATTTGAGAAACGATAGGGGCCATAAAAACACAATGAATGGAGTGTGCCCTCTGGCAAACAGACACCTGCGTGCACGTACGGGCACAGTAAAATCTCTGTCTCTTCCTCTCTGTCTGTCTCTCTGTCTGTCTGTTTGTCTCTCTCTCTGTCTGTCTGTCTCTGTCTGTCTGTCTCTCTGTCTTCCTCTCGGTCTCTCTCTCTCTTTCTCTGTCTCTCAGTATGTCTGTACGGCTGTCTGTCTCTCTCTGTGTCTGTCTCTCTTTTTCAATCTCTATATGTCTGTCATATTTGTGTCTCTGTCTGTCTGTCTCTTTTTGTGTCTATCTCTGTCTGTCTGTCTGTCTGTTCTCTCTCTTTTTCTTTCTTTCTTTCTCTGTTTCTTTTTTTTCTTTCTCTGTCTCTTTGTCTCTATCTCTGTCTGTCTGTCATATATATATATCTCTTTGTTTCTGTTTCTCTCTCTCCTTGTCTCTCTTTCTGTCTGTCCTCTCTCTCTCTCTGTCTGTCTCTTTGTCTCTGTCTGTCTGTCTGTCCTCCTGTCCCCCCCCCTCTCTCTCTCACATACATACCCACCCACCCCACACACACCGTCTGTCTCTGTCTCTCTGCATCATTCGGCTGCGTTGCATTGTACAATGCACTTTTGTTCTTTTAAAAAATATGTTTTTAGCGCTCCCATTTTTCTGGGATACGTGTCTGCAGCATGTTTTTTGTGCGTGTGTGTATGCTTGTGTGTGTGTGTGTGTGTTTGTTGTGTGTGTGTGTGTGTGTTTGTGTGTATGTGTGTGTGTGCGTGTGTGTGTATGTGTATGTATGTGTGTGTGTGTGTGTGTGTGTGTGTGTGTGTGTGTGTACAGGCGGTATGTAGCAGCACAAGTCTGTTTGCTCCTGTTTAGTGAGCGTGCATGCTGGGTGTTTTCATGTTTCCATAAGCCACAGGACACTTGCCATGACTTACAGGGTCTTTAACGTGCTTATTTGATGCTCTGCGTGCGTATACATACGAAAGGGATTTAGGTACCAACAGATCTGCGCGTATGTTGACTTGGAAGATGGGGAAATCCCCACCCAGCCTTTACTCACCATATTCCCAGTCTTTACTCATCATATTCCCAATCTGTATTCACCATATTCCCAACCTTTACTCACCATAATCACAACCTTTACTCACACATATTCCCAACCTTTACTCACCATATTCCCAACCTTTACTCATCATATTCCCAACCTGTATTCACCATATTCCCAACCTTTACTCACACATATTCCCAACCTTTACTCATCACGTTCTCAATCTTTACTCACCACATGCCCAACCTTTACTCACCATATTCCCAACCTTTACTCACCATACTCCCAACCTTCACTCACCATATTTCCGATCTTTACTCGCCATACTCTCAACCTTTACTCACCATGTTTCCAATCTTTACTCACCCTATTCCCAACCTTTACTCACCATATTTCCAGCTTTTACTCACCAGATTCCCAACTTTTGCTCACCATATTCCCAATCATTCTCACTTTATTCCCAATTTTTACTCACCATATTCCCAATCATTCACACCATATTCCCAACCTTTACTCGCCATATTCCCAACCATCGCTCGCCATTACACACACATATTCCCAACCTTTAATCACTATATTCCCAACCTTTAATCACCATATTTCCAACCTTTACTCATCTGATGGAGACTACCCAGGCAGGATCGAGCCCAGGCCTTTCGAATGGAGGTCAGACGTCTTTCCCATGTGATTATCACTTATGTTTTGTATACTCTCCACACATTTTCTATGTGGTCTTAAGATTTTATGATGTTTCACTTCGGGATCTTCTTCATCACATGGTACCAGTGGCGTCAGTACATATGGAATCCATTCCGAGGGCGGAGACGTTATCTTGAGAAACTGAAACTGAAACTGAAACGGAAATTTATGATTTCAATTCAATCTAACAACCATTTATTGTCAGATAAACTAATGTTGTACTCACAAGAACATTATAATTGCTCTTATAATAGCTATTTCCAATAATAATTTCTGATTCTTTTCAGCCAAGCCTTATCAACAGCAGCAAAATACATAATAGATGATTGTTTCATGTTTTGTTTCGTCAGTTGTTTCATGTTTTGTTTAGTTAGTTTCATGTTTTGTTTAGTTAGTTGTTTCATGTTTTGTTTAGTTAGTTGTTTCATGTTTTGTTTAGTTAGTTGTTTCATGTTTTATTAGTCATTTGTTTCATGTTTTGTTTAGACAGTTGTTTCATGTTTTGTTTAGACAGTTCTTTCATGATTTAATAGTCAGTTTCATGTTTTGTTTAGACAGTTCTTTCATGATTTAATAGTCAGTTTCATGTTTTGTTTAGACAGTTCTTTCATGATTTAATAGTCAGTTTCATGTTTTGTTTAGACAGTTCTTTCATGATTTAATAGTCAGTTTCATGTTTTGTTTAGACAGTTCTTTCATGATTTAATAGTCGGTTTCATGTTTTGTTTAGACAGTTCTTTCATGATTTAATAGTCAGTTTCATGTTTTGTTTAGTCAGTTGTTTCATGTTTTGTTTAGACAGTTCTTTCATGATTTAATAGTCAGTTTCATGTTTTGTTTAGACAGTTCTTTCATGATTTAATAGTCAGTTTCATGTTTTGTTTAGACAGTTCTTTCATGATTTAATAGTCAGTTTCATGTTTTGTTTAGACAGTTCTTTCATGATTTAATAGTCAGTTTCATGTTTTGTTTAGACAGTTGCTTGTTTCATGTTTTGTTTAGACTAGCATTATTAATGACATAATTTACTGCTCACTATGCTATTGCCATGTAGGGCAGCAACGAAGATTCGATGCTTCTGTCTCTTCTGGGCCAACGTCTGTATCATACCTAGCTCTGCTTCAGGACCTTGAGGTCTTCTGTTATTCTGTTATTGTGTTCTTGTGTTCTTCCTCTCTTGCGTCTCCCCCCCCCCCCCCTGTTGTCCGTTGAAGGTCAGCTCCCAGGTGATGTTATCCTGCTCTTTTCGGATGATGTGTCCAGTCTACGTCCATCGTCTTTTCATGATGATGGTGTCCATATTCTCTTGATTGCATCGGGCGGGTAGTTGCTGATTGGAGATGGTGCTGAGCCGAGAGGTTGGCATAATTCTTTGGAAGTTCTTTGTGTGGGAGTTGATAGCGTAGTAAGGTCGCTCTCTGTCATCCTCCAGCGTTCTGAGACGTAGAGTAGGGTGATAGGGGCCATAAAAACGCAACGAATGGTCTTGCCAGCGCCTATATGGTTTTGCGCTGGCTCAGGGAGTCTGCGACATAATTGCAAGCAAATTTGGGTGGAGCACATATGGAATTGTTCCAGTGTAATGAATATCTCTTAAACAGAATCCAAACTGTAAACTCGATCCTCTTTCACGGGAAATTTGGCCTTCCATGAATTAGATATTTGAATCTGAATCTGAAACTGAATCTGACTCTGAATCTGCATCTGCATCTGCATCTGAGTCTGAGTCTGAATCTGAATCTCTCTCTGTTCCCTCCGCAGAACAAGTTTTTTTATTGTACTCAGAACAAAGAAAAAAGAGAAGAAACCAAAGTGTTAAAACACAATGCAGATTTTTCCCCATGAGATATGGCAAAGGAGGAGAAGTGACACACGAAGAGACGGGCAAAGAAGCAGAGAGGGGATGGTAGATGGAAAGAAGATGGGGGAGGGGGTGCAGAGGGGTT
>CM060305.1:63790663-63793163 GCA_030674185.1 Monoplex corrugatus
ATGATGATGATGATGATGATGATGATGATGATGGGTCTGCACCCATGCTGACTTGAGAGGTCGGTAAAATAGCATGCGTATTCGATGTTCTGTGTGTGTATGCACGCGAAAGGGATTTAGGAACTAAAAAATCTATGTTTTTGTTAGCCTGAAAGATCAGATAAATCGACACCCTTCACCCCCAGGCGGGAGGTACCCAGACATTATCGAACCTCAACTTTTCTAATTCGAAGTCTCATACCTTACTTGATTATCGCGCCTGTCCTCTGAACGTATAATGATAAACTGTCTTGATGATAGTGAAGGCAGCGAATATAGTTATTTAAAACAGTTTTCCCGTTCACACGCACATAATCCTCTCAATAAGATGCCAATACTGATAATGATATATATGCGTGTTTATGAGTAAGGTATATGGAATGTTGGTGTGTGTATGTTTTGAACAATAATACTTGCATGGGTGCTCTAATTCCTCTTGCCTCATTAAATATCATATAAATGTCGCTTGTTTTTTCCTAATCTTCTTGCGTAATGTTCTTTTTGTGTTTTCCTCTTTCAAGACTGTCTTGTTTGTTTTCTGTGCTGTCCATGGAACTTAACATTCTTCTTAGAACCTACATTTCAGCTGCCTCAATCTTGTTCTGACTTTGCGTGTTGATTGTCGACGCTTGGCATCCGTATAACGCGTGCAGGCGTATACATTTTTTTAAAAAAAGAATCAGAACGCGTATTTAATTTAATACAACCAGACAAGACAGACGCAAATTTTCGGCTGTCAAGCGTAGACGTAAGATCACAAACGAACAACTTCCAAATACAAAAATTAAGAGAAAAATACTGAAACTTCCCTGCTGCTTCTTCCAGTGGGAGAAAAGGACTACGCGTATACAAGTTGTTTTCCAGCTGTCAAGGGACGGGCAGCAACGAACCAAAGGCTAGGACTGCTCTTGCCTCCTCCCGATCCGAGTGAACATGTGGAGGTCGAACCCAGGACCGCTGGGTTAGCAGCTTGGCACTCTGACCACCTGAGCTAAGGTGCAACCCTGGAAACTTCGTGCCGGCAGATTAAAACTCGAGTTCTGTGTCTGCCTCTGTGTCGACCAAGCCTCGAGAGACACTGTCCCTGCCTGTAATAATAATAATAATAATAATAATAATAATAATAATGATACTACTACTACTACTACTACTAATTAATAATAATACTAATAATGATAATAATAATAATGATAATAATAATAATAATATAATAATAATAATAATAATAATAATAATAATATAATATAATTACAATATTCATATAGCGTAAAATTTTGATAAAAATCAAATCTAAGGCTGAGCATACACTACGCACGCATGCACACACACGCACACACACTGTTGTTTTCTGGATCATCTTTTCTCAAGTTCAGAATTGACAATTTTCAAATATTCTCTTCACTCGTCCTCTTATCACCCCCCCCCCTTTTTTGTTTTTTTTGTTTTTTTTGCTGTTGTCTAAAATCACTTTAGTGAATAGACATTAAATCAAAGACCACCACCACACTGATGAGGGAGTTTTAATGTCCCGCAAAATCAGATTTGTTTGAGTGTTTGATGGATCATTTTTGTAGGTCTTTGTCAACCGTCTGGCGCCAGTTCATTTTTGGTCCTCCCCTGCTTCGCTGTCCTCCTAAGTTCCAGTTCAGGACTTGGTCGGCAGGTCTGGAAGACGGCAGTCTAGCGGCATGGCCACAAGCATCTTATATAAGATGTCTGTGGGCATGGTCAAACCAACCCAGTCGACGTTTGCAGATGATGGTGGTAACTTTGGGATCTGTTTGCTTGTTGACCTTACTTTGTCAAATGTCACAAAGGTCTTTCCATTTGATGCCCAAGCTCTTGCGTAGGCAATTGAGGGCAAAGCAGAAAGGCATCATCTCCAGGCTTGTGTTCAGGTGCCACGTTTCACATCGGTACAGCGAAAGTTGACAGAGACTTACAACTGGCACATAGATGCTGGAGGGATGCCATCATATTATATTCTCTGGAGACCGACCCGTTACAGCGATGTTGTTGCCTTATGCGTGGTCCCACGACGCGGGAGCGTCACAAAAAGTTGGTGATTAGAGTGACAAGCTAATGACGCCGGGGTCACGGGTTCGAACCTCATGAGGGCAACAGATTTCAAGCGGCATGACTGGCTCTTTCACATAGTCGTGGACACAAGATCTGATGTCTTGTGTTTCACCCCAGCCCGCTGTTCGCTGCTCTTTTTAATGCTCCGATCATTGTTGTTGTAATCAGTTTAATGTTCCATAGATACTGTACCCCCACCCCCCCCCTCATATGTCATTTACATGTCGCCAAGATATTCCAATGATAGACTGATACAATACTAGTATAAAAATGTAAACTAGGTAAAATATAGGCTAGTAGGACCTCAGGACCTGGCCAGCTCATGGGTTTATGTGCAGGCTTAAGGCCTGTGCCATGATCACCATACACATGGCACCTGTGA
>CM060305.1:63795663-63815663 GCA_030674185.1 Monoplex corrugatus
AGACAGAGAGAGAGAGAGAGAGACACACACACACACACACACACACACACACACACACACACACACACACACACACACACACACACACACACACACACACACACACACACACACACACATTATATGTATTGGCGATCAAATATCGTAATTCATTTCCTTTGTATTTGTTTGTTTGTGTTTTTTCGCCAATCTTCTATTTTCTGTCGTTTTAATACCACCAGATTACTATTGGCAGATATGTAAATTGTTCTGTATGCTGATACCTATACCTTTAGAAAAGAAAAACAAAGTTTGAATTCATTTTAGACATGCTGAAAAGAAGGACCAAAAGTTTCAGTTTCAGTTTCAGTTTCTCGGAATAATGTCTCCGTGGAATGTGGAATAAATTATTATATGCACGGACGCCATTGATGCCATTTAACGGAGGAGATAAAAAATGACCATGGCATAAAATTTAAGCCTGCACATAGGGAGAAGAGAGGCAGAATGGTTAAGAAGAAGGGGAGAACAGCTGCTATATCAGAAGAAGAGGAATCGGCAGAAGGAGAACCCAAGACCTTAGGCCCCCTTCCCATGCAGCACCTGTACAAGAACATGTGCCTCTAGAATCGATCTTGCATCCCACAAGAAGTCCCATAAGAGACGACAAAGTACCAGTGTGCCTACTCATCCATCGGATCTACGGAGGAATCTATAACCAGTTACTAATTAAGATCTTTTGAATAAGACCTTTGATTATTTATTTATTTACTTTGTATATATGTTCTTTTTTTAGGGTAATATACTCACATACACATGCCATTTACATGTAACCAAGATTATTCCAGTGGTAGGCTAATAAAATACCAGTATAAAATATAGAGTAGGTAAAACAGACTCTAGGTAGGGCCTCAGGACCTGACCAGTTCATGGGTTTATATGCAGGCTTAAGGCTTAAGGCTTGTGCCATGATCACCATACACATGGCACCTGTGACGTTAGTGCATGTGGAATTCGTTCCGAGCACGGAGACGTCATCTTGAGAAACTGAAACTGAAACTGAAAACTGTGAACTAACACCTCAGTAAGTAACTTGTTATAGACCTTACCTGCCATAAGTCCATTCATCACCTTAGTAATCCTTGCTTGTTTCAGACATCGTTCTCAGGAACGTTAGTCTCTTGTCATCGTCGCTTCCATGGAATACCTTGTCTGTTTCAGATACAGTTCACCAGGAGCATTTTTTCTACAACGTGTCCCATCTGCAGGACGACAAAGCTGATGGGGAACGGATCCTGGAGGCAGAGTTCCACATCTTCAAGATGAAGCCCCGACCTGCACGGAGTGAGGAACCCTTCCCACCACATCACCTGCAGGTAACATTTATAGCTGGTTGTACATCTACCTAGATACTATATGGTTTGTTCTGTTTGTATCAGTTAATCTCTATGTCTGTCTGTCTGTGTCTGTGCGTCTGTCTGTATGTCTATCTTTCATTCCCTGTCTCTCTGTCTTTGTCTCTACTTGTCTATGTGTGTGTGTGTGTGTGTGTGTGTGTGTGTGTGTGTGTGTGTGTGTGTGTGTGTGTGTGTGTGTGTGTGTGTGTGTGTGTGTGTTCCCCCCTCTCTCTTTCTCTGTCTCTGTCTGTCCGTCTGTCTGTCTGTCTCTCTCCTCTGTTTCTCGCATTTTGTCTCTGTCTGTCTCTCTTTCTCTGTGTCTGTCTGTCTGCTGACCGACTGTCTGTCTATCATCATCATCATCGTCGTCGTCGTCGTCATCATCATCATCATCATCATCATCATCATCATCAGCATCAGCATCATCAGCATCAGCATCATCATTACTACTACTATTATTATTACAACACCATGCTGATAATGCAGAGATCGTGAGACTGACCTTTAGCTGGGCCACAGTTCTTTAGTTTTCCCTCCTTCTTTCAATTTCAAGAACCTGTTAGTGTATAGGGGTTAGTGCAGGCTCAAGGAATCAGCCAGAAAAGATACTGGTAGATGTGGATGGAGCGCATATGGAACTCTCTTGGAGCGATGAACCCCTCTTGAACAAAATCCAAACTTCAAAATAACATATGAGAGAATTTACGCGAGTGTCACACACTCATCACTATGTGCCTTGCCGCATGGCGTTGGCGGTCATGACCCTCCGTACGAATCTATCTTTTTGTTTTGTCGCTGTGATTATACCTCTACCCTTTCTGTCCCCACCCACTTTTGCAAAATTGTGTAATTGTTCTCTCTCTAGGTCTACTTGGTGCTCTTTTCCCATCCAGATTTCCTGTTGTGACTGGGTACTCAAATTTCTCTTGCCTCATGAAATGTCCTATAAATGTTGTTTGTCTTTTCCTGATCTTCTTCATTAATGTTCATTAACACAACACAGCACAACACAATACACCACAACACAACACAACACAACACAACACAACACAACACAACACAACATAACACAACACAGGACAGCACAGCACAGCAGAGCACAGCACAACACAGCACAGCACAGCACCTCATCACAATACGATACGATACAATACGATACGACACGACACGATACGACACGACACGACACGATACGATACGATACGATACAATACGATACGATACGATACGATACGATACGATAAATACAATACGATACAATGCGATACGACACGACACGACACGATACGACACGATACGATACGATACGATACGATACAATACAATACAATACAATACAACACAACACAATGCAACACAATGCAACACAATGCGATACGATACAATACAATACAGTACAATACAAGACAATACAATACAATACCATAACGATAATAATGCCATTTATATAGTGTGTACGGTCCCTCCCAAAGAATGCTCGTTGCACTTAACATTAAAAAAATGGGTAGGGGGATGGCTGGAGGGTTGCCATGCCAATACAGTAATGCAGTGTAACCATAGTCGGGTTACACAGTACAATACAATACAGTATGATACATTACAATACATTACAATGCAATAACAGGAGTAGCAGCATGTAAAATAATGCAGTAGGCCTACGATCGATCACCAACTTTGAAGCCACGTGGAACCAAGCACTTAAGCGCATACAGTACAAACTAGACACCATGTGCTACAAAAGCCTTAATAACGCAGCCCCCGATTACCTGTCAAGCCTACTTGAGATCTATGTTCCCTCACGTACCCTCCGCTCTGCCTCCGATCCTCTGACTTTTCGCTTTCCACGCACCAAGTTCAATACCTATGGTCCACGAGCCTTCTCTGTTTCGGGTCCACTTTCCTGGAACAAACTTCCTCTTTCTGTCCGTCAGCAACCTACTTTTGTCTCCTTCAAGTCCGCTCTCAAAACTCACCTTTTCTCCTCTGCATAAAATCCTGACCTCACTCATCCCCCCTCTGTAGCCCGTCTCCACTCGGAGGGAAATCACATTGTAATATATATTTGTATATAATATGCTCTCTATAATTTTCCATTGCTTTTATTCTTTTTCCCCATTTATAGCCATGTGTAAGTGTGTGTGTGCGCGTGTGTGCGCGCGTGCGTAAGTGTATGTTCAGCGCTTAGATTTGATTTTTATCGAGATTTTGCGCTATATAAATATTGTAATTATTATTATTATTATTGTTTGTGGAAGACATATATGTTGATAGAAAACCCCGAATAGGTTGTCATTTCCCCTCATTTTTATGTTGTATTATTTTGCATTTTTTTGGTACTGTATTGTATTGTGCTGCACTGTACATATACACGTGTCTGTTCAAATGTCTTTGTTTCCTGTTCATATATCTTTGTTTCCTAGTTTCATTTGCCTCAGAGCAAGGACGATAACACATATATCCCATTTTTATGGAGGCTGAATAATTATACTCCAATCCCTGATTATTGTTCTTTGATGCACAGCCTTTGGCGATTATTTCTTTGATTGAATTATGAACAGTTTTTATTTAAATACGTTTCCTTATTACAATAGCATATTGCAACAGTGAAAGAACAAGAAATCCGATTTACTGAAAGTTTAGTTGTTAAAATGAGGCTTCCTTGAATTGTACTATGTTTGTGCCATGTATCCTGTTTTGATTGGTTCTTCAATAATTAGGGCATTTTGACGAGTAGCCGTGGTGTGGTGGTTAGCGCAATGGACTACCCACTTGAAGGTTGTGGGTTCGAATTTCCGTCAGTCCCAAAATCACTGTGGGATTTTTTCAGCGGCAACCGGCTCCTATCCAGAAATGAGCGTGTTATTGGGCTCATTGGGAAGACTGGGACCACAGTCGAGTCTCATCCACTTCACCAATGCGTCATTGAGTGTGTTACTCAAATCTTCCGACCAAAGCGACGGGTGTCTGTATCTCTCGCGCCTGGTTGACGCCTGGATATATTATAATAGTATGCATAGAGTACAGCTCTGCCAAGCAGTCTCATTCCTAGATTGAACTCCGTAGCGTCATGATTATCATCCTCATCGACATCATCATCGTCGCATTGTAAAAACTGTATCAGCTTCTGTGGCCGTTAAGATGTCGTAGAAAATGGGGGGAATAGACGAGCACGAAGGAAATCTCCCTAAGTCCGATAATCCTAATAAATGACTAAATGACTAAATAAATGAATAGATGAATAGATAAAAGAATAAATAAACAAATAAATAAATGGTAGGATAGAGGCTTTGTTATATTTTTATGACATCTTTCCAAACCACATTTTTCTTATTTGACTGAATGGGTTTGGAATTAGCACGAGAGGGACTCATCGCACTCGGACAATTCCATATGCGCGCTATCCAAATCTGCCAGTAAACATCTGCATAAACCTTGAACTTTGGCAAACAAATATACGCTGGGAAGGTCTTGAAATTGGGAGGGAGGATGGAGAACGAGATTTATGAAACACAAAGCTGATACCACCAGAGTAACTGAGACATTAACCCTTTGACTCCGGCGCCCAATCCATCAACTGCAAAAAATTAACTCTTTGACTCCTTCACCCTATCCACCAGCTTGCTGCAAGAAGCTGGTGGGTAGGGTAAGGAAATCGAAGGGCTATGTTTTTGCTTTGTTAGTATGACTGACAATGCAGGATGGTGGTAGACAGGGTGCGAGAGTCAAAGGGTTAAGTTACGGTGAAGGAATCAAAAGGTTAAGTTTTTGCTTGGCTTGGCTTAGGGTGAGGGAATCAAAGGGTTAAGTGTTTGTTTGTTTTGTTTTTGTTTTTGTTTTTTGTTTTTGCTAACAAGATTGATAATGTAGGATGCTGGTGGACAGGGTGCGGGAGTCAAAGGATTAAGTTAAGGTTTTGCTTTGCTAGCATGATTGGCAATGCAGGATGCTGGTGGACAGGGTGCGGGAGTCAAAGGGCTACGATGGGCAGCGAAAAATCCAGTACTCAAGTTGCAGGCTGTGTGGGAATGAAGTCAAGACTTGGAATCGTGGGCTCGTGGCTTGAATGACCACTCTGATACCTATCGGATATTTTTGCTTCAACATTCAGTTTTGCATGGTTGAAATAAATACTCTGATACATCTTCTTTCTCAAACATACACAGCCCAGCTGCGACTGATCGCGAATCTGTTAGTTTCTGTTATTTTTGTTTAAAGCCTAGCCGACTGCGTAGAGCCATATCAGGGCTATAACCATTTCAAAACATGCACAATACTTCAACAGGAAAAAGAGAGAGAGAGAGAGAAAGAGGGGGGGAGAGAGAGAGAGAGACAGAGACAGAGAGAGAGACAGAGAGAGATAGAGATAGAGAGAGAGACAGAGAGAGACAGAGAGAGACAGAGAGAGACAGAGAGAAAAGAAAAGAAAAAATTCAATACACATATCAATGCATTCGCGAACATTATTCAAGGAGATGCCCCTGGCGTTGAAGAACATTCCGTCCAATTTATCGCACAGGGGATTTAAAAAAACATACCTGAATACAAATTCAAACATAACTAAGGACACTAAAATAAAAACGGGCTTAAATTGCTTTCGCGTATCTCATTTCCCTAGAGCCAAATATGCATTTAATACGTGTACCTAATTATCAATCCTAAGAAAGAGAAAGTACGCAAGACTTTGTCGAACACATACAGGTGAATGGACCAGCAAGGCAGACAATGATAGGAACAAATGACAGAAAGCAAAGTAAGAAGAAAGAAACATAGAAAATGACAGAAAAGAGGAAATTTCTAGCACAGAATTTCCAGAAGGTGGGGGGGGGGGGTACTATTTACACTGAAAGAACCCCCGGCATCCCCACGGGGTGGGGGTGGGGGGTTGGGGATCGTAAATCAAGCAGCTTCAGGATATCAGTTTCAAACATGACCTGTGGGTTAATGTTCTGAATAATTTATTCCTGCTTCACGAGTGACGTATTTCAATCTGCAGATGTTCACTACTCTGTGTTGTTTGTCTGCCCCCCCCCCCCACACGCACACACACACACACACACACACGCGCGCGCACACATACACACACACACACACACTTACATACACACACAGATAGACACACACACAGATACTGACATACATACACTTGCACATACATATACACACACTCACACATACACTTACACACACACGCGCGCACCCACACACATACACACATACACACACACACACACACACACACATATATATATAATATACATATATATTTATACATACATACATACATACAATATATATATATATATATAATATATATTATATAATATCATATACACAAACACACACATCACAGACACATACTGACAGATACACACACGCACACAGATAGACAAACACACGCTCTCGCGCGCGCATGTTCTCTGTCTGTCTGTCTGTCTGTCTGTCACCGCCCACACACATACATTCTCTCTCGCTCTCTGTCTCTCTGTCTCCGTCTCTGTCTGTGTCTGGTTGTCTCTCCTTCTATCTTTCTTCCTCCCTCTCCCTTACAAAACCCTAACCACAAACACAAGTTGGAGCTATTCCCTGTCCCTCTTGCACGCCTTTGCACCGAAGCACACCGCAGGCCCAAGCAGCCAGCAGTGCTACAGGCCAAATCACAGCCAGCCAACCCACCCCACAATAATCACCACCACCTGCAGCAAACCATAACTCATTCACACCTTAATCCTGCAAAGAATACATCGATACACCGCCCAGGTGCGACGCCTCCAGGGCTATACCATAGACATAGGTAGAGAGAGTGGAGGTTTATGGCTCTGCGGGACTCACCATACGGCAGATATACATGAAGGAATAGCCAACACAATCGGCCAGGCTGAAACAGCATTCAAGAAAATTGAAAGCGTTCTTACCAACAAATGCCTATCAATTAACATCAGGAAGAGAGTTCTTCAGTGTTATGTAGAACCGACACTGTTGTACGGATGTAAAGCGTGGACAGTCAACACGCAAAGCTGGAACAAGATTGAGGCAGCTGAAATGCGGTTTCTAAGAAGAATGTTAAGAGTTCCATGGACAGCAAAGAAGATAAACGAGACTGTCTCGAAGGAGGCTAACACAAGAGAACATTAATGAAGACCATTAGGAAAAGACAAGCAGCATTTACAGGACATTTTATGAGGCAAGAGAAATTTGGACACCTGGTCACAACAGGAAAGCTGGAGGGAAGAAAAGCACCACGTAGATGTAAGGAGAAAATATTGGACGGATTTGCATAGTGGATAAAGACAGAGAGGGTGGGAGATGTGTTTGCAGCGACAAAGGATAGATTCGTACAGAGGGCCTTGCAGTAGGGCACATGATGATGATGATGATGATGATGATTATAGTGATGATGATGCCGGACTCTTTGATGTGTCTTTCGGAATCTGAATCAGAGTTGATTGCCAGCTTTCATATGCAAACAGAAACCAGAAACATGCGAAAATAACATGAGCTTCAATTTCATTGTCACTTTCCGATTCTCAAGATAACATTTTCGCGCTCGGAATAAATTCCATATACACTATTGCCATGTGATGGAGGAGATCCAAAATGTTCATAGTGTAAGCCTTAAGCTAGAAATGTATTCTTTTCTGTCACTCTCTTTGTTTCTGCCTGATTCCTTTGCTTTCTGTCATTTCTTCCTATCATTTTCTGTCTAGCTGGTCCATTCACATGTACGTGTTCGATAAAGTCTTATGTAATTTCTCTTAGGTTTGATAATAGCGAACATGTATTAAATTGCATTTTAGGCTCTAAGGAAATGAGATATGCGGAAGCAATTTTAGGTAATATAGGCCAGTTTCTATATATGCTTTAGTGTCCTTAGTTATGTTTAAATCTGTATTCAGGTATGTTTTCTTAAGCCTGTGTATGATAAATTGGACGGAGTGGTCAGCGTCAGAGGCATATCCCTTAAGTTATGTGTGCGAATGCAATGACACACACACACACACACACACACACACACACACACACACACACACACACACACACACACACACACACACACCACACACACACACACACACACACACACACACACACACACACACACACACACACACACACATACACACACACATATATATATATATATATATATATATACATACATACATACATACATACATACATACATACATACATACATACATACATACATAATTTTCTTTTCCTTATTTTCTCCCTGTTGAAGTATTGTGTGTGTATTGAAATAATTACAGTTCTGATATGGCTTTGTCAGCTGGGCTTTAAACAAAAATAACAATAACAAGCCTGCACATATGCCCTATGCGTTGGCAAGGTTTTGAGGTCCTACCTAACATATTGGTTTTATATCTGACATTTGTATCAGTCTGTCATTGGAACAATCTCAGTCACATTGAAATAAAAGCCTGCCGAAGGTTTAAACCCACAACCTTGTGTTACGAGCATAGTGATCTAGCAACTGAACTAGTGGGCCCTAAATAGAGTGACAATGAGAACGCGATTTAAATCGAAAACAAGACAGGAGTATATTTACCATCAATTGGCCTTTGTCAAGCGTATTCAGTCATTATCATCATCATCAGGTGCCTTGCCACATGGCGTTGGCGATCATGGCCTTCCATCTGTTTCTATCTCTTGTTGCCGCAAGCGCCTCTTCCACCCTCCTTGTCTTCAGCCACTCTGCAAGTCCGTCCAATATCTTTTCCCTGGGTCTACCTGATGCTCTCTTTTCTTCCAGCTTTCCCGTTGTGACCAGGTGCTCCAATTTCCTTTTCCCCATAAAATGGCCTATAAATGTTGCCTGTCTCTTCCTAATCCTCCTTATGAATGACCTTCTTGTGTCTGCCTCTATCAAGACTGTCTCGTTTGTTTTCTTTGGTGTCCATGGAACTCTCAACATTTTTCTTAGAAACCACATCTCGGCTGCCTCAATCTTATTCTGGCTTTGCTTGTTGACTGTCCACGCCTCACAACCATACAACAGTATTGATTCTATATAACATTCAAGAACTCTCTTCCTGATGTTCATTGATAGGCGTTTGTTGGTAAGAATGCTTTTCATCTTCTTGAATGCTGTTTTGGCTTGGCCAATTCTGCTGGCTATTTCTAAGTGCATTGTGCCATCTGGTGAAATGATCGTTTCCAGGTATTTAAATTTATCAACCTGTCTTAAGAATGTGCCGTTTGCTGTTATTTTGGATTTCATGTTTTTTTTTTTTTACTGATCACCATGGCTTCAGTCTTCCTGCTGTTTAATTCCAACTCCTTACCTTTGCTTTCTATTTCTAGTATATTCACAAGGTTTTGTAGGTCCCTTTCATTTCTGCAATTAGCACGGTGTCATCTGCATATCGAACGTTGTTTATCATTTTTCCTCCAACCTTTAATCCAGGGTCTTCTTCTAGGTTTCTCATGATGTTTTCGCTGTAAAGTGAGAACAGATTTGGTGACAAAACACAACCTTGTCTAACTCCTCTTTTGATGTTTTGGAAAGAGATTATGTCGTTTTCTATTCTCATTGGGACTGTTTGTTCTCAATACATATTTCTGATTATTCGTAGATCTTTTCCATCAATCTTGAGTCTTTCTAGTTGGTTGATCAATTCTTCATGTCTTACCCGATCGAAAGCCATGGTATAATCAACAAAGCATAAATATAAATCCTTATTCATCTCGACTGACCTCTCTATGATAGTTCTCTGGATGCATATGATATTAATAGTCCATTTCCCTTCCACAAATCCACACAGTTTTTCTGCTATTTCTCTTTTGATTCTTACCTTGTTCTTATCATGATTATTCTTAATAGGAATTTTGTTACATGACTCATCAAACTGATTGTGCGATGGAGTTCGTATTCCATAGCCCCTGTCTTCTTTGGAAGTGCAATAAAAATTGATTTTGACATGTCTTTGGGGATTTTTTCAGTGTCACAAATTTCATTTAGGAGGACTGTTATTTTTACAACACCAAACTCCTCCAGGGCTTCAATCATCTCTGTAGTAATGTTGTTTGGTCCCGGGGCTTTTCCTGGTTTCATCTTTTTCAGTGCTGCTCTAACTTCATCTTTCATTATGGGTGATCCTTCAACATTCTTTCTTATAATGTGCTCTTCGTTTCTGTCATCTTCAAAAAGGTCTTTAATGTACTTTCCCCATCTGTCTAACTTTTTGTCCTTTTTCATGATAAGCGTACCATCTTTTGATTTTAAGCGACCCATTGAATTCCTGTGCACAATTTCTTCAATTCGTCTGTACATACCCTGAGGATTCGTTTTGTGTCGGTCTTCTATTTCTTTGTATTTTGTTTTCAGCCAGGTTTCCTTAGCTTCATTGCACCTATTCCTGATTTCTTTGTTTATCTTCCTGTATATCTGCTCGTTTCTCTTTGCCTTCCTCCATTCCGCCATCAAGCCTAAAATTTCTTTTGTCGTCCAGTTCTTTTTTGCTTTTCTGTCTACTTTAGGGATTTCTTCACAAGCTTCATTTATCGAATTTCTCAACTTTGTCCATTATTCCTCACTGTCACCAACGTCTTCCAGAGCACTGAATTTGTTTGGAACATGTACATTAAATTTTTTACGTATCACTTCATCGGTCTTTAAGAGTCCAAGATTTAGTTTGATGTTGCTTTTGGTCTGTTTCCTTTTCCTTGATTTCAGCCTAAATCGTCCCACTACAGGATTGTGGTCACTGTTGCAGTCTGCGCCTGGTAGTGTTTTTGCTGACAGTAAAGAATTTCTAAATCTTTTATTAATCAGGATGTAGTCAATCTGATTTTTGGCATTATCTCCTGGACTCATCCAAGTCCATTTTCGTCTATTAGGCTGCTCAAAACAGGTGTTTCTCACTATGAACTCATTCATCTGTGCCTATTCTACAAGGTTCCCTCCCCTTTCATTTTGTGTACCAAGGCCATGAGGTCCAACTATATCCTCCACCCTATCCTGTCCCACTTTAGCATTAAAATCTCCCATTATGACTGTAACTTCTCTAAAACTTCGTTGAAGTTGTCGATGTCTTCCTGAGTACTTGCGGATGTTGGTGCATACACCTGTATGATGTTGATATCAAAAGGTTTGCCTCCGAATTTGACCAGTAAAACTCTGTCGGACACTGCCCAGTATCCCTTAACTGCTTTTGATTTGTCTTTGTCCATTATGATGCCTACTCCTCTTTCATGTGAATTATCACCAGAGTATATCACTGTATATTCTCCTGATGTTATCATGCCTGCCCCCTTCCATCTCATTTCCCCCAGTCCTAAAATACTGATGTTAAGCCTTTCCATCTCCATTTTGATGTTGTCTAATTTTATTATTGTAACTTCTTGTGATTTACATTGGGCCTTGGCCATCTCTAATACTTCGTAGAAGTTGTCGATGTCTTCCTATGTCTTCCTGATTACTTGCGGATGTTGGTGCATACAACTGAATGATGTTGATATCAGATGGCCTGCCTCCAAATTTAACCAGCAAAACTCTGTCAGACACATCCCAGTATCCCCTAACTGCTTTTGATTTGTCCGTGTCCATTACGATACCTACTCCTCTTTCATGTGAGTTTCCACCAGAATATATTACTGTATAGTTTCCTGATGTTATCATGCCTGCCCCCTTCCTTCTCACTTCCCCTAGTCCTAAAATACTAATGTTAAGCCTTTCCATCTCCATTTTAATATTGTCTAATTTACCTTTTTTGCAACAATGTTCTAACGTTCCATGTTGCGATTTTGGTATTTTTTCTGAGGTTGAGGTTGAACGCAGTAGCTTGTTGACGATCTGGTGTCATCTGCACAGCATGACGGTCCCTACCGGACGAAGGTGCTCCATAGGAACCCCTATTTACGTCGTTACATTTATATTCAATAGACGACATAAAACGACTACACAAAATTTAGGGGGAAAACCAGCAGAGTTCCCTCGTGTTTTATTCAGCAGGACTGATTTAGTGATCGTTCATATGTATGTATGTATGTATGTATGTATGTATGTTATGTATGTATGTATGTATGTATGTATGTATGTATGTATGTATGTATGTATGTATGTATGTATGCATGCATGTATGTAGTGTGTATGTATGCATGTATGTATGTATGTGTGTGTTTTCGTTCATGCACACGAATATACGAGCAGACTGTACGTGTATGGCATTTTGTTAACCTAACCGTGAAGGCAGTCATTCTCTGTTTTGGGGGGATTATATATCCATGTACATACTTGGGTGTGTTCACGTTTCCACAAGCCACGAGATACTGACATGGCTTAGAGGATCTTTAACGTGCATAACCAATGCTCTGCATGCTTATGCACATGACAGGGGTTTAGGCACTGGTAGGTCTGCACACATGTTGACCTGAGAGATTGGGACGATCTCCACCAGGATGGAGATGCTTAAGTGCCCAGGCGCATCCTCCGAGGACTTTCTGAAGTCCAACTCTCCTCAGTAGTAAGAAACTATGGGAGGAGCCGGACAGCAGAAAGTACTCAGAGGAGAAACCCCTGTCAAGCAAGTGTTCCGATCCTTAACTCCTGACACTCTAAGGGGGCCAGGCTGCATCCAGGTCATGACTCCTGGATGTCCCTCTGCTGTCGCCTTTTTCTTTTTTAATAGAAATTTGTCCTCCTACTGGAATCAAATCCCGCGGATTTGAGGTGATCAGATTTCTCAAGGCAAAGTCACCATTGTGACGGATGTCTTAAACAGTTGGGTATCGGTCATCAGCAACATCTTCGGGGAATTTTAAGCCTTATGAAGTTCTTTTGTTCCTCCTGATCCGATCCTGCAAGAGCTTTTTACCGCTGCTTCAGCCATTGCCTTTAAGAATCTGGTCCTCTCTCTCCCCGAAATCGAGAGCCGCTTAATGAGATCAAAGGCTGATGTACCTATCAACCCCCTTTCTCCAACCTCATTGGAGAGGACTTTGGCTTGAAAGCCAGATGTCCTCAAGTTGTTGGCTAGACTGGAATACTTTTCACTCTTGTAGATATGGGCTGCCTCCATTCTACTTTCGTATAACTGCCCAAAGTTTCTTGCCAATTATAATAGATATAATATTATTTTCCAGGCAACAGTCTTAAACTTGTCCCTCCTCTTATTCAGTGGCATAAAGACCTTGATCCAACAAAACAAGTGGGAATCAACGCTGAAGCCATCATAAACCAAAAACTGTTGCTAATCTATGTTACCATTCATATCTATGGCGGGGCTAAGGGGGAAAAACCAAAACCAAAACAAAACACAACAAACAACAAAACCACCAACCACCACCACCACCACCTCCACCACCACCACCACCACCACCACCACCAAGACTCGCGTTGCGTGCCTTTTTATTTTTTTCCTTTGCGTAGGGAAAAGAAGACATAAAAGAGATTATGACAACAGGCCTCACAATTCGCCCAAATCGTGAAACTATAAAGACCAGATGTTCTGACACCCGCGGCGACGCGGTATTCTTGGCTCGCTTCGGCTTCCTTTGGGAGTTGGGCCGTTTGTGGCTTGTTCCGTGTGTTATTGTTCGTTCTATGGCTCTGTGTGATAGAGGCATGCCTCTCGACTCTTGTCTCTTTGTGTGTGTGTGTGTGTGTGTGTGTGTGTGTGTGTGTGTGTGTGTGTGTGTGTGTGTGTGTGTGTGTGGTGTGTGTGTGTGTGTGTGTGTGGATTTGTGGATGTATGTGTGTGTATGTGTGTTTGTATATGTGTGTATGTATGTATGTGTGTATGTATGTATGTATGTATGTGTATGTGTGTATTTAGGTGTGTATGTATGTATGTGTGTATGTGTGTGTGTACGTATGTATGTATGCATGCATGTGTGTATGTATGTGTTCATGTATGTATGTATGTGTTTGTGTGTATGTGTGTATGTATTTGTGTGTATGTGTGTATGCATGTATGTGTTTGTGTGTATGTGTGTATGTATGTATGATGTATGTATGTATGTATGTATGTATGTATGCATGTATGCATTAGTGTTATGTCCTACATTATTGATTAAGCGATTTCTTTCGTCTTCTGTACTTTAAGTTCAAAGCAGGCATGTGCGTTATCAACAGCAAGTTTGAACAATGTCTTTTAAGCAGTAACTTCTACCATTGGAAAAGAAAGTGTCATTGTCGTTGTCATTGTTCCCGAAGTCAGGATTTTTCCAGCACACAAGATTTTGCCAGATAATTACTCGCAGACTGGATGGAGCGTGTATGAAACTTTCCGAGTGCGATGAATCCCACTTGAACAAAGTCCAAACACCAGAGTGTACGGGGTACATGATGAGTGGACAAACAATTTTCATTTCATCATTTTTCGTTTAGGACCAGCTCTGATCTCAGTTTCGAATTTGAATTTTGTTCAGAAGTGATTCATCTGCCAGCGCACGTTACAGAACCCACGGCAACAAAGAAGTTGTCCCTAGTAGACTTAAATAGTAAAAATCCACTTCATAGGTAAACAGAAGTACACGGTAACAGATTAAAGCAAACAAACAAACAAACGAACAAACGAACGAACGAACGAACGAACGAACGAACGAACGAACGAACGAACGAACGAACAAACGAAGTAACGAACGAAAGAACGAACGAAGTAACGAACGAATGAACTAACTAACGAACGAACGAACGAATGAACGCACTAACGAACGAATGAACTAACGAGCGAGCGAACGAACGAACGAACGAACGAACGAACGAACGAACGAACGAACGAACGAACGAATGATCGATCGAACGAAGGAACGAAGGAACAATCGAACGAACAAACAACATATCATTGGGTGGCACTGCACTTGAGTGACGAGGTCTCCACACGCTGTCCCAGGGCAGAGCACTCTGAAATTCACAAGCTAAACCGGTTGTGATAAACAAACAAAAAAACCAAAAAACCAAAAACCAAAAGCAATTAAACACACACCCTCTCCCCACAAGAACAACTACAACTACAACAACCAAACAGTGACATGGGGAGAAATACCAGGTAACTTGGAGAGAGAGAGAGAGAGAGAGAGAGAGAGAGAGAGAGAGAGAGAGAGAGAGAGAGAGAGAGAGAGAGAGAGAGAGACCTCTTGCTGTTTGTATATTGTTAATGACATTTTAGAAGATTTGTTCCTTTGTGTACGCATTTGTACTTTTATATGAACTATGCCAGTTCAGTCAGTTAACTCAGTAAGTATGGGACTACCTATGCTAGTATCGTGAGTCCGAACCACGCATTGGGCGATAGTTTTTAGACAGCCCGGTTAGCTCAGTCAGTAGAACATGACACTAATATTCCCAGAGTCGGCGGTTCGAGCCTACATTGGGCGACAACTTGAAGACAACCTGGTTAGCTCTGTCGGTAAAATATCGGAATTTTATCCCAGGATTGTGATTCGAACTCTGTCATTATCCGACTTCACAGCTTTGCGAGCGCATATAATTTTGCGCAGGCTGAAGGAGGTTGCCAGATAACTACTGGCACTTTCGTGTGGAGCGCATATTGGAACTATTTGAGTGTGATGAATTCGGTCCTGCACATACTCCGAACAGCCCCCTCGCTTTGACATAACGAAGATGGCCAATAGGGCTTGACTATATCGTCAACAAGCGTTGCCATTGGCGTTTCTCAATGGAGCGGTCTCGGGGTCACCGGAATATACATTTTCATAATAGAGCAACACGTGTTCGCGGCGGAGAACTAAGCTGTGGAATTTAGACCCCCTCCATGTGAGCTTCAGACAGATCCTGTATTCAACGCCAATCTTAACATAATAATACAGTCCGCCTCGTCGATCTATGCCCGGCGTTTGTGTTATTTCAAACATGCATTTGTCAGCCCTCGCGGGTCCATTTCCCCACTATCAATAGGCGTTGTACAGTTGCTGCAGTCAAGTGGGCAACACGTCAGACACACACGGAAAGTCTAGAGTTCGATCCCGTTTGGTTACCTCCCATCTGGTGGGTTAAGGGTGGAGATTTTTGTGATCTCCCTGGTCAGAAAATGTACAAACCTGTTAGTGATTGAACGCCTTCTTGTGTATGGGCATGCATAACCACCATCATCATCATGTGCCCTGCCGCATGGCGTTGGCGATCATGGCCTTCGTATGAATCTATCCTTTGTCGCTGCCAGTATATCTCCCACCCTGTGTGTCTTCATCCACTGCGCAAATCTGTCCAGTATTTTCTCCCTAGGTCTACCTGGTGCTCTTTTTCCCCTTCAGCTTTTCTGTTGTGACTAGGTGCTCTAATTTCTCTTCCTTCATAAAATGTTCTGTAAATGTTGCTTGTCTTTTCCTAATCTTCTTTATTAATGTTCTTTTCTGTCTGCCTCCTTCAAGACTGTATCATTTGTTTCCTTTGTTGTCCATGGAACTCTTAACATTCTTCTTGGAAACCACATTTCAGCTGCTTCAATCTTGTTCTGACTTTGCGTGTTGAGTGTCCACGCTTCACATCCGCACAACAATATCGGTTCTATGTAGTACTGAAGAATTCTTTTCCTGATGTTAATTGATAGGCATTTGTTGGTAGGAACGATATAATTTTCTTCAATGCTGCTTTAGCCTGGCCGATTATGTTGGCTATTTCTAATGTGCATCAAAACATCAAACACAACCGTTAAATATCTTGTATTAATGTCAGTATCCGGTAGTTTATGGAAACATGAAAACACCCAGCATGTACGTCCACAGGAGATGGAGTATGCAGCAACATACCGCATGCACAGTGTGTCTACAGGCATCCAAGTGAAATAGGAACACTTGGAAAAAGAAGAAAAGTTCGGAATTTGGAGCTTGTTCAAGAGGGATTTACCATGCTCCGACAAGTTCATAAGTGCTCCACCGAAATCTTCCAACATGTACATGGCAGACTCGTCACGCTTGCGCAAATTCCTGTGCGCTGTCAGGGCCTTGAGATACGTATTCAACGATATGAAATTTATATTTTTATGTTACTTACATGACTATTGTGGATTTTGTACATTTCATGAATCTCTGTTAGTATAACTGATCTCATGAATTAATCTTTTTCCTGTTGTTTTCCATTTTATTTCAACATACTTAATTCAATTCAATTCAATTGAACATAACATTGTTAATCAATGCGGTGATTCATTTCTGATTCATTTCACGTGGTCGTAAAAAACACAAAACACAAATATGGAACACAAATATAAATTTACCAGTAATATCCATGGATCCACACAAACCATGAGATATCGCTGTTTCACGCATATATTCCTGTAGACAAGAAAAAGCATTCAGCTACAAAAAGAAACAGTAACCACCACTGCATCACACATACACGTAAACCAGCTTTGTTTTCTTGGTTTTCTTGGTTTTATGATTTGAGTAGTAAAACAAACAAACAAACAAACAAACAACAAACAAACAAACAAACAAACAAACAATCAAACAAACAACAACCAAAAACAACAACAACAAAACAACAACAACAACAAACAAACACGAAAATAGAATCAGAACGCCTATTTATTACAACCAGACCAGACAGGCATGCATTTTCGGCCAACTGGCCTTTGTCACGCGTAAATGTAAGATCACAAAGAACAAACACCAAACACAAAAATTAGGAGAGAAAGACTAAAACTGCTCTGCTGCTTCGTCCAGTGGGAGAAAAGGGGAAAAAATCAGTTGTAAATGTAACTTACCCTGTTAATGTTTTTGTTAGTACAACATTCACGTTGGAAGTATTCTCATGTTCACGCGGGCCTGCCATTGTTGATACCATAATGACTGCACCAGTATGTAGGTCTACTGTCATTTCTATCTACGGTTCGCGTGGCAACGTGTGATCACTCATGTCTGTGTATGTTTTATAACCACAGATATATGTGTGTGTATGTATGGTTAGATATTGTTAGGACGTATTCAGTATATAGATGCGTGTATGCTGAAGTGTGTGTTTGAATGTGTGTGGTGTGTGTGTGTGTGTGTGTATGTATGTGCGTGCGTGCGTGCGAGCGCGCGCGCGCGCGCGTGTGTGTGAATGCGCGCGCGCGCGCACGTGTGTGCGTGATATATCATTGCTTCTGAGTGTATTGCACTCTGCGTCTTATAAATGTGTTATGAGGAGTGAATAAAAAAAAGTTAGCAGAATAACGCTATGAAATGATATCCATTTATGTATTTCTTCTTCTTTTTCTTCTTCTTCTCGTCATCATCATCATCATCATCATCAGCATCAGCAGCAGCAGCAGCAGCAGCAGCAGTGGCAGCATTATTATTATTGTCATCTTCAAAAATACCTTGATCAATATGAATATCATTATGACTGCTATTCTTTCTCTTCGTCTTTATTTCTTTCATTAATACCATTATCATTACCATTATTATGATTATCGTCGTCGTCGTCATCATCACATGATCATTACATCCTCCTCCTCCTCCTCCTCATCATCATCATCATCATCATCATTATCATCATTATTCACCCCCTGGCTTAAATTCACTGCTCTTTAGGTCACTCAGCTGTACATGGTTACCTGTCCCTTTTGGGGATAGTAAAACAGTGACTGGGACGAGATGAACACCGCCCTGATCATAATGCTGGTCAATGAGAGAAGATGAGAGATCGAACACATGTCTGTACCTTTTGATTTCTAAATGTGGATTAAGTATCAAGAAACTCCGGGAAAAGCTGGACACAAGAAGGTCCACAGACAAGAACCCCTTCGCTTCCCTCAAGCAAGTGTTTTGTCCCTAAGTTCTCTCTACTCTAAGGGGGCCGGGCCACATTCAGGTCATGACTCTTGGATACCCTTCTGCTGTCGCCAGTTTTTATCTGGGTTCGTACCCAAACAAGGTGTCCGGGTGTTTCTGCTGTCGCCCTTTTTAGACCTGGTTTCGAATCCGTGCCTCCGGCGTCTCAAAGGCAAATCATCTTTGTGACATATGTCTTAATCATTTAGCTATTAGACACATGTGGCATTTATGGGGATTTAAGCTTCATGAAGCGTTTTTAAAGAGGTATTGAATTGAACTGAATTAAATTGAATTGACCTTGTTCCTAAATGAATAAACTGGCTTTTGATGAAGCAAAGAAAGAATCAAACAAAAATCCAAAACAACCAACCATCCAAATTTTATCTTTTACTCTGCTCCAGAGAAAGATCACTGTTTTTTTAAAACATTTTGATCCTTTCTTTTTTTCTGGGTGGGGATGGGGTGGTTACAATAAACAGATATCAACACACAGCGTGGTATTGAAAAATGATATATCATATACGCAGGAAGAAGCCTTGTTGACATAGGTACATCACACAACACACAGAACATACACAATATCAGATCACTTATATGAACAGACTACCGCCATGAACTCAAGATCTTTTGTCTCGAGTTCCATCCCATCCGGCAACATTACAGTTGACTTCCTAGCTATCCATGTCAATTAATACGCCAGTCATTCTGGTGGCATCAGTGTCTAATAGGCCCGGTTCCCCTCCCCCTCCCCCATTTCAAGATGTTACAGTACAAAGGGTTTTCCCGCAAGTTGAAGGACCTTGCCAAATGATTGCTGGCAGATTTGGGTGAGGCGTATATTGAAATGTGTGAGTGCGAAGAATTCTTCTCAACAAGCTCTTAAGT
>CM060305.1:63820663-63830663 GCA_030674185.1 Monoplex corrugatus
TGGTGATACATTATTCTCTGACGGAGACGGAAACGGTGACCAGAGGTGTTGATGATTTGAAAATAATACAGACAGAGGCAGAGGATAATTTCAGCAGAAACTCTGATGGGGACGGGAACAGTGACCGAGGTACTGATAATTTGAAAATGATGCAAAAAGAAGCAAACGATAATTTCAGCAGGCACACTACTTCCACTTAAACATTTTGCATTGTGTCTTGCGCTCTGTTCTTCGCTCCGTTTGTCGCGACAAAGACCACAGCACAGTTGGAAAACATCATGCTTTCTTTAGACCAATATGGCCATTTCAGGTTGGAGACATGACATAAAATGACAGCAACTTGCGTCATATTTACTTTGCTGTACCCGTGGCTATCATTTCGAGACGAGGACAGATGTTTTGGTCATGGTGTTTATGCAAGCTTATCATGAATCATGCTGACGATTGTTGCACTGTTGTTTTCCCCCAAATTCGGCGTGTGGATACAAGACAGAAAAGTTTTGATTTGGCGTTTGTTCAAGAGGGACTCTTTGAACATCGGCATTGCCATAAGTACTCCACATTGACCTACCAGTCTCCACATAGATCTACCAACAATGCTTAAGTATGATTTGGCACACGACTCGAACGTACACAAAACCCTATGCGCTGGCAATATCGTGAAATGGGAAGTGTGTGTGTGTGTGTGCGTGTGTGTGTATGTGTAAGCGTGTGTGTGTTGTGTGTGTGTGTGTGTGTGTGTGTAAGCGTGTGTGTGTGTGTGTGTATAAGCGTGTGTGTGTGTGTGTGTGTGTGTGTGTGTGTGTGTGTGGTGTGTATAACGCGTGTGTGTGTGTGTGTGTGTGTGTGTGTGTGTGTGTGTGTATAAAACAGGACATACATGTACAAAAGTAGTAAGAAACTCTGGGGAGAGCCAGACAGCGGAAGGTCCTCAGAGGAGAAACCCCCATCAAGCAAGTGTTTCTGCCCTTAACTTCTGGCACTCTGAGGGGGCCGGGCCACATCCAGGTCATGACTCCTGGATGTCCTTCTGCTGTTGCAATTTTTTGAAAGGAATTTATCCTCTACCTGGAATCGAAGGCAAAGTCACCTTTGTGACTGATGCCTTAACCACATGGCTACTGGTCACCAGCAGAACAGGACCCACAAAAGACTAAACTGACGTCATTGGAATGATCAGAGCAGTAAGGTGGACAACGAGCAGGGCAATTTCTTTTATGTTGCAGCTGGGATCTTTTGTTATTACGATCTTTTGTGGCTTGTTGACTTTTTCTCTTAGCGTGATCGATTTAGCGAAAACAGTACTTTGTGGGGAGAATGGGGAAGAAGGTCAACGAGGTGGACAAACACGGTGGAAGGATGAAAGTGGAGATGAAGACAACACACCCATCCCTGTCCTTGGCAAGAACGGACAGAAAAAGCGATAGACAAGGAAATGTGGTCTATGTGATGCTGACAAAACTCCACTGATGTGGTTACTATACCAGGCCAGTACACTTGCACTGAAGTGGTGTGGTTACTGTACCCGGCCAGTGTATTTGCACTAAAGTGGTGTGGTTACTGTACAAGGCCAGTACACCGGCACTGTGTAGGCCAGACCAGTACACTTGTACTGTGTACACCAGGCCAGTACACTTGTACTGTAGAGATGTGTATGGGATAGAAATCCGCTGATGTAATTCGTATCACGACAAGATCCTGTATATATAAACCCTGCATCATACGTGTTGTACAAAGTCACAGATTCACCATCGTCTTCATCATCATAAAATAGCATGTGCGTTTAACCTTTCATTGTGACTGTTCTGGACTTGCTGTGAGAATGAAGGAGCTGGATGAATGCTCCCTGAACTTTCTGACTTTCATGGATCACGCAATTCAAGAAACAAAATGAAGAGGGGAAGGGGATGGAGATCCGGCATCTTCCTTCTCAGAATCTGTATCTTGGCATCACAGGATATTGCCTGCAACAAATACAACACACAGGTACATCAATTACGTCGTCAACACACCATCACTCAAACCAGATTAAAGACAAGCACAAAGTACCGTGACATTTACAAAACAACAGAATGTCATGGTCAGGTACAATTTGGAATTTACGAGAAACAGGGCTGGAATGAAAGCATAAACATTTTTTTGCTGGGATAACTCATTTCTGTGTTACGTCGTTTCCAGTGAACTGATGCACACATGTGATGTTGTATGTTGGCAGTTAAAAACAATGGAGGTTTACAAACTGTAGTTCTGCTTGGGAGAGATTCATTACACTTGGACAGTTTGGTATGCTGTCCACCCCGATCTGCTGGTTATTATATGACATATTGCTTCTGGAGCTCGAGCAAAATCTTGTATACGGTCTTGACATGGGGGAGGGGGGGGGGGAGGGAAGTGCCCATGAGACTTATCTGACATTAGAGAATAATTAAAGCATTAACTCTTTGACTCCCGCACCCTACCCACCCGCTTCCTTGTAGAAAACTGGTGGATAGGGCGAAGGAACCAAAAGGTTAAGTTTATGCAGTTGGTGGATAGTGATGTGGGTGCCTGCAGGCCTGGTACCTCTGACTTCAGCTCTCCCAGATCACGTTCAAACATGACAATTTAACACGCATTACCACTATGTGTCAGTACTTAACTAGTTGTTGACTGAGGCACGGTGTTTATATTGTTGCCCTCCTTAAATACACATAAAAAGTGTCTGAATATGTCAGCATTTTACCGCCTCTCACCTCCTCCTGGCCTCCCACTCCTCCCTCCCCCCCTCCCCCTCCTCCCTCCCCCCTCCCACTCCCACCTCCAAGCATTTGTGTTGTGTCATTGTGCTTAGACGATGTCAACTGAAACAATGTACAGTATAGCAGAGTTCATCAGGCTAATTATTGTTTTTTAGTTGTTTTTTTTAACAACACTTTTTATATGAAACGCTGGTTGCTCTACACGGAGAAAGCGAAGCATGTCGCCATAGCGCGGCGCCACCAAATGTTTTGCTTTTCCTTTTTCCTGTATGCTTACGCTTTTGTTTCCCCGTGAAAATAGATTTTACTACAAACTTTTCTCCAAGTTCGTTGAGTGCGCTCTTTACACAGAACATTGGTTTATTGTCTCACCCGAAAGAATAACACGCACACCACCGCTTTAGATCTACTGGAAGGGGAGGGGGGGATGGAGGACGAAAACTCCTGTCTGATTCGGATTCGAACCTGGGAAGCTTGCATTCTGAAGCGCTTTATGCATTAGACCACAGTCATACGTCTGTGTACTATATCTCTTAAGCTAACTTCTCACTATATCAAAGACACAACGTCAGTTATACAGCCAGCCACCGAGGCCAAGTGATCAGCGCTGTGGTCATATGACTGCAAGGTCATGGTGATCAACTCCTATCATTAAGAAAAAAAAAAACAAAAACGGGGAAAACAAGTCACCACATTTTTGTTTTGTTTTTTGTAGTTACTACTGACTGTAACCCAATTTTGAGCATGCTGTGGGCTCGTTGGAACTGTTGAAATACACAGTCGATTCTCATCCATTTTAGAGATGTGCTATTGAGCGTGTTGGTCAAAATTACTGAACATCACCGCAGGTGTCGTCGTCTTTCTCGCCCGGTTGACGCCAGAATATTTGGAAGCGTACGATGCAGCCCAGTCACACAGACTCAGTTCGACATGGAACTCTATAGCATCATTGCTGTCATCTCCATTTTCATCTACCACCGTGGCACAGAGAAAAATTCTCATTTATGTGGCCTTTGATGCCCTGCTATCATGGTGACAATTTCAGTAGGGTCGAAGATGTATCCGAGAGCCGAAATGAGCTCATGAGCGCAGTAACACAGCAGATTGAGTAAGGGGGAAAAAGAGTTGGTATATGTTTTTAGGGGGAAGAAACATACAAAATGTAGTTACAATGTGGACAGAAACTAATCTGTAGAAAGTAGGTCTACTGTGAAAATCATCTGAATGATATACCTGTTTGAAAGTTTTCGAAAGATGTAACATTATTGTTTTAATAATCAGAACAGAATATCAGGCTATTCTGAAAAGTGTTCCTTATTGCTAAAAAAAAAAATCAGAAAAATTCAAATTTTGTACTTCTCAAAGTCATTGTGACCTTGAAGAAGCATCAGATGAAATATAATTTGAAGGGAAGTAAGAACAATGGTAGCACGTGACAGCAGTGAAAACAGAATGTAAATATTGTCAGATGTTCCTGAGAAAGTGACGTCACACACTATACTAAATGAAAAAAGTACTGATTTTAGGGACAGTTTTTAAGTCCATGTGACCTTGAACATCGAGCCATGACTTCCAAACTTTGGGCATTCGCGACTCCTCAACGGTCTACAGATTTGATCCAAATTTAGTAGAGATCCAGTCATAAACAGCTGAGGAAATCTTGCTGACATAATTTGTCTCAGACACGCAGACAGCAAACACACAGACAGACAGACAGACAGACAGAAAGATAGACGACAGACAGACAGACAGACAGACAGAAAGATAGACAGACAGACAGACAGACAGACAGATACACACACACACACACACACACACACAAAACCAGACAGACAGACATACAAATAAACACATGTCTCCGGTTGATATGAAGTAATCTCCATGTTTTACAATATAACAGAGATGGAACAATTGTTCTCATTAAACTGTAGATTATGTATTATATTTAAAAAATTGCATCGTATGGTTTTGTGTTCCATGTTTTCTTTTAGTATGATTTGCATAACCTTTCACTGAGAAACAGCAAGATGTGTTCAGTATATGTAGTTATATGTGTTGTACATTTGAAAGCTTCTATGTCTGCTTTTACTGATCTTGTAAGAAAGGAAGCAACAAAGCGATCAGGATTGTATGGTGTGTATGTGTGTGTGTGTGTGTGTGTGTGTGTGTGTGTGTGTGTGTGTGTGTGTGTGTGTGTGTGTGTGGTGTTAGTTATATGGTGTGTTTTTGTGTGTGTGTGTGTGTGTGCGTGAGTGTGTGGTGTGTGTGTGTGTGTGTGTGTGTGTGTGCATGCGTGCGTGTGTTTGTGTTTGTGTTTGTGTTTGTGTTTGTGAGTGTGACTGTGTGTATGTTTATTTGTTTCTGTCGTCTAATCTGGAATTTACAAACTCTGAGTACAGATTTCGTAGTTAGTTATCGGCCGATTAAATTGATGAGATCTGAAAATTTGCCTTTGGATAAGAGGGAAACCCCTAGTTGTGATACTTAACCAGGATGGCTTTGCCGGCTTATTTCATGCTGATAACTGATTTGTGCTATAGATATACAGCCAAGTGACCGTCAAAAACATCAACGAGAAAGAACCCTTTGGCATTTATTTAAATATTGATTGACTGATTGATTGATTGATATATAATTATCTGTTTATTTGTTTGATTTGTTTATCTCTTTGTTTGTTTATTGATTTATTAAATTCGAATAAGATTATGCTGCTTAGTCTTACAAATCAACCAAACAACCGACCAAAAACAAAGGAGGAAAAGACCCCTTCCATAAATAAATACACACTGAGACAGACACACATACACATAAATAAACCCACCCCACCACCCAATAATTCAATACCAAAACAAAAATAAACCAAAACATCAAAATATCCAAAAAGCAAGCAAGCTAGCTAGCAAGCAAACAAACAAACAAACAAAGGAAGGAGGGAAAGAAGGAAGGAAGGAAGGAAGGAAGGAAGGGAGGAATGAAGGAAGGAAGGAAGGAAGGAACAAACAAACAAAAATCCAAACAAACAATAGAAAAATCCCAAATGGGATCCAACAAACATAAAAAGGGAATAATATGATTCGATGAAGATTTCTCGCCAATTTATGAGCTATGTGGTGGACAACATGTCCAAAGAATCATATACACATTTATAACCCTTTTCTCTTACTAAGATTTTTTTTGTCAAGTCGAAAATATTTGTAATATGTTTACAGTTACAAAACACATACAGACACATATAAACCAAACCCACAGCATTGCTCACTGTCCACCAACATCGCAGTCAGTCACACATCACACAATTTATACGTCAAACGAAGAGAACACTCACCATAGACACATGCAAAGTGAACCAGCAACGAAACATGCATTCAGTAAACACAAATACGGACATTCGGACACAGTATCACAATGCAACATATGTAACACGATGAGAGGGACACATATCTCTCCAAACTCTAACTGGTTGTTTCAAACTGGTTTCTGAGCCAGCAGTATGCGTACTGAAGGAAGATATTTACCTGGTTTTGATTGCATTCACAGCTTTTGGGAACTGGTCTGATAATTTTTCGGTTTTTGGCAGTGTGTTTGAAGATGGAGGTGCAGGGCTTTGAGAAACGATTGATTGGTTTTTGTTTTCTAACAATAAGGACTATGATGCAATACAGGAGAGAGAGAGAGAGAGAGAGAGAGAGAGAGAGAGAGAGAGAGAGGCGAGAGAGAGAGAGAGAGAGAGAGAGAGAGAGAGAGAGAAATTTATTCAGATTAGACCATTAGACCACAGCTCCTTCTGAAGGTGAATATGATACAACATTGAATATGTGATACAAAATAGTTTGTAAAGTGCATTGAATTTCGTTACTATTAAACACAGCTCCATATATGTAAAAGGAAGTATGATAATTACCAAATATGGTTTCTATCAATACTTTCGCCCGCTGAACATGCTGGCTCGTAATTTCAGAGCTTGTACAGAAACACACAAGAACGTTTTAGTTTTTTTTTCCATTCTGGTTTTCCATTAGAATACTTGTCCAAAAAAGTCACTGGGTTTTATCAAACCTACAAGGTATTTGCAAAGTAATTATCACCTATTACATCATTACGTAGGAGAAACAGACAGAGAGAGAGAGGGGGGGGGATTGAGAGGGGGGAGAGAGCGGGGGAGAGAGAGAGATAGAGAGAGAGAGAGAGAGAGAGAGATGTGAGAGTGTGTGTGTGTGTGTGTGTGTGTGTGTGTGTGTTTATGTGTATGTGTATGTGTGCCTGTACCGTTTAATCTTAATCGATTTTTTCCATAATCAATATGACAAAATGATAAACATATTATACATCAGAACACAAACTCTGTGACGTATAGTGCTTGCTCTTAGCATTGTAACAAACTTCGCGTTTCATATGCACTGACTCCCTACAGAACAGAATTACAAGTAATAATAACTCCGTTCAGAACAGAATTGCAAGCACTTGACTCCCTAGATAACAGAATTACTAGTGCTTATGACTCCTTACAGTGCAGAATTACAAGCACTACACCTCCGTATAGAAGTACAATTACTGACTCCAACACAACAGAATTTCGAATACTAATGACCCCGTACGGAACAGAATTACAAGTACCTGACTCCCTACAGAACGAAATGATTGATATTGATGACTTCCGACAAAACACAAATGATTCCCTGCAGAACAGAATTACAAGTACTAACAACTCCCTGCAGAACAGAATTGAAATATTTATGATTCCCTACACAATGGAAATACTAACGACTCCCTACAGAATAGTATTGCAAATACTGATGCCTTCCTGCACTGTGGAAACATTATCGACTCCCTATAGAACAGAATTACAAATACTGATGGCTCAGTACATACACGAAATACCATCGACTCCCTACAGAACAGAATTACAAACACAGATGACTCCGTACTCAACAGAATTACTAACGAGTCTCTAAAAAACAAATGTACAAATACAGATACTCCGTGCACATTAGAAATACTAATGACTCCCTCTAAACAGATTTCCGAATACTGACGACTCCCTACACAACAGAAATACTGACGACTCCCTAAAGAACAGATTACAAATACAGATGACTCCCTGCATATTAGAAATACTAATCACGCCCTAAAGAACATAGTTACAATTATTGATGACTCCCTAAAAAACATAGTTACAAATACTGACGACTCCCTAAGGAACACAGTTACAAATATTGATGACTCCCCAAAGAACATAGTTACAAATACTGATGACTCCCTAAAGAACACAGTTACAAATATTGATGACTCCCTGAAGAACATAGTTACAAATACGGATGACTCTGTACACAACAGAAGCACCAATGACTCCCTAAAGAACTGATTTACAAACATGGATGACACCCTACATAGCAGAAGTACTGACGACTCCCTACAGAACAATTAAAAATACTGATGACTCCCTACACAACACATTCACAGAATCACTAACGACTCCCTACACAAGAGAAGTACAAGTACTTAATTTTCTGTAGAATAGAATTACAAGTACTTGACTTTCTCCTGTACAGAACAAACGTACAAATACTTGACTGCCATCAAACCAAATTGACACCCGTAACTCCCCACAGAACAGAATTACAGTACTACAACTGTCAGTTTGTAAGTACCATGAGAAATTCTTATATATGTCATTACTATGGCATGCACTTGCCATGTATAAATCATGTCTTGTGGCCACCTGCAGAAAAGAATCACACGCACGACAAACTGTCAAGTTTTGTATGTATTGTGAAGAATTCATACACGTGTCATTGATGTTGGTATCCTTATTGTATGTATATGACTGAATACATGTCGTTCATTCGTCAACACGGCTTCTTTTTGTACATGCCAGCTACAGAAAAATAAAGACTGTCCTTCAGATAAAACCAACGATCCTGTCTGTGTGTTTTGACAATCGTTCTTGCCACTGTCTTGTATTTCTTCTTTCTGTTTGTTCACACCATTGCAGGGGCTACAAACCGTACTTTCCTTCTCTCGAGGCTGTGACAAACGTATTTAGATTTACTCTCCTTGTGTTTATGAATTATTTATCTATTCATTTTTATCACGATGGATTTACCATGTGGAATTCCGTCTGCTCTCCTTGAGGAGAGCGCGTCGCCGCATTGCAGCACCATTCATTCTCTTTACCCAGAAGCTGTATCAAAAGAGTCAACCAGCTCGTATAAAAATGATTGTGGAGATGCAGGGTAATGATCCTATATTACCTCTCTTGCAGACAGAGATGAATTGAATGCTGTCAACTGTCAAGTTGTTTCCACAGCCATAAGAATAAATATGCTTGTTTGTCTACATTTTGTTAGATCTGTTGATATGCATTGTATCCGTTTCAAGATGCTAATGGAAAATGAATAAAAACAAGGTAGAAAACCCAAACAAAAAAAACCCCAAAACACACACACACACACACACACACACACACACACACACACACACACACACACACACACACACATACACACATACACACACACACACACACACACACACACACACACACACACACACACACACACACACACACACACACACACACACACACACAAAACGTCGCAATACATATACGCGAACCACAATGAACCAGAACGGATATAATGCACAGACAGGCCGGAGTGGACAGAACGTGCCGGGTGGTAGGTTTAGACCTGGCTTCTAAAGTTACATGTTACAGCCCCCACAGGGAAAGTTTCCTGAATGGACCACACGCTTGGAACAAATTGTAGAGACGTGACAACAGTGGGGTCTCCTGTGGACCATCCCTAGACAGAGGAGGTCGTGGAATGTAGTCACCGATGATGACAGACGTTTCTTTCCCACGCACATCCCTGTCATGTGGAGTTTTTTTTTCTATAGTGACGGGGGCAGGCGGCTGGGTAGGGCGGAGACATGACTAGAGAGATCAGCGTAGGGAATGTTGATTAGTAAAATCGTGGGTTCGAACTCCCTATCAATTCTAAACCAACGTACAAACCAATCACTATACATACAAATCCTCAAGCTAAGGAAAAAATACCAACCCACCAACCAACCCAGCACATAACCAACCAACCAACCAACCAACCAACCAACCAACCAACCAACCAAACAACCAACCAACCAACCAACCAAACAACCAACCCACCAACCAGCCAATGAACAAATCAACCAACCCACCAACCCATCAACCAACCAATCAACTGACCAACCAACCAACCAACCAACCAACCAACCAGCCAACC
>CM060305.1:63838163-63848163 GCA_030674185.1 Monoplex corrugatus
CAACCAGCCAACCAGCCAACCAACCAGCCAACCAACCAACCAACCAATCACCACCCATCCAACCAATCGGCCAACACGGATACATATAATTGTATACAACTAAAAAACTATACAAACAGAACATAAATAAATACATTTGGATACAGATAATCATATATGAATAAATAACTATGTATAGCAGACACACAAAAATAAACAGATAAATTGAAAATCTCAGAGAACAAAGAAAGCTACCAAAGAGAAAAGAGGAAAAGAAACAAAGAAACGAACAAACAAATACATGCATAAAGAACTAAACAAATAAATACAGAATGACCAACAAACAACAACAACAACAACTATTACAACAACAACAATAAAAATATTTTAAAAAATAACAGAAACTAATCAGACCAGATCTGCGATCCAATAAAGATAAATTCACATCACAAGAAATGTCATAAATCCTGACATTCTTTTGCAGAGAGAGAGAGAGAGAGAGAGAGAGAGAGAGAGAAGAGAGAGAAGAGAGAGAGAGAGAGAGAGAGAGAGAGAGAGAGAGAGAGAGGAAATAGAGAAATAGAGAGAGAGAGACAGACAGACAGAGACAGAGAGACAGAGAGACAGGGAGGGAGGGAGAGAGAGAGGGGGGATAGAAAGAGAGAGAGGAAAGAGAGACAGAGAAATACAGAAAGAGAGAGAGAAAGCAAGAGAGAGAGAGAGAGAGAGGGGGGGGAAAGGGAGAGAGAGAGAGAGAGAAAGAGAGTGAGAGAGTGGAGAGGATTCAGAGACACAGAGAAAGCAAGAGGGGAAAAAGACAAGAAGAAGAAAAGACATTTCATTTGGAGAGACGGAGAAAAAGAACGAGAGAGAGAAAGAGGGAGAGAGAGAAAGAGAGAAAGAGAGAGAGAGGAGAGACAGAGATACAGAGACAGAGAGAGAGGGAGAGAAAAGAGAGAGAGAGAGAGACAGAGAGAGAGAGGAGAGAAAAGAGGAGAGAGAGAGAGAAGAGAGAGAGGAGAGAGAGAGAGGAGAAGAGAGAGAGGAAGAGAGAGAGGAGAGAGAGGAGAAGGAGAGAGAGGAGAGAGAGAGGAGAGAGAGAGAGAGAGAGAGAAGCGGTCGATAGGAAACGTTCATGTTTTCGCCAAATGGAAATTGGATTACGCAAAGAAACAAACGGACAAGCAAACAAAAAACCAAGCAACGACAGAAAGCGAAAGAAAGAAAGAAAGAAAGAAAGGAAGAAGCAAGACATAGTTTACAAGGGTTTGTTTAGGTTTAAGCTCAGGGGACTTTGAAACAAATATATACAAAAGATAAGAAACAAACAAATAAAACCCTGAAGACCTGATCGTCTCAAAGACAAAAACAGAAAACACATCACAAGAATTCAACGTCAAGAGATATAAACACAGTGTACGAAGTAAGTTTACCGAGATAAGCCATCGATAAACTATATAAATAAAGACCCACATTCTTATTTGAATCATTGCCCTGGATCTGATTATACTCTGTAGATTTAAATGTGCCTTCAATTAATTAAGCAATTGAAAATTTCGGGAGAACTTAGGTAGGGAAGTGATTTACGATAACAACATGTCATATCACAAAATACGTAATAATAGAACTCACTGTTCAACGACGAAAATAAACTTACTTTTAAATTAAAAGTAGCAGCAGCATAAACAATGACGATAAGAGTTTGTCAGAATGTTCATTTGTTGATATGGTCGTCTTTGTCTACCATCGCGTGTAGGGTTTACTGCGCTATTGTAAATAAGGCTTATTCCATGATCGTTTTGGATCTCATCCATCACACGGCATCTGTGGCGTCAGTGCAAATGGAATCTATTCCGAGCGCGATGATCTCATCTGGAGAAACTGAAACAGAAACTGATTAGAGTTTGGAATTTGGAGTTTGCTCAAAAGCGATTCATTTCATTCGGATATTTCCATGTGCATACACGCGACACCCAAATCTGCCAGTAATTATCGGCCAGACTCCTTGTACCTGCCTTAAATCTTGTACGCTGGCAAGATATTGAAATGGGGTAGGGCTGGAATAGATGGTGGTGGAACAGGGATCCATATGACACTAAGCTGACACCACGAAAAACACTTGAAGAATTTAATCAGGCAGCGAACTTGACTAACTTATATGTCGCAGGCTCGGATTTAAACTCCAGACATCAGATCTAATGTCCCACGTAAGATCACAGGAACAGGATAAGAATATTCATCTTGTGTTCACAATCAGCTTCAGTTTCTCAAGATGACGTCTCCGCGCTCGGAATGAATTCCCTATGCACTAACGTCACAGGTGCCATGTGATGGAGAAGATCCAGAATGATCACGGCACAAGCCTTAAGCCTGCACACAAACCCAGCGTTGGCCAGGTCCTGAGGTCCTACCTAGATAGTTCCATAACCCTGGGGTCGTAGGGGAGTGAGGTGGCAAAGGCCTCAACTTTTCCCGTGGCCAGCACCACGAGTGCGGCGCCCATCCCCTTTCTCTCGCTTCAAATTCATATGCATATTCACATTTTTTTTAACCAAGACTTCAGAAAGGCAAGAAGGCTAATTGGTCTTCAAGGGATGGGACCTGGGAAAACAAACTATCATTCCTATGTTTTATGTTTTATACCAAGGCAGCCGTGCAATGCCCCGCTCTTCACGATTTTCAACTGCCATGGGATCTTTAGCGTGCGCAGCCAGAAGCCACACGGGTCCGACTCGTTTTTCGTCCCTTTCCGAAGGACTAGATGTTCAGTTCGATTTTCCAGTCAAACTGAGGAGAAAAGTCTAGGCCTCTACGGGGAGCGAACCCTGGAACCTCGAGTTTAGTTATTGGCAGGCGAACGTCTGAACCATTCTGCCACTTTTCTCTCTTAATCATTTTGGATCTCATCCAGCACATGTCATCTGTGGCGTTAGTGCAAATGGAATCTATTCCAAGCGCGGAGATGTCACCTGGAGAAACTGAAGCAGAAACTGATTAGAATTTGAAATTTGGTGTGTATTCATCGCATTTGGATAGTTCCATGTACATGCACACGCCACCCAAATCTGCCAAACTCCTTGTGACTGCCTTAAAGTCCTGTACGCTGACAAGATATTGAAATGGGGAGGGCAGACATAGGTGGTGGTGCAACAGGGAACCATAAAACACTAAGCTGACACCACGAAAAACGATTGAAGCATTCAATGAGGCAGCAAACTTGACTAGCTTGTGTGTTGCAGACTCGGATTAAATTCGAGGCATCAGATTTAGAGTCCCACGTAAGATGACAGGAACAGGGGAACAGGATCAGAATATTCATCTTGTGTTCACAATCAGTTTTAGTTTCTCAAGATGACGTCTCCGCATTCGGAATGAATTCCATATGCGCTAACGTCATAGGTGCCATGTGGTGGAGAAAATCCAGAATGATCACGGCACAAGCCTTAAGCCTACACATAAACCCATCAGCTGGCCTGAGGTCTTACCTAGATAGTTCCATAATCCTGGGGTCGTAGGGGAGCAAGGTGGCAGGAGACTTCAATTTTTTCCCGTTCACAATCAAATAAGTTTGTACTACATTTTGTTGCGTTCGGTATAAATTTTCTTAAATCTGGCAGTTATTTTCATCGAGATTACTCACAATTTCAGTTTTAATTTCAGTTTCTCCAAACTGCTTCTCTGCTCTCGGAAATAAATTTTATATGCACCGACGGCACTGATGGTATGTCATGGAGAAGACCCAATATGCTTATGTCAGAAGCCTAGGGCTTGCGCATGAGCCCGACGCGATGACAATATCTTGAGGTTTTATCTAGCAGTCTGGGTCTTATGTCTGTCTTTGTATCAATCTGTCTTTGATACAAACTAGGTCACAATGTCGTCAAATGATATCTCATCTACAATGTTAAAAACAGAATGGGTCGAAATGGATGAAAACAAATCAATCCCCCCCACCCCCAGTACGGACTGACTCCATCAATATCTCACATAACCACAACAAAGAAATTCATCTCCGGACAACACGGCACACATCCCCCCTCGAAAGGATGAAAAAAAATGAAAGAAAAAGAAAGACAGAAAGAACGAAAGAAAGCAAGAAAGACTCAACAAACGACACAAACAAGCAAACAAACAAAAAAGCAAGCAAGCAAACAAACAAACAAACAAACAAACAAACAACAAACACAAACAAACAAAACAAACAAGCATTCACCACCTCAGTATTACGCACCCCCTTTGAATACATATATATATATATATATATATATATATTTATAGAAAGAAACACGACAAAATAAAACGGAACACAAACAAAACAAAAGAAAACAAATAGGATAAAACAAAACAACATAGATCAGAACAAAACAAAACACAAATACAAAACAAAATAAAACTAGAACAAACAAACAAAAAACACCTACATATATATACACACAAACACAGAGAGACACACACTTGCAGATTACAGTTGAAACATGACTTACTTTGTGTTTTGTTTAATACTTGTGGCGCGTGTTCACACCCTTGTAAAACAGGGCTTTGATCTTTTGGAGTAATTTTGTTGTTGTTGTGATTCTGATTCAAATCTCAGTTGAAAATGATTAGTCCTGAGATCAAGACACGGAGAAAGTAAATAATTCAGAACATCTAACACGGGCAGGTTGTTCTTTCACTTCACTAGACCTTAGAAAGCGAATATACGCTGTCACAAAAGCAAAAACAAAACGAAAAACTCACAAACACAAACAAAGAACAAACAACAAACAAACACAGAACAAACAACAAACAAACAAACAAAAACCAAATCAACCAAAGCAAACAAAGTAAACAAAGCAAACAAAGCAAACAAATAAACCAACCAACCAACCAATCAAACAGACATACAGACATGCATGCATGGATACATACATACATACATACAGACAGACAGACAGACAGACAGACAGACAGACAGACAGACAGACAGACAGACAGACAACCCTCCCCCAATAATCAAAAAGGATTTTTTGAAGGACAGAACACCCAAAAGCTCTGGAATCGAAAGAGGAGCGAAGCTTTCTGCGTGGGGCGAAGATATTTAGGATGTCAGAGAGATACTGAGGAAGACCTATTTCAGAGAAAGATGCAATTCATAATGTTCTGTGTTAACCTGTATTACATGTCATGGCTGTGAGTGCCTCATGTCAGCATTGATGATGTCTTGGCCTCAACTCGAAGGTACACATTTGTTATCACACTGTGACAACTAAACAGGCTGTTGGAACCAATATCAGTGATGTGTTGAGATGTTGTCGTGAGATAACCCTCACCTCGTTACGTGACGCAGAAGCTAGAAACAAAGGAGAAGTGTGTTTACCAAACACAAGACTACCAGACTAATCTTCCCAAACATACGCAAACGGTGTCCGCTCAAGTCCAATACATAATAATGATCATGATGATAATAACAATAATACAATAATAATAATAATAATAATATAATAACAACAATAATATGTAATGATAATAATAATAATAATACATATAATAATATAATAATGATAATATAATAATAATAATAATAATGATGATGATGACTACGACGATGATGATGATCATACCACTACTACTACTACCACTACTACTACTACTACTACTACTATACTACTACTACTATTACTACTACTACTACTACAGATAATAATGATCAAGAAGAAGAAGAAGAAGAAGAAGAAAACAAAATGAAGAAAAGAAGAAGAAGAAGAAGAAGAAGAAGAAGAAGAAGAAGAAGAAGAAGAAGAAGAAGAAGAAGAGAGAAGAAGAAGAAGAAGAAGAAGAAGAAGAAAAGAAGAAGAAGAAGAAAGAAGAAAGAAGAGAAGAAGAAGAAGAAAAGAAAGAAGAAGAAGAAGAAGAAGAAGAAAGAAGAAGAAGAAGAAGAAGAAGAAGAGAAGAAGAAGAAGAGAAGAAGAAAGAAGAAAAAAAAAGAAGAAGAGAAGAAGAAGAAGAAGAAGAAGAAGAAGAAGAAGAAGAAGAAGAAGAAGAAGAAGAAGAAGAAGAAGAAGAAGAAGAGAAGAAGAAGAAGAAGAAGAGAAGAAGAAGAAGAAGAAGAAGAAGAAGAAGAAGAAGAAGAAGAAGAAAACAAAATGAAGAAGAAGAAGAAAAAGAAGAAGAAGAAGAAGAAGAAGAAGAAGAAGAAGAAGAAGAAGAAGAAGAAGTCTCGGTCATAACTGATCTCTTGTTAGTTAAACGTGATGAAGATACACACGCACAAACAAGTGTATAGGAACATTTCTACATTTTTTTCCCGGAATAATCAGATCACAATGACAGGCAGAGGAATGTGAGTGAAAAGGAATTAGCAGGTCCATTCCAACAAACCTCAACATGTCGATATGTGCTGAGTGGCGAAATGGATTGCAGAGTTTGCTATTGATATCCATTTGCAGATAACGTCCGTCTAATGGATCCCAGCTTCTTCGCTGCTGGTTTCAGACACTTTGAGCCCGCCCTGCCCCCCACCCTCCACCCCCCACCCAACTCTCGCCTCCGAACTTCATCCATCTTGTCTCTGGCCCAGGCATTATCGTGAAGACCATTGGATATGTTCGCATTCTATTCACTGTTCTCGTTGTAAAACTATTTTCAAGAAACTCTGTTTTCGTCTCCGGTTTCTTTCTTTTTTTTTTTTCTGTAGTGTTGTTCTGTAAATGTCCGTCTGTCTGTTTATCTGTCTGTTACTTCCTCTACCTCCAACACCTCTCTCCCTCTCCTTCTCCCTCTCTCTCTCGCTCTCTCTCTCTCTCTCTATCTATCTATCTATCTATCTATCTATCTACCTATCTATCTATCTATCTATCTGTCTGTCTGTCTATCTACCTACCTATCTATCTATCTATCTATCTATCTATCTATCTATCTGTCTGTCTGTGTCTATCTACCTACCTATCTATCTATCTCTCTATCTATCTCTCTCTACCTCTCTACCTATCTATCTATCTATCTATCTATCTATCTACCTACCTATCTATCTATCTATCTATCTATCTATCTATCTATCTATCTATCTATCTGTCTGTCTGTCTGTCTGTTTGTCTGATTGTCTGTATGTAAGGGACTGGCAAGTTTTAAGAAAAAAAGTTTAGGCTCTTTATGGAAAGATCTGGAGAACAAAGTAAACAAACGAGACAGTCTTGAGACAAAGAGGCAAACACAAGAACATCAATGAAGAATATTAGCAAAAGACAAGCAGCATTTATAGAGCAGTTTATTAAGCAAGAGAAATTTGAGCAGGTAGACCCAGGGAGAAAATGCTAGACGGATTTGCAGAACGGCTGAGGACAGAGAGGGTGGTAGATGTACTAGCAGCGACGAAAAATAGATTCGTATGGAGGGCCATGATCTCCAACGCCATGCGGTAGGGCATATGATTATGATGATGATGATGACTATGATGGTGATGAGCTGATGATGATGATGATGATAATTATGATAATGATGATGATGATGACGATGGAAAGACCCTTACTTCATTGTGCTGGCATGTCTAACTCAAGAGTATATTCCAGACGGATTCATGACACTCAGAAAATTTCAAAAATCGAGGGGTTTTGCCCTGAATAGTGTATCTGTATTCTTTGTTCTTGTTGAGGTACACCATTCTGGGAGGTTACTGTCGAATTATGCGTTCCACCTATACATACCAGTAATCATCTGACAAAATCCTTCAGCCTGCGCAAAATCCAATGTACTGGTAACAAGAACAACAAGAACGACAAGAACAACAACAGCAGCTACAACAACAGCAACAACAGCAGCAACAGCAACAACAACAACAACAACAACAACAACAACAACAGCAACAGCAACAGCAACAACAGCAGACTACTTCCTGAAAGGGGAAAAATAGTTCAGTTAACTGCAGTTTGTCTTCACTTAAACGCAAAAACAAAGTGGACCAGCGAATCCCCAGAAGACACAGTGAGCGGCATTTGAAAATGATCTACATGACATTCATACTGCACTGGTCTGCTCCATGGAGAAAAGTGGTGCCGCTCTTCGAACAGTGACCGCTAGGATATCCCCACTAGGGAACAGTAATCTCATAGCTTTTAGCTATTTTGGTGTGTGTGTGTGTGTGTGTGTGTGTGTGTGTGTGTGTGTGTGTGTGTGTGTGTGTGTGTGTGTGTGTGTGTGCTTGTGTTTGTGTGTGTATGTGCGTACTTGTCAGTGTTTATGTCTATGTGTGTGTGTGAGTATGTGTGTGTTTGTGGGTGTGCTTTATGTGTATAATGTTGTACACACACATTCTCTCTCGCTCTCTGTTTGTGTGTGTGTGTGTGTGTGTGTGTGTGTGTGTGTGTGTGTGTGTGTGTGTGTGTGTGTGTGTGTGTGTGTGAGTGTTTTTTTTTCTATGTGCGTGCGTGAATGCGTGTGCGTTTGTGTCCTAGTGTCTTAGTGTGTGCGTATATGTGCGCACATGTGGAATGTGTGTGTAAGCGTGTGCGTCCATGCGCATTTGTGGTTGTTAACCCCGAGCAGCAAACGATCGATGTACTATAGGATTGTGGTCGTTGCCGTCTATGATGATGCCCTGTGTATCAGAGTTAAAACATATCCATACCCTCCAGCAACCTCCAGATCACCTCCTGTGTAGTCTGTTAACAAGAAACACCACGACGGTGGGACCCGGAGCATCAATGCCTCGCCAATCTCCGGACAATCACCTCCCAAGTTACCCCGCCACTCGATAGTCATTTCATCAAGCAAAAGGTGGGGTGGGGGTAGGCTGTGCTTTTGTGCAGTCATTCTCAACTTTTGATTATACAGTTCAATATCATATCTCTGTTTAATTTTTTTCAAAGATGTGCTGCAGTTTTCACGCGAGTTGACTGGTTCTTAATCAAGAAATATCTGAAAGTGCTGGGTCAGACCCAGAGCAACAATGCTTCACCTCCGGCAAGTCACCTCTCGACCCCCGACGCCCCACACCAAGCAATAGACATTTCGCCAAGCAAAGGGAGGGGAGGGGCTGTCCATGCGCTGCATGACTCAATCGGACCCAGTCATCAGTTACCTTGTTTACAAACCGATTGGCAGGGTGGGGATATTACAAACCCCGGGACATAGCTACACAACGCGCGCCAACCAGGTTCAGCCCTGCCTCCAGACCATGAGAGAATGGATGACTCCTCTCTCACCCCACTCTTATCTTCCTCTCTCTTTTGGGCACCTTGCCCTACCACCAGTTCACATAGCTGCTAGCTCCTTCCCCCTTACTTTGGTCTCGACAGTTAGCAGTCAGAAGCTCCAACGTTGCCTGACCTCATCCACAGGGGATGTTTGAACAACTGCGGAAGTGGCCAGGCATGATGCTCCAGACACAGCCCATTGTGCTGTTCAACAAGGTCCAATATGCCCTGAACGGGATCCAAGTTTGCCGTCTTTTCGAGCAGCCAGCAGGTCTTCCCCTGCGGTTAATCCCGGGCAGCAAATAATCGATGTACTATAGGATTTTCATTGTTGCCATCTATCATGATGCCCTATGTATCAGAGTTCATGTCTGACACACCCATACCCTTCAGCAACCTCCAGATCAGTTCCTCTGTAATCTGTAATTCCACACGCAGCAGGCGTTTGATCAGCAGCTTTGCCTCTCCATTCGTCACACAACACTTGCATGTAATTATGAGTGTGTGTGTGTTGTGTGTGTGTGTGTGTGTGTGTGTGTGTGTGTGTGTGTGTGTGTGTGTGTGTGTGTGTGTGTGTGTTTGTGTGTGTGTTTGTGTTTGTGTGTTCGTTCGTTATTTCTTTTAACGTCTGTTCACATATGTGCTTTTAGACGAAAAAAAAAGAAAAAAAAAGGTGTCTATGGGGTGGAAGATTCTACGAAATCATAAAGACAGTTTAACATATTAATTAACATTAAAAAAAAAATTATAGGACAATAGAAAAGCAATCAAAACATTAGAACGATCAGGCTTTAACAGATTGCTCAGGGCTGTACGTGAGGGGTGTGTGTGTGTGTATGTGTGTGTGTGTGTGT
>CM060305.1:63865663-63868163 GCA_030674185.1 Monoplex corrugatus
ATTGTTGCCGCAGGCACATCTTCCACCCTCTCAGTTCTCAGCCACCCTGGAAGTCCGTCCAATATTTTCTCACTGGGTACACCTGGTGCTCTCTTTCCCTCCAGGAGAAGAATACTGTTCTAATATTACCAGACATATCCAAAGAAACATGTTGATTGTTGAATGTGGTTGTCTATCAATGATATTATTCCAACCTCAGTGTATGGTTGTGCAGTACAAGAATGTCTTGAAAGGAGATTGATTAAAATCTCATGATCAGGAGGAGATTGATTAAAATCTCGTGTATCAGGAAGTATCTGTATGTGTGTGTATGTGCGCGAGCGCGCACGTGTGTATGTGTATGTGCGTGCATTCATTGTGTGTGTGGTGTGTGTGTGTTTGTGTGTGTGTTGTGTGTTGTGTGTGTGGCCTGTGTATGAGTATGCGTGTGTGTATATGTGTGATTATATGTGTATGTTTAAGTGTGTGTGTATTCACGCGTATGTGTGTGTATGTATGTGTGTGTTTGAAAATGTCTATATGTGTGTGAACGTGGGCTTGTCTATCTATTATTTTAATCTTTCTATCTATTATCTATCTTTTCTATCTATCTATCTATCTATCTATCTACTATCTATCTATCTATCAAATCTATCTATCTACTCTATACTATCTATCTACCTATCTATCTATCTCTATCTATCTATCTACCTATCTATCTATCTATCTATCTATCTATCTATTATCTATCTATCTATCTATCTATCTATTCTGTCCGTCTATCTTTGCTATCTAGCCTATTTTTATCTGCCTATCTGTCTGCCTATCTATCTATTATCTTTTATCTATCACTATCACTTGCCTATCTATCTGTCTGTCTATCTATCTGTCGCTCTAGCTGTCTATCTAATCTATCTATGCCTGCGTTTGCGTGCTTGCATATTGTGTGTGTGTGTGAGCATGTGAAGGCATGGACGCGCACAAGCGCGCTGGTGTGTGGGTGGTGGTGTGGTGTGTGTGTGTGTGTGTTGTGTGTGTGTGTGTGTGTGTGTGTGTGGTGTGTGTGTGTGTGTGTGTGCGTGAGTGTGTGTGTGCGTGTGCGTGGTGTCTGTGTGTGCATGCGTTCGTAGTGGTGTGTGTGTGTGTGTGAACCCAATTAGCAAACGATCGACCCGGTATGATATTTTGATTGTTGCCATCCATCACCGTGGTTGCGAATCAATGTAATTAAAAAAAAAAAAATAAAAAAAAAAAAAAGAGGGAGGAGGGTAACCCACACCCCCACACTCCTATAAAAGCCCCCCCCCTTTCCTCCTTGTCTGAAATTCCTCACGGAATCAACGCCTTTTGACCATGGCCTGTGGTCTCTCCACAGCTCAACAGAAAAATGGCATGTTTTTCGTGTGATCATGTTAAGGGCAAAGGGGGACTGATAACTCGAAAGGGTATATGTGTCATAGGAAAATGGACAGAAAGAAAACAGGACTGAGGACATCGATAAACTAGATTGAGTTAGACGTTCAGATAATGATAACGATGATGATAATGACAACTATGTTTCATTTTCCAACGGCAAAAGTTAATGATCTTAAGGCAATTTTTACAAACTTGCCATTGCTTGTACTCGGGGTTGTTTTCATGTTTCCATTAGCCAGCCACTCACGTGAGGGTTAAGTGTCTTTAACGTGCATAGTTGACATTCTGTGTGCCTGTATATACTACAGGGTTCAGAAGATATACCCGTTAAGTTACCACGTCTGCAGAAACTCACCTGATTGAAATATTCGTATATTGAGGTAGACAGATAAAGAAAGCCTGAATAGGTTGACAAAAAAGCCAGAGAGAGAGAGAGGGGAGAGAGGGAGAGAGAGAGAGAGAGAGAGAAGAGAGAAGAGAGAGACAGAAGAGAGGAGACAGAGAAAAGAGAGAGAGAGAGAGAGAGAGAGAGACAGAGAGAGAGACAGAGACATACAGAGACAGAGGGACAGAGAGGAGGAGGAGGAGGAGGAGAGAGAAGAGAGAGAGAGAGAGAGAGAGAGAGAGAGAGGAAGAGAGGACAGACAGACAGACAGAGGGACAGAGAAAGAGAGACAAGAGAGACAGAGATATAGAAGAGAGAGAAGAGAGAGAGAGAGAAAACAGAGACAGAGACAGAGACAGACAGAGACAGAGAGAGATAGAGACAGTGACAAAAGGAGAGTAAGGATAAATCACAAAACACAGCAAAAACGACCCCCCCCCCCCCCCGTAAAATTCCAAGGGGTATATGGAGAGGTTAACGTCCGCAAGTTTATATTTAACCTAATTTGCCCACTCCTTTGCATTGGTGGTGTCCTTGTTACTCATAACCTGTGTCCAGTGCCGGTCATGACTTGTCGTTTGATGAATACACTTACTGCCTCAGTCTGACATCTTGATGGCAACACAGCTCTTCCATCAGCTTGGTCAAGTAGCTTGCTTCCTTCACAATTTCACGCTCTCATACTGACTTGGAAGATTGATGACTTTTTTCCATGTAGCA
>CM060305.1:63880663-63885663 GCA_030674185.1 Monoplex corrugatus
GCGCAGTTATGATGTATTGACCATGACACTCAGTACCAGTACCAGTTCTTTCTGTCAATTCCCGAGTGGTTCAGTAGTTCATTTTTAGAGCATCATGGTCATAATGCAGGGATTGTGGGTTCAACTCTCGTGCGGGCCACGTTTTTTCTTTATTCTATGCGAGTGGTTGGTTCTTTTGAAAGAGCCGTGGACCCGAAGTCTGATCTGATATCTGGAGTTCAGTCTCAGCCCGGAACATTAAACACTGGCCTTTCGCTGCCCATGTTAATGTTTCCATCATTTTGGTTTCAGTTTCAGTTTCACTTTCAGTTTCTCAAGACGACGTCTCCGAGCTCGGAACGAATTCCATATACACTAACGTCACAGGTGCCGTGTGTATGGTGATCATGACACATTTCGCATCATCTCATCATTCTGGTGGTGTCAGCTTAGTGTCTGTTAGGTTCCTCTACTCCCTTCCTCCGTCCCCATTTCAAGACCTTGCCAGTGCATAGGGTTTTGTGCAGGATCAGGGTGTCCGCCAGATAGTTGCTGGCAGATACGCATGGAGCGCATATGTTTCTGTTTGAGTGCAGTGAATCCTTCTTGAACATGTTCCAAACCCTAAACTCCCTGAAGGTCGCTGCTTTTGGAACAGCAAGGCAACTCTGCAAAAGCTAGAAAATAAAGGCGATGCAAGTCGGTCTAAAAGTGTTCCCATTTTTCTCTGTGGAATTTGCCCGTTGGATCTGTTTCAGTATGTGCGGTAGAAGATAAGGCAAACCCAACATGTTGGGGAAACAAAACAGCGTGACATTATAGGTCTGTTAGATACAGACGTAACGTGCCCACAGACGTTTGCTCCATAAAGGGTTAGTTGTAATATATTGTCCTCATGATAACTTCACCGAGTTCATCCATTTGTTTTGTATCAACGTGCGATGTAGAAATGAGGGTAAGCTCAATGCACTATGGAGTGGGGGATAGGGGTGGGGGGAGACAAACAAAACAGTGTGGTATTATAAGGGGGTTTTTAGAATACAAAATTGATGTGTCAGTAGCTGTTTGCTCCATGAATAGATATTTGCCAAATTGTAATACGTTGCCCTAGTTTTAATTCCATGGATTTCGTTCACCTGGTTTGTTTCAGTATATGTGGGGTAGAAATGAGGCTAACATCAATACACTGTGGGCGGGGGGGGGGGGGGGGGAGGAGGCAGGGGTCAGTCTGGTTTTATATCGACCATTCTAATAGTTGAGAATCAACATGTAGAATAATGTTTGTTTTTCAAAAGAACATTGTCAAATTGAAACATCATGTTGCCATGTGTGGCATGACGTTGGCAGTTTTGACGAGCAAGGAGAATAATGGTATATTTCATTTATCGATTAAGATAATAGCTGATCAGGGATGATATGTTGATCACCTAACGTAATGTCATACCAGTTATTTGACTTAGATTGCATTCTCTAGCCCACTGTTCCAAGAACAGCAACTCTGAAGAGCATTCTAAGAACAGTAACTCTTCCGAGAACCAACAACTCGAAGAGCAGTTGTAAGAAAAGTAACTGTAAACAAACAAACAAACAAACAAACAAACAAACAAACAAACAAACAAACAAACAAACAAACAAACAAACAAACCCCAGAAAATAAATATTGAAACTGAAAATCACAAAATTGCCGATAATTTGTCCATCAGATCACACCAGTCGTTTTCGCTTCATCATAGATGAATAAACTAGAAATAGAAAACGAAGGTAAGGGGCTGGAACTAAACAGCAAGAAGACTGAAGTCATGGTGATCAGTAAAAAACATGAAATCACTTCATGCAAAATAACAGCAAATGGCACAACCTTGACACAGGTTGAAAAATTCAAATACCTGGGAACGATAATTTTATCAGACGGCAGATGCACATCAGAAATAGCCGGCAGAATCGGCCAAGCCAAAACAGCATTCAAGAAGATGACTAGCATTCTTACCAACAAATGCCTATCAATTAACATCAGGAAGAGAGTTCTTGAATGTTATATAGAACCAATACTGGTGTACGGGTGTGAGGCGTGGACAGTCAACAGACAAAGCCAGAACAAGATTGAGGCAGCCGAGATGTGGTTTCTAAGAAGAATGTTGAGAGTTCCATGGACAGCAAAGAAAACAAACGAGACAGTCTTGATGGAGGCAGACACAAGTAGATCACTCATAAGGAAGATTAGGAAAACACAAGCAACATTTATAGGCCATTTTATGAGGAAGGGGGATTTGGAGCACCTGGTCACAACGGGAAAGCTGGAGGGATAGAGAGCACCAGGTAGACCCAGGGAGAAAATGCTAGACGGACTTGCAGAGTGCCTGGGGACGAGGAGGGTGGGGGGAGATGCTAGGAGCAACGAGAGATAGACACAGATGGAAGTCCATGATCGCCAACGCCATGCGGCAGGGCACGTGATGATGATGATAGATGGTAGAGTGCACACGTCTATTGGTAGTTAACAAGAAACACCATGGGGATGCGGATGGGACCCGGGGCATCAATGCTCCGCCATTCTCCAGACAGCCATCTCGCAAGCCTCCCACGCCACTTGAGAGCCATCCAACGAAGCAAAGTTAGAGGGGTGGGGGGGGGGGGCTGTCCATGCACTGCATAACCTGCTGGGACCAAGCCATCAGTTATCCTGTCCACAAACCAAATGGCAAAATGGGGACATGACAAACCCCGGGAAACAGCCACACAACGCGCACCAATTAGGTTCAGCCCAGCCTCCGGGCCAAAAGAGAACGGAAGACCTCTCTGTCGCCCCACTCTGGTCCCCAAAGAATCTTATTTCCACACCATAACCAAGCAATCATAATGACCATTACAATCTATCGTGCAGTATAAAACGTAAAGATTAACATCAAACTAGTGCATGTTAATTTGGTAGCAGTGGTGTTGGTGTTGAACGGAGAAGTGAAACGTGTGTTAGTGTGTGTGTGTGTGTGTGTGTGTGTGTGTGTGTGTGTGTGTGTGTGTGTGTGTGTGTGTGTGTGCGCGTGTGCGTGTGCGTGTGCGTGTGTGTATGTATGTGTTTATGTGTGTGTGTATGTATGCTTGCCAGCTTGTGTGTAAACCCTGTTTAAATAAAACAGTTACACTGACTTAATTTCCTTTGAATGGATGAGACACCCTATTCCTGGAAAAATCAAAAAGCGGGTCGACTAAGACTTAGCCCTGCCACCAGAGCGGTCTTTCCTTTGTCCTTACAAAGGGTAGAAGAATGCGTGATGAACGCCACTCTCCTGAGAGGATTCAGATTTCCGGATAAATGGATGAAAGCTAAATCTTTGTGTCCCAGTCTCAGAACCTTTGGAGGGCGCCTGTGTGTCTGTGATGCAGCTCTGGAAGTAAGGCCATTGTCAGACAGCGTGAATATCAATTAAGGAACCACTGGTGCAGGTGGTCAAGGTCTGTTCTCTGGAGACATTCTCTCAGTCTGACTAGATACCGTCCCTTTAACCAGATGCCCCTGCGGTTTTGGCCCCCTTAGATACTGTAGTCACGTTATACAAAGTAACCTCTTAATCAAGTTGCTTTACCATTCGTTACTGTCCAGTATCTAGCTATTTATCTATCTGTTTGTCTGTCTATCTGTTTGTCTGTCTATCTGTTTGACTATCTATCTGTTTGTCTTTCTATCTGTATATCTATCTATCCATCTATCCATCCATCCATCTGTCTATCTATCCATCTATCCATCCATCCATCCATCTCCATCCATCTATCTATCCGTCTATTCTATCTATATCTATCTATCTATCTATCTATCTATCTATCTATCTGTCCCTCTCTCTCTCTGTCTCTCTTTTTGTCTCTCTGTCTCTCTCTCTCTCTCTCTCTCTTTCACACACACAATCAAAATAATAATAATGAAACTAGGAAAAACAAAAAGCAGATATAGAATCAGAGGGAATAAAAGCATCAAAAACAAAGGATGGGAGGGATAGAAATCAGTTTTAACGCTATGATGAAAAGAGATGAACAATAATAGAAGCAACGTCAAAGAAGTTATAAAAATAGATTTTGATTAAATATCGACCTGGGTCAAACAAACGGTCAAGCGCTTTACAAAAGGCATGGCAAGCACAGATACAAACTTGAATGGACAGGATCCATAGCTGACCAGCATAAAGCTGGCCACATCCCCTACCTCTGTCAGATATCATCAGTGACTTGGGGGAACTGAAGGTAAAGTCAATCATGATACCTCTTCGATCTTCGCTTGAGGGTTCCGATGGGATTTGTCCTATCAGGTCAGATCAAGGGTCATACTCACCCCACTGACCACTCAAAAAGTGCAAGAATAGTCGTGATCCTATCGTTGACGTTAGGATTAAGCAGAGTTAGGAGTTTGTGAGCTCACCCGACTGAGCACTCACAAGTGTATGAATTGTAGTCATGCTCCTATTGTCGAGGTTAGGATTAAGCAAAGTTGGGAGTTTGAGAGTTTGTACAGGAGGGAATAGTGAACTATGTTCAAAGTTAGGAAGGTTGTTCAAGAGGGTTTCGTTGATTCTCGAGGAATTCATCGCACTTGAATAATTCCATATGCGCTCCACTAGAATTTGCTACTAATTACCTGGTAGACTCCAGGGCAAAACTTTGCGCTGGCAACGTCTTGAAATAGACAAAGGTTGTGTGTGGTGTGTGTGTGTGTGTGTGTGTGTGTGTGTGTGTGTGTGTGTGTGTGTGTGTGTGTGTGTGTGTGTGTTTGTTTGTGTGTGTGTGTGTGTGTGTGTGTGTGTGTGTTGGGGGAGAGGGGAACCCATGAAAGACTAAGCTCACAAACACCTTCACATCTATGGCTAAGCTGATATCACCAGAAAGGCTGAGGCATTAAAATAGGCAACCCACAGATCATGTTTTATGTTGCTGATTGAACTCAAAATATCAGATCACCTCTTAAGTCTATGGCTTTATCAAAAGAACCAAACAGACTGCATGAGATCAAGCTGAACATCTAAAGAATGTTAACAAAA
>CM060305.1:63890663-63893163 GCA_030674185.1 Monoplex corrugatus
GTCGATCTATCCTCTATCTATCCATCTATCTATCTATGCATCTATCTATGCATCTATCTATGCATCTATCTATGCATCTATCTATGTATCTATCTATGCATCTATCTATCTATCTATCTATCTATCTATCTATCGTGCGTGCGTGCGTGCGTGCGTGCGTGCGTATGTGAATGTGTGTGCGTGTGTGTGTGTGTGTGTGTGTGTGTGTGTGTGTGTGTGTGTGTGTGTGTGTGTGTGTGTGTGTGTGTGTCTGTGCGTCTGTGTCATGTATCTGTCTGCATGTCTGTGTCTGTGTGTTTACGATCCGAATTGTATTAAATGTATGCTTGTATGTTTTTTTCCCTCACACTATATACGCGAAACGTGACTGCACACTGCGTATACTCCATTTTCGATGAGTGAGATGCTCATTAGCTGTTCTCACATTTCCATAAGCCACCGGACACTGACACGAACTACAGGATCACTTATGTGCATAGTTGATGTTCCACGTGTGTATGCACATGACGGTGTTCACGTAGTAACAGGTCTGCGCACGTATTGATCTGGGAAAACAGAAAAATCTCCTACCTTTTATCCACTCCATAAAATGCGCTCAAGCAAGATCGAACTCCGACTTTCTAGTTGGAAATCCAACGTCTTAACCACTGACTATTATGCTGGTCAAAGTTTGAAAACTTCATTCATTCATTCATTCATTCATTCATTCATTCATTCATTCATTCACTCATTCATTCACTCATTCACTCAATCATTTATCTAGTTATTTATTCATTTATTTCTCTATGTGTTTGTGTACGTATGTATGTATGTATGTATGTATGTATGTATGTATGTATGTATGTATGTATGTATGTATGTATGTATGTATGTATGTATGTATCATGTATGTATGTATGTATGTGTGTATATATGTATGTATGTAGTATGTATGTATGCATGAATGTGTGTATGTATGTATGTATGTATGTGTGTGTGTATGTATGTATGCATGTATGTGTGTATGTATGTATGTGTGTATATATGTATGTATGTATGTATGTGTGTGTGCATGTATGTATGTATAATTATATGTATGTATGTATGTATGTATGTATGTATGTATATATACTATGTATGTATGTATGTATGCATTTATTTACTGATTTTTCTCAAAACAATCCGAAGCAAGAGCAAAAGTTTGTATTCTTGCTATCAAAGCCAAACTGCAAGTCACACTTGATATCAATTTTCATTGGAAAAATCAATAATTCAAGAATAACTAACCAATTAGCTCAAAAATTGATATAGTTACCCTTGATTTTTGGATTGCATTCTTCAGTTTTATATCTGTATTTTTGCTCGTATTTTTCAAAACAGAAACGTTTGGTAAAATATTACATCTCACATTTATAAACATGTGTTAGCGAGCAATAATATGAAGTAAAAGACTGCATCTGTCCTGAATCCGACTTTTGCTCCAAGTAAACCTATCTGCTCAGAGAGTTTCATGTTACACAATAGATGACAACTTCCATTTAATTTTCTTTTAAATTTGCCAAAATCGTATTGTATCATGACAGCGACAAACAAGATGTTCAATGCGTTCTTTACATTCTCTACAGAAACAATACAGATTATCGTTGACATTTTTCATTTCTTTCAAAACGACATTTGTTGCAAGGACTCTGTGTACAATCCGAATTTCAAACTATTTAAGCTTCGTATCTTTAATTTTCTGCATTTTGCTAAATACGGTATATATAATTTGTGGACGGCGCAGAGACATTAACTCTTTAAATCCCACACCCTGTCCACCAGCATCCTACATTGTCAACCGTGCTAGCGAAACAAATACTTTACTCGTTGACATCCTCACTCTATCTACCAGCTTCCTGCAGGATATGGCGAGGGAGTCAAAGGGTTAAGTTGTCGCAGTCGGTGAATAGGGTGCTGGAGTCAAAGGGTTAAAGAGGTGTGCACTCCATGACATTATAACAACAGGAGAACAGACTGTGTCCAGAAGGGAGGTAAAAGCCTGACCACACGCGTTTTCGTTCTGGTAATTTCTAAATGGTATGGCTACAGGGCAAATGATGGCGACGAAAAAGGATTAACATATCAAGAATGCTGTACGACTATTGAACCCACAATATCTGATTCAGTCGGCTGGGATGCACGGGCAATGAACGTGGGCAGGATAAACCGAAATAAAGTTAAGCACTGTAGGGTTCATTTAAAACTTTGCCACCTTTTTGGAGACAGGATGATAACTTGGGTCGGGGATCACATGCCGAACAGGTTGAGTGTACCCTAGCTCAGAAGTGTGTGTGTGTGTGTGTGTGTGTGTGTGTGTGTGTGTGTGTGTGTGTGTGTGTGTGTGTGTGTGTGTGTGTGTGTGTGTGTGTGTTGTGTGTGTGCGTGTGTGTGTATACATGTGTGTGTGTGCATGTGTGTGTGTGTAATGTATGTGTGTGTGTGTGTGAGAGAGAGAGAGAGAGAGAGAGAGAGACAGACAGAC
>CM060305.1:63903163-63925663 GCA_030674185.1 Monoplex corrugatus
AGAGAGAGAGACAGAGAGACAGAGACAGAGAGAGAAAGGGAGACAGAAAGACAGAGATAATGAAAGAGAGAGAGAGAGGGGGGGTGAGGGAGTAAGCAAACTACTGATGGAGAAAGAGAGAGTGAGTGAGAGAAAGAAAGAAAGAGAGAGAGAGTAAGTGAGAGAGAGAGAGAGAGGGAGAGAGAGAGAGAAAGAGAGAGAGAGAGGACAGACAGATAAAGAGAGAATGAAATAGACAGCGAGGGAGCGAGCAAGTGAAAGAGAGGGGGGGGGGGGAGGAAAATTTAGAAACCAAACCAAACCAAACCAAAACAAAAGACGCTCACACACTTCATCCCACCTTTCACATGGAATTTTACTCATATTAAGAAAAAGAATCCAATGAACGAATCCACATATTGAAGGAGGACAATAATGGCGGGTAGAGCAAACAACTGAAGGTCAAGCACCAAGCAATGCAGAAGATGGAACAGATGTGTGATGTTTGGTGATAATCCGGAAATGAGTATTATGCTGATAACACGCAGCGTGGGGGAATGGTCCCCTCATGGTCATTTATGGGAAAGCAGGTCCACAAATCAATACACAGGGCATATAAGTGAGCACACGAGAGACAGAGAAAGAGAAAGAAAGAGAGAGAGAGAGGGAGAGGAGAGAGAGAGAGAGAGAGAGAGGGAGAAGAGAGAGAGAGAGAGAGAAAGAGAGAATGAGAGAGAAAGAGAGAGTGAGAGAGATAGCGAGGAAGCGAGGGAGGGAGCGAGCGAAAGAGGGGGAGGGGGAGGAAGAGGGAGATAGAGATAGAGAGAGATAGAGACAGATAGACAGACAGAGGAGGAGGAGAAGGAGGAGGAGGGGTAGAGAGAGTGAGTGAGAGTGAGAGAAAGAGAGAGAGAGAGAAGGGAAAGAGAGAGAGAACAGAGAGAGAGAGGGAGGGAGGGACAGAGAGAGAGAGAGAAATGGAGAAATGGAGAAATGGAAGAAAAAGACCCCCCCCCCCTCCTCACGAAACCCCTCTCTAAAAAAAATCAGCGCAGTCTCCATCTGTACTGACTGACAATTATCTCCTTGACTGTAAGCCAGAACTAACATGCAGCAGTCAGACTGAATGAACTCACTGCTCCCAAAACAAAATGGACCATGAGTTCTGGACGTTTATCCACTATTACCAAGTGGACTTACTTTCTTTTTAAATACACCGTTATTCCGGTTTTACACTAAACATTCTATCCCTTTGAACAACTGGTGAATAAACAAGGAAGTAAACAAGGAAGCGAACAAGCAAGCGTACTAGCAAGCACACCACACACACACACACCACACACACACACACACACACACACACACACACACACACACACACACACACACACGCACACGCACACGCACACGTACACGCACACACACACACACACACACACACACACACACACACACACACACACACACACACACACACACACACTAAATACATTAGTCTACCATAACAGCTTTAGGGCGGATATTCTAGTTATAAACGCAAACTATCATATTTTTGCTCTGCATCGCAACGTACCGTCACTACATGTAATCATTACACCATGGAAGTTCTAGTTCTATGCTCATTTTGCTCACTTTTGTCGCTCTCTGTGTCTCTCCTTTCTCTCTTTACCTTTTCCTCTCCATGTTAAGAACGCAAATGTTACGTTATTTTACCTATCTCGTGACACGGTGAATCGCAGGGACATCACTGATGACTTTGCGAAGAGTTTCCTCCCTTCTTCCGGCTCTCTGCCACTCTGTGGCAACTACTGAAGTTCAAGCCTATTGATTCTTGAATCTTGTCTTCCCGTCTCTTCTTCTGCGTCCCTCCTTTTCCTCCCTATGGTTCTCTTCAAAGGAGGCAAATAATAGCCCTTCAGAAATCCCCAAACCTAACTGACTCATCCTAGAGAAGTTTGTGGAAGTTTTTACATTTATAACATTCACAGTGGATTTTGTGCTGCCCTGTCACGTGGATTTAAGATCCATTTCTATATCGATTCGTCTTTGTTGAAAGTGATCTGTCCTTAGAGTGAGAAACAGAAATGATTTTTCAAGATCCCAAAAGTCTAAGCTCTTTAAAGCCCAAAGCTGTTCAGGTTGTATCTATTATTCTTAGATGATATTTGCTGGGGTCGAGTCTTCTGGGTAACGAAGCGCGATTTGTGACTTCCTTGTCTTCCTTGTGATAGCATTGTGGTCATACATGCAATGCTTTGGGATTATATATCCATGACCCAGGTTTAGGGATGTATGTTATTCAATGCTGATATTTTACAAGCAACCATAGCATATTTTATTATCCCTCAATCTTCAAACAATTCAGACGACATGCATAAAATTGTAAATGAGTTAAAGCACTTAATCAGACCGAGGGAAGATAGATTTCTATCAGGTTGTCTGACTGAGGTGGTAAATGCATTCATCAAAACAGCGGGTCCTCACATATAAATGATCTGAGGTTTTAAATCAGTAAAGTGAGTGTCCTTTACCCGAGTTTTCTTTTTGGTCTTCTGTTTGATATGGAGTGAGTCTTTCTTTCTCCATCATTCTCGCCTTGCTCCCTCCCTCCTTCTCTCTGTGTCTCTTTTCCCATTGATGCTCAATATTTACTGTTTGGACTTTATTATATCTATTACTAGTCTGGTAAATCAAAATAATTGTGTTCTTGTTGTTCTCTCTGTCTCTGCCTCTCTTTCTGTGTCTCTGTCTGTCTCTGACTCTCTCTGTCTGTGTCTGACTCTCTGTGTGTGTGTGTGTGCGTGCGTGCGTGCGTGCGTGTGTGTGTGTGTGTGTGTGTGTGTGTGTGTGTGTGTGTGTGTGTGTGTGTGTGTGTGAGTGTGTCTCTGTCTTAGTCCTTGTCTGTATCTCTCTCCTTCTTTCTCTTTCTCAGTCTTAAACTTGTGTTGCCTGACGGACCCAAGTAGAACAAATGACAAACTCCTTATAACACTATGTGAATACAGAATATATAGCAATTATCTAGCGGACTTACTTCTTGAGTGTGTGAAAACCCTATGTGCTGGCAAGGTCTTGAAATGGGGAGGGGGTGAGAAGCACCAAAGAAACACTAAGATGACGCCAGCAATGATTGAAATATTCAGACTGGCAGGCAACAGGCAGGTTTTTAAGGTTGCAGGCTAGAATTGAACTGAAGATGTTAAATCTTGAGTCCACGGCTGCACCAAAAGAACCAACCAGCTCACATTGTCATTTCGAGGACGTGGTGTAAATGTAGGATAAGAGGTAGTGGTACACCTTTACAATGATGTACCAGTGGGTGGAGGATAGACTTTGGGATGTAGACATATTGTGATGGGCATGATGGATTTCGTTTGAGAGGGAATTGGGAATTTCATATCCAGAAATTAGAAGTGAACTTTTCTGATGCGGTTATGCAGTACATTTGGTGCAGCCTGTTCGTGCGAGTGGGACTGACATGTTTTGCCTAATTACACGTTACTTCATTTCATTTTATCTTGAATTTTTCCTTTATGAATTAAAGATTTCCACAGTATGTGGCTACATGCATCTGATCGTTATTCTTTCAGAAGAATGGAGGGAGAATACAGGGGAATATTTTGTGGCCATGTTGGGATGTGGATGTCATGCTCCCGTGGAGTGGTGACGGTGGATGCTCTGTGTGCCTGAGTTGGTGGGTGTTTCTGGTGATTTCTATGGGTTAGCTGGGAGCTTGCACTAGAATGTACTGTTGGTTTAGAGACTCTAATCGGTATAGATGATACAGGCAAGGATAAAGAGGACGGAGCGTCGAGTTTGTACTGGGAAAGCTGGGAAGCTGTGTGCTGTATAAAGAATCGGAACCTCATCAACACATGGGTGATGAATAGGCCCTTTTAATAAACCTACACCGAAGTGTTCTTGGACAAGATCAGAAACATCTTTGGCTATTTTGTGGTGTTGCATGTTGCATTACAGATCGTTTCAATGATGTGTTGATACAAACAGAGGCAGTAGTGTGTAGAATCCAAATATTAAGCAGAACGTCAAGATCTTGCCAGAGCATAAATGTTACACACAGACTTGTGGGTCTATACCATGATCATGTTTGGGGTCCCCTTCAATTACGTGGCGTTATTGCAAACTGGAACGTATTTTGTGCATGGAAATGCTGTCTCTGCAAAATTGAAATTGAAGCTCAAATATCTCTTCACGGAGAGTTTTCAGGTGGCATATGGACATTGATATTATGAACAAGTATCAACTATTTTAGTTTTTCCTGAGAATATGAAATCCTCCAGAACTTCAAATACTCTTAGTCACGCCAAACATTCAGGCGATCAGCTTCTCCTGAAAGCAGAGAAAGAGGGATAGGTGTATTTGTGTGCGTTTCTGTCTGTCTGTCTGTCTGTCTCTGTCTCTGTCTCTGAATGTGTGTGTGTGTGTGTGTGTATGTGTGTGTGTGTGTGTGTGTGTGTGTGTGTGTGTGTGTGTGTGTTGTGTGTGTTGTGTGTGTGTTGTGTGTGTGTGTGTGTGTGTGTGTGTGTGTGTGTGTGTGTGTGTGTGTGTATGTGTAAGTGGTGTTGGAGGGAGATAGTGCTCTTTGGCCTTCCAGCGAAAGGTCAACAGACTGCTGCCTGAAGAAAAGGCAGCAGGCTGTCTGTATGAGATTCCATTCTGGTAATTTCTGAATGGTATGCCTGTAGGGCCGATGGTGATGGCGACAATGGATTATCTCAACAAAAACACTCTGCAGGATATCATTATGTGAGTGTGGAGTGTGTGACCCAGTGGTTAAAACATCAGACTAGAACGCGAGAAACTCGGGTTGAACTAACGAATAGGACTGGCATTGTTCTTCCTCCGTCCACTAGATCTTAACTGATGGTCTAAGTGGTAGTCCTTTGGATGGGATGATAAACAAAAGTCCCGTGTACAGTATGTACTCAACCACAGTTTGAAGATCCCACGGCAAAAGAGGAGTTGTCCCTGGTCAAATTCTGTCAAAAAACAAACAAAGAAAGAAACGAAGAAAGAAAGAAAGAAAGAAAGAAACAACTACCTCCAGAGGTAAACAGAAATACATGTATACAAAGAAACAAGAAGAAAAACAGGTGGCACTGCAAAGTAGCGACACCTTCCCCTCAGAAGAACGGCCCAAATTTCACATGGTAAATCCACTGCGGCAAATATAAATAAATGAATTAGTAAATAGATACGCAAATAAATAAATAAACAAACAAAAAACAAAAATAATAATAAATAAATAAATAATAAATATAGTTAATAAACAAATAAACAAATGAAAAATAAATTGATATAGATAATTCGATAGATAGATAGATAGAAACGTGGATAGATAGAGACATGGATAGATATGTAGATAGAAGATAGGTAGATAAATAAATAGATAAATAAAACAATAAATAAATAAATTCCAATACAAATGAACACTAAAATATTTGCCCATGACTCGAGTTCAGCACGGCGGACAAAATGTTATACGTGTGAAGCTTGTAAAAAATGTAAAACGGATCCAGTGAAGTAGCTGCTTGTCCAAATACTTGCACTAAACAGCCTTTTCCTTCAAAAGAGCACGCAAGAATGACAGATGAGGACAGCTGAAAATACAAGAAGGCATGCTATTTGATGGCAAGACTGACTGACCGTGAAAAATTATCTTCTTGCACCAGAAATCCTCTTCAGGTACTTAAAAAATGTAAGAAGAGAGTTTAGAGTTTATTCAGAGGGATTCATCGCACTGAGACAATATCATATGCGCTCTACCCAATCTGTCATCTGTTATTTGGCAGACTTCTTGAGCCTGCGCGAAACCTCATGCTCTGGCGAGATCTTGGAAATGGGGAAGGATAGGGGGAGAGAGGGGACCTATGAAATACTAAGCTGGCATCATAAGAATGACGGCAGTTTTGATACGGGCAGAGAACAGGCCAGTGTTTTTTAATTAATGTTACGGGCTGGGTCCTTACCAACAAATGCCTATCAATTAACACACCAGGAAGAAAGTTCGTCAGTGTTATATAAAACTGATACTGTTGTACGGTTGTGACGCGTGAACAGTCAACACGCGAAGTCAGAACAAGATTGATGCAACTGAAATGTGGTTTCTAAGAAGAATGTTGAGAGTTCCATGGACAGCAAAAGAAAGCAAACGAAACAGTCTTGAGGAGGCAGACACAGGAAGAACATTAGTAAAGAAGATCAGGAAAAGACAAGCAACATTCACAAGACATTTTATGAGGCAAGAGAAATTAGAACACCTGGTCACAACAGGAAAGCTGGAGAGAAAGAGAACATGAGGTAGACCCAGGGAGAAAATATTGGACTTACTTGCAAGGTGGCTGGGAACAGAGAGGGCGACAAGGGATAGATTCGTATGGAGGGCCATGATCGCCAAGGCCATGTGGCAGGACACATGATGATGAGGCTGGGTTTGAAGTCGAGACATAAGATCTTGAGTCCACGGCTCTTAACAAATAAGCCAACCCGCCCGCAGAAGTAAACCAAATACAAGTGAACGTACCAGGTAACCAGTCATGTTACACCCAGTTACATCAACACCTACATTGTTGGCAGGTGTACCCAAGACTGCACACATGATGGTAATATGTCATGAACTGGAATGAATTGTTTTCTTACTTCGCATAACGTCCTTGTACTTTAGGAACAACTGCCGCTAATGAGGTACATGTGATTAATATTTATGGTACAGTTCGTTTCTTTCTCTGTCTCTTCCTCTGTTTTTTTTTCGTTTATTTTTGTTTTTGTTTTTCCTTCTTTGTGTCGTTCTGTTTCATTCACATTGGCATACATATGCACATGTATACACACACACACACATGCGCCTGCTCACACATACACACACATGTACACACGCATATACATGCATACACATTTCCACGTGCAAAAACAGAGAGAGAGAGAAACATACAGATGCAACAGACAGACAGACAGAGAGACAGACAGACAGACAGACAGACACATACACACACTGCTTGTGCGTGCACACATAAACACACACATAGACACTCACACAGACACACTCACATACACACACATACACACTCATACACACACACGCCAACACACACACACACACACACACACACACACACACACACACACACACACACACACACACACACACACACACACACAACCGCTTGCGCGCGCGCGCACACACACACATGCACACACACACTCACATAGATACTCATACACACACAGACACGCGCGCGCGCACACATACACACACATACGCACACACACACACAGACTCACACAGACACTCATATACACACAAGCACAGACACAGACACGGACACACTCACAAACACACACACACATACACACACACACACCAACACACACACACAAACACACACGACAGTATTCACCCCACTGCCAGAGGAAGCAGCGTCTTAGCGGGGAACCTAGGAAGACAAGTTCGGGATCTGTTTTGGGAGACCCCAAGGAGGACACCAGGATCACGATCTTCACGGCTACACGCCTCTAGATTCCACCGAGGACCGTTCCACCATTTTGACACCTGCGAACTGTGGTGGCTGCCATACAATATGTTTTAGTAGATCTATAGTTATCAACGTTTCATGTCACAGGACTTTTTCCTCGTCATCTCTGACAATTCTCTTGTTCAAAGTCTCTAAACACTAGGATTTAGTCAGACTATCAGGACTCAGCCAGACTATATTCTCTGTACATTTGAAGACGTGTATACCATTGTTTTATTTATTTTTATTTACTTATTTCTGTTCTGAATCTAACTCTTATCTCTATTAGAAGGACGTTTCCCCTTAGTTTTAACATCTTTTTTCTACCTTTCATTAGTGGTCTAAGTAATTAATGTTTTTTTGTTTTGTTTTTGTTTTTTCTAGCCATTTTTCTTGTACACAGAAAACTAAAGTATTCGTGATTATCAAACAAACAACCATTAATTTAAAATAAGAGATTAGCCAACAATGAAAATGCGCCAACAATCACAAATCAAATTTTTACAGTGGAATTGTAGATCTATTTCTACCAATTCCGCATACCTGGAACATTTCCTCGAATCAAATCAGTGTGAAGTTCTGATTCTACAGTCGCTTAATGTTATGCCAACCAAACTTCCCAACTTTCAAAATTATTATTATCCTCCAATATACATGTATGACTTCGGGAATTCCGGGAAGAAGGTAGCCACTGCTATATATATACTTAAAGAGTTACAGTATCACATATTTACGTCCCCTGTTTTAACATCAACTGAAGACTTACACGCTTGTGCCGCCACAGTACAATTCAGTAATTCATTAATTTTGAATGTTTTGTCAGTCTACCTGCCAACAGGTCCAAATGACCAAAATATAGAATGGCTGCGTACGATACCAGATCTGCAGCACGGTAAATGGCTAATTGGTGGAGACTTTAATTCCCACTCTCCGTTCTGGGAAAAAGACTGTTGCACTGTTACAAGCAATCGTTTGGTGGAGAATATAGTTGACAGCTCGCTTTACCTTTTAAATGATGGAAGTGTCACTAGAATTCCTGATATCTCCAAACACCGGGTAACAGCCATCGATCTATCTTTGATATCACCAGAATTAGTACCATGCTGTACCTGAGACACTCACAGAGATACTTTGGGAAGTGATCACTTACCTATCATCATAACAATAACTAATGAAAACATCAGGATGAAAGACAGCACACTTGATATTATACCAAAATATAATTATACGCGCGCTCATTGGTCATTGTTTCGGACTGCTCTTGCTAAACAAAAATATAATTATGATGAAGGTGAAAATATAGATGTTATGTTTTCTAAATTCCAGGAGTCAGTTCTAGCTGCTGCAGACTCTCAATCCCGAAACTCAAATCTTTTAAGTCCAATAATCGTTTGGATAATGTCTGGTGGACAGAGGCATGCGAAAAAGCAGTTCAGTATAAAAAAGAGAAATTCAAAGTCTACATCAAGAGCAGAAACCCTGAAGATCATAAGGAAATGAAAACTGCTAACATCCAATGTAATATAATCATCGCTGAAGCAAAGAAAGATTAATGGGCATCATACTGCACCAAAGAAATTTCAGGTTTTAAGGATTTCCATAAAGTCTGGACAAAAATGAATCAAATGAAAAATGGAGCCAGCTTACCTAGGTGTCCAATAATAATTGATACATGTCACAAATTTCCTTCCGACATGGACAAAGCTGAAACTTTTGTGGATTTTTTTGCTGAAAATAGTAAAGTAGATGGTTTGTCTCCTACCTGCAAACACTACAGAGAAGTGGCAGCTAACAACCTTATCTACACTGATCCAATACCTCAGAATGATCGCTGGTTTAATGCTCCAATCACCTTAGAAGAGCTAAAAAAACTCAATCTTGTCTCTACACAACAAAAGGAGTTCGGTAGGTGTTGATGCAGTTTCAACTGAAATGATTAAGCATCTTCCAGAAAACTATGTTACTTTCTTACACAAAATTTTTCAGAAATGCTGGGTGAGTGGAACTGTACCACAGGTATGGCAAAAGTCTATTGTTATACCTATTTTAAAAGCAGGAAAGCCTAAAAACAACGAAAACAGTTACAGACCTATTGCTTTGACGTCCCATACGAGCAAACTAATGGAAAGATTGGTATTAAACAGACTTATACATTACTGTGATAAAAATAACGTTATTCCAGTAAACCAAGCAGGTTTCAGAAAAGGGAGATCCACAGTTGAGCACCTGGTTAAACTTACAACTCAGATAAAACAACAGATTGCCCGCAGAAAAAGTCTTTTGGCAACTTTTTTTGATGTGAAAAAAGCGTATGATCAAGTTTGGCATACACGTTTATTGTACAAGCTGAAATCTATTGGTTTATCTGGCAATATGTATAATTATATTAAGTCCTATTTAGCCAATAGAACAATTCAAGCAAGAGTGGGAACAAGTTATTCTACTTCGCGACATCTTGATATGGGAATCCTTCAAGGTTCAGTGATAGCTCCTATTTTATTTAATATCCTTATACATGATCTTCCTAATGCACTCTCAAATCGTGTTGTTTTGGTACAGTACGCTGATGATATATGTATTTGGATGAATATTACTTTAAAAAAGACAACTCCACAGAGAGCACAGAATTACATCAGGAAGTTGTATCAATCTGATCTTGATAATCTTGGAAACTACATGTTAGAAAATGGACTGTCGTTATCAGCGGAAAAAACTAACATGATGCTATTTAATCCTGGTGGTACTTTAAGTCACTTGCCTACTTTCAAACTGCATGGTGAAGTGCTACATTACAAACAGGTTGTAAAATTTCTGGGAGTCTTTATAACATCGAAATTAACCTGGAATGTCCATTTTGATTCATCATCATCATCATCATTCTCCTGCCCGTGATGGGCGTAGAGGAGAGATGAGAGACACTCTTGAAGCCAGCCGTCGCCAACCGGTCCTGTCCTCCGCCTGTCGCACCAGCGTGGGGCCATCCAACCTGGTCCATTCTTTGATGTTGTCCATCCAGCATTTGGCTTGTCGTCCCCTTCGTCTGCCGCCTCCCAGTGTACCCTGGAGGACCGTTTTGGGCAGTGAGTTGTGGCGTGTGACATGCCCGAACCACGACAGCTTCCTGTTCTTGACTGTTGCCAGGAGGGGTTCTTGTGGGCCTGCGAGTGTTGTTATTTGGCTCCACACAAAGTCGTTTGTCCATTTTGATTATATTTTAACAAAAGCAAGGAAAGCCTTAAATTTTTTAAAGATAATAAGCAGATTACCCTGGGGAATGGATACAAACATACTACTTCATCTGTCAACAGCACTTGTAAGATCTAAATTATCCTATGCGCAAGAAGTGTTCTTCAGTGCACCAAAATATTTACTAAAGAAGATTCAAAGCTTAGACTGCAAAAGTCTTAAAATTGCACTAGGTGTACCAGTCCATGCTTCTAGTCTGGAAACGTACAAAGTTGCTGGAATTCTGCCTCTGAACAACTATCGTGAGTTAGCGACAGCAAAGTTTGCCGTTAGAACTTCTTCACAAACGGACAATTTTGTGAGTAAGGAAATAAAAATCAGGTCAGATGTTGACTTTCCGAAACGAGCAAAGAACATTTCATCACAAATGACTGTTGCAACTTACGTATCTGACCTGCTCAAACAGTCTAACATAAATCTGGATGAAATAGCTGAAACACCATCCACAACGCCCATCCCTACATGGGAAATGCTAAAAGCTACTTTTGATATTGATCATACAGATGCTAAGAAATATGAAAACGTTAACATTTCGATATGCAGAGCAAGAGAACACATCGATGAAAAATACCGTACCCACCTCCATATTTTTACCGATGGATCAGTCTTAGAAAATAAATGTGCTGGAGCAGCATTTTATGTCCCAAAATATAAAATAATAAAGTCATTTTTCACTGGGGCAAATATATCTATCTTCACAGCGGAATTAGTCGCTATTTTACAAGCGTTGCATTATCTAGTAAACCTTACACATGTATTTTTCAAAGTAGTTCTCTTTGTTGATTCAAAATCTGTATTATATGCCTTGCAGTCTTTTGATACAGACACAAGACCTGATATAATTACTGAGGCAAATCATCTTATACATCGTTTAAGGATAAAAGGTACAGATCTCAGTTTATGCTGGGTGCCTTCTCACGTTGGTCTTCACGGCAACGAAGTAGTTGACAGAGCAGCTAAGCAAGGTGCACACAATTCTGATAATACTACAGAATTACGTATTAATACTTCCGTAAAAGAAGCTTGCAACTTGCTAAAATCAGCCTCATGGATTCGTTTTTATGAACATTTCCATGAAACGTTTGTGTCACAACAAATGATAAAACTTTCATTTCAAAATGTGTGTAAAAAATTGCAGTTTTCTTCCATATATCAATTGAGAACGATTGTTGCTGTTCATTTTCGTATTCAGCTAAACGCATTGAAAACAAAATACTGTAAAAATGTCAAGTGTATTTGCGGCGAACAATTCACACTGTTTCACTGTCTATTTTACTGCAAAATGCTACGTTCTTTTTTACCAAAAATGTTTACACAAGAAAATTATTCTGAAACTCATTTTAAAGAAGTAACTTCCGATCAATTTTTGTCAGTTAAAATTTCAGAATCGTTGGTTCACAGTCCTGTTAATGCATTACTTTAAGTTTATGAAGTTTGTACCTTAGAGTTAAATTTTCCATACACATTGTTGATGTTAAATGTTAGTGTTAAGTTCTTGTTCCATTTTTCTATTTTCCCACCTACTTGTGTCTATAACTATATCTCTTCTATGCCCCAAAACCAACCCGCCCATCTCTCATCTCACATACTTTTTTTTTTTTTTTTTCGTCTAATATCACTCATAGTGAAAAGACGTTAAATCAAAGAACGAAACGAAACAAAACACACAGTCTCTCTCTCTCTCTCTCTCTCTCGCTCTCTCTAACAAACACACACCAACATGTTAACATTAATCACTACAACAATAGCTATGGAACGAGAACTGTGAAGGAGGGAACAGCCGGCAAGTGAGGGTCAAGGTCCAAGCACTTGAGAAGAGAAAACAGATGTGTGGTGTGTGGTGATCATCCACAAATGAGTGCTGATAACACGTTGCTAGGTGATCAGTCATCCCTTGGAACAGCTAGGTCAGAACTCCATGCTAATGATCGTGGGTTCGAATCCCGGGGTGCGCTACATTATAACTGGCCTTCTCGCTGTCCCATCTTAACATCATTGTTGTTTTGGTGGTGTCAGTATAGGATTAGATAAGTCCCCCTTCCCCCACTTCCCTGGGATGGTTATCCCCGTCGGCCATATCACCTGAGGTGGCTGCCGATGTAAAAATCAATCAATCAGATCTCCATACTGTTAACACGCGGATCGTGGGGTTAACCTCCAGACGAGTCACATTTTTTGTTTAGGGAGTGATTTCGTGTTTATTGTTATTTGTGTTTAAAGCCCAGCCGACTGCGTAGGGCCATATCAGGGCTATAAACATTTCAAAACACACACAGCACTTCAACAGGGTAAAAAGAAGGAGAAGAATATCAAGTACACATATCAATACATTCGTGCACACAATCCAAGGAGACGCTCCTAGTGCCGACCACTCCGTCTAACTCATCACACATGGGGGAAAAAGCCACACATCTAAACACGAACCCAGACACAACTAAGGACACCAAAACATATGCAGAAACAGGCCCAAACCACCCAAGATTGCTTCCGTATATCTCACCTCTTGCATTGCATCGTCATTTCGAAGTGCCATCAACACTTTCTTTCAAAGGACACCCCAACCTCATTAGAAGATTAACAAAACATAGCAGATCATCATTATCATCATCATCATCAATCATCATCATCATCATCATCATCATCATCATCATCATCATCATCATCATCATCATCATCATCACCATCATCATCATCATCATAATCAAGTGCCTTGCCACATGGCGTTGGCGATCATGGCCCTCAATATGCATCTATCCCTTGTCTCTGCAAGTACATCTTCCACCCTCTCTGTCTTCAGCCACTCTGCAAGTCTGTCCAATATTTTTTTCTCAGGGTCTACCTGGCAGATATGTCGTCTAATAAGTTTCTCTCAATGTGTACTTTTGTACGCAAGCACATCTCTTCCTCTCTCCCTCTTTTAGTCTCGAAGTTAAAGCATCCAACACAGCACTTCAGAAATCCTCAAATCCATATGCTTTAACTTGCAGAAGTTTTAGCATTCATTTGATTCACAGTAGATTTTTGTATCGTACCCGTACCTTAATGTGGGTTTAGTCCTCAGTTTTCAACTTTAGTTTCCTCATCCGAGTTGATTATCAGAAATAATCGTTAAAGTTCTTAGGAGCTTTAGCTCTTCCAAACCACAATGTTCTGTCATTCTGCGACAATTTTCATTTACTATCCAATTCACATATTTTCTTCCATCCGTTTGAGTAAAGCGCGTTTTGTAACAACCACGTTTCCTTAAGACAATCTTCATGATTTTGCATATTGTGAGAATGCGATGTTGTGCAGTGATATCATCCACGACTTTTGAAACAGTGACATACCAGATTTTATGACGCACCACCGCCACTTATGTTATGTGGTCTCCGGCAGCGACTTTGTCCATAAAACGCATTTTCATTGAATATTGTCTCACAGGTATCGTTTAACGAGCACCAGTATTGTGAATGACACTGGCTTCATTGTTTCATAAACTTTAGCAGCAGATGAACAAACGAACTAACAAATAAACAAACAAACAAGCAAGCAAGCAAGCAAGCAAGCAAGTAAGCAAACAAACAAACAAACAAACAAACAAACAAACAAACAAACAAACAAACAAGCAAACGAACAAAGTAACGAACGAACAAATAACGAAGGAAGGAACGAACGAACCGACATCCAATAACAATTTCAATACGCACGCGTACTCTGTCTCTGTCTCTCTGTGTGTGTCTCTGTCTGTCTGTCTGTCTGTCTTGAATGTCTGTCTCTGTGTCTGCCTTTGTCTCTGTCTCTCTCTCACACACATACACACACACAAGCATGCACAGACATACATACATACATGCATACATACATACATGCATGTATACATACATAATATATACATGTACATACATACACAAATACATACATACAGACTGACATACATACATACATACATACATACAGACTGACATACATACATACAGACTGACATACGTACATACATACTTACATACATACATACTTCTCTCTAAACAGTATTAAAAAATTCCTTCCCTCAGCTCTCTTTGATCACTTTTGAAGACAACAAATGATTGGTGTTTATCTCTCTTTCAAATTAAGATGCTGAGTGAAAATCTCTTCAGTCTTCATACTGAAGATGACGGGCGTGAAATTGTGAAGGAAGCAAAATACTTGACTTGACCAAGCTGAGGGAAGATAAGTATTGCCATCAGACTGTCAAATGAAACAGTAAATGTATTCATCAAAACGACGAGTCATGACCGATATTTGACACAGTTCAACCCTTTGACTCCCTTACTCTATCCACCAACTGCAAAAACTTAATCCTTTGATTCCCTCACCCTATTCACCAGTTTCCTGCAGGAACCTGGTGGATAGGGTGAGGGAGTCAAAGGGTTAAGTTTTTGCTTTGCTAGCATGGTCGACAATGCAGGATGCTGGTGGACACGGTTGCGGGAGTCAAAGGGTTAAGGCCAATATTACATATTTGCTTACTGCCCTTTATTATGCCCATTAGTATGTCGGGCAGCAACGAAGGTTCTCCACTCTTGTTCGTCTAGACTAACCTGTATGTAGTAGCCTAAATGTCTTTCAGAGCCTAAAGTTCTCTCTCTCTGCTGTCCATCACCATGTGTTCCTGGGTATACCTCTCTTGCGTCTTCCTTCAGGTGTCCTATGAATGGCAGTCCGGGTGATGTTATCCTGCCTTCTTTTGATGATGTGCCCGATCCCTCTCCACCGTGTGTTCATGATTATAGATGTCTGTACTCTGTTGGTTGCATTATATTAGTAGTTGTTGATTAAACGGGTGTTGGGTCCGAAGATTGATAGCAAAATTTCTTCCGAGGTTTTTATGTATGTATGTTTGGAAAGATGATGAATAAATGAATAAATAAAATTAAAAAACAAAACAAAAACAAATATTGAATAAGTAAATAAGTAAACAAATTAATAAAGAATAGATTAGTAAATAACACACAAAAAAATACACGAATGAATGAATAAATAAATGAATCAATCAGTCAATAAAAAAAAGTTAATAAATAAAGAATAAATGAATAAATCAAGAAAGAAACAAAAGAAGTAAATAAAGAAAGACAGAAAGAAAGAAATATATAAATAAATGAATAAATAAATAAATAGATAGATAAATGAATAGATAAATAAATAAATAAATAATTAGATAAATAGATAAGTAAATGATAAATAAATAAAAAAATGAATAAATAAAATGGAATAAAATAAATGAATCAATGAATAAATAAATAAAAGTCAATACCGTTTTTACGGAATAATACGACACAAAATGATGAATCCAGCATTTGTTCCTGGCTCCAACTGGACGATATATACAGCTGACCGTTTCACACGGAGTTTGGACAATTTGTTGGATGTCCTGCATGAATGGATGACCTGTCCAGGGATATGTCAGTGTGGCGGTTTGCTGTTTTATGTTTGTTCTGTACCAGCCCCACTGTTTATCAAGAAGATCAGTAATTAGTTGATCTCTCTGCCTGTCTGTCTGTCTGTCTTTCGCGGACACACACACACATATACACGCACACACACATACATACACCCACGTATACACTCACACATACACGCACACGCCTACACAGACTCACACGCATACACACACACACACACACACACACACACACACACACACACACTCACACACACACACACACACACACACACACACACACACACACACACACACACAACACAACACACACACACACTCACACATATGTACTTTAGACATAACTATTTTAATTTATTCCCAGCAAAAAAAAAAAAAGATAAATTAAAGAAAGAAGTAAATGAAATTGTCTACTTGTCTACATCGATTATAATGTTAACAATGACGATGATGATAAGATTAAGAATAAGGACAAGAATCAGAATCAGAGCGAGAACTTAAGAGCAAGAAGAAGATTAAGAAGACGAAGAAGACGAAGAAGAAGAAGAAGAAGAAGAAGAAGAAGAAGAAGAAGAAGAAGAAGAAGAGAGAAGAAGAAGAAGAAGAAGAAGAAGAACTGCGAAGAAGAAGAAGAAGAAGAACTGCGAAGAAGAAGAAGAATTGCGAAGAAGAAGAAGAAGAAGAAGAATTGCAAAGAAGAAGAAGAAGAAGAATTGCGAAGAAGAAGAAGAAAAAGAAGAAGACGAATTGCGAAGAAGAAGAAGAAGAAGAATTGCGAAGAATTGCGAAGAATTGAGAAGAATTGCGAAGAAGAATTGCGAAGAAGAATGCGAAGAAGAAGAAGAAGAAGAAGAAGAAGAAGAAGAAGAAGAAGAAGAAGAAGAAGAATTGCGAAGAAGAAAAAGAAGAATTGCGAAGAAGAAGAAGAATTGCTAAGAAGAAGAAGAAGAAGAAGAATTGCGAAGAAGAAGAAGAAGAAGAAGAAGAAGAAGAAGAACTGCGAAGAAGAAGAAGAAGAATGCGAAGAAGAATGCGAAGAACAAGAAGAATGCGAAGAAGAATGCGAAGAATGCGAAGAAGAATGGGAAGAATGCGAAGAATGCGAAGAAGAAGAAGGGAAGAAGAAGAAGAAGAAGAAGAAGAAGAAGAAGAAGAAGAATTGCGAAGAAGAAGAATGCGAAGAAGAAGAAGAAGAATGCGAAGAAGACGAAGAATTGCGAAGAAGAAGAATGCGAAGAAGAATACGAAGAAGAATGCGAAGAAGAAGAAGAAGAATGCGAGAGAAGAATGCGAAGAAGAATGCGAAGAAGAAGAAGAAGAAGAATGCGAAGAAGAATGCGAAGAAGATGCGAAGAAGAATGCGAAGAAGAAGAAAAATGCGAAGAAGAAGAATCGAAGAATGCGAAGAAGAAGAAGAAGAATGCGAAGAAGAAGAAAGAATGCGAAGAAGAAGAAGAATGCGAAGAAAAGAAGAGAAGAATGCGAAGAAGAAGAAGAGGAAGAAGAAGAATGCGAAGAAGAAGAGAATGCAGAAGAAGGGAAAAGAGAAGAAGAAGGAAGAAGAATGCAAGAAGAAGAAGAAGAAGGAAGAAAGAATGAAGAAGAAGAAGAATGGAAGAAGAAGAAGAAGAAGAATGCGAAGAGAAGAATGCGAAAGAAGAATGCGAAGAAGAAGAAGAAGAAAATGCGAAGAAGAAGAGAAGAAGAATGCGAAGAAGAAGAAGCGAAGAAGAAGAAGAAGAAGAAGAATGAAGAAGAAGGAAGAAAGAAGAAGAATGCGAAGAAGAAGGAAGAAGAAGAAGAGAATTGCGAAGAAGAAGAGAAGAAGAAGAAGAATTGCGAAGAAGAAAGAATGAAGAAGAAGAAGAAGAGAAGAAGAAGAAGAAGAAGAAGAAGAATTGAGAAGAAGAAGGAAAGAAGAAGAATTGCGAAGAAGAAGAAGAATTGCGAAGAAGAAGGGAAAATGAAGAAGAAGAAGAAAGAATTGCGAAGAAGAAGAATGAAGAAGAAAAGAAGAAGAAGAAGAAGAGAAGAAGAAGAAGAAGAAGAAGAAGAAGAAGAAGAATTGAAGAAGAAGAAGAAGAAGAATTGCGAAGAAGAAGAATTGCGAAGAAGGAAGAAGCGAGAAGAAGGAAGAAGAAGAATTGCGAAGAAGAAGAAGAAGAAGAATGAAGAAGAAGAAGAAGAACGAAGAAGAATGCGAAGAAGAAGAAGAGAGAAAATGCGAAGAGAAGAAGAATTGCGAAGAAGAAAGCAAGAAAGAAGAAAGAATGCGAAGAAGAAGAAAGAGAAGAATGCGAAGAAGAGAAATGAAATGCGAAGAAGAAAGAAGAGAAGAAGAAGAATGCAAGAAGAAGAATTGGAAGAAGAATGCGAAGAAGAAGAAGAAGAAAAGAGGAAGAATGAAGAAGAAGAAGAAGAAGAAGAATTGCGGAAGAAGAAAGAAGAAGCGAAGGAAGAAAGAAGAGAATGCGGAAGAAGAAGAAGAAGAAGAATGCGAGAAGAAGAAGAAAGAGAAGAAGAAAAGAATGCGAAGAAGGAAGAAATGCAGAAGAAGAAGAATTGCGAAGAAGAAGAAGAAAGAATGCGAAGAAGAAGAATGCGAAGAAGAAGAAGAAGATGCGAAGAAGAAGAATGCGAAGAAGAAGAAGAATGAAGAAGAAGAGATGAGAAGAGAAGAAGAACGAAGAAGAAGAAGAAGAATGCGAAGAGAAGAAGAAGATGCGGAAGAAGGAAGAAGAAGAAGAAGAAGACGAAGAAAGAAGAAGAAGAAGGAAGAGAAGAATGGAAGAAGAAGAAGAAGAAGAAGAAGAAGAAGAAGAAGAAGAAGAAGAAGAAGAAGAAGAAGAAGAAGAAGAAGAAGAAGAAGAGAGAGCAGAAGAAGAGAAGAAGAAGAATGCGAAGAAGAGAAGATGAAGAAGAAGAAGAAGAATGAAGAAGAATCGAAGAAGAAGAATGCGAAGAAGAAGAAGAGAAGAAGCGAAGAAGAAAGAAGAAGAAGAAGAAGAAGAATGAGAAAAGAAGAAGAAGAAGAAGAAGAGAGAGAAGGATGCGAAGAAGAGAAGAAGAAGCGAGAAGAAGAAGCGAAGAAGAAGAAGAAGAAGAAGAGAAGAGAAAGAATGAAGAAGAAGAAATGAAGAAAAAGAAGAAGAGAAGAAGAAGAACGAAGAAGAACGAAGAAGAAGAAGAAGAAGACAAGAAGAAGAGAAAAGAAAGAAAGAAAGACAAAAAGAAGAAGAGAAGAAGAAAGAAAGAAAAAAAGAACGAAAGAACGAAAAAGAAGAAAAGAAGAAGAAGAAGAAGAAAGAAGAAGAATGAAGAGAAGAGAACGAAGAAGAAGAAGAAAGGAGAAGAACGAAGAAGAAGAAGCAGAGAGAGAAGAAGAAAGAAATGCAGAAGAAGAAAGAATAGACGAAAAGAAAAGAAGAAGCAAGAAAGAAAATGAACGAAAAGAAGAATGCGAAGAAGAAGAGAATGAGAAGAAGAAGAAGTAAGAAAGAAGAGAAAGAAGAAAGAATGGAGAAGAAAAATGACGAAGAGAAGAGAAGAGAAGAAGAAGAAGAAGCAAGAAGAATGCGAAGAAGAAGAGGAAGAAGAACGAAGAAGATCGAAGAGAATGAAGAAGAAGAAGAAGAGAATGCGAAGAAGAATGCGAAGAAGAATGAAGAAAGAAGAAGAAGAAGAAGAAGAAGAAGAATGCGAAGAAGAAGCAAGAAGAATGAAGAAGAGAAGAAGAAGAAGAATGAAGAACTGCGAAGAAGAATGAAGAAGAAGAAGTAGACGAATGAAGAAGGAAGAAATGAAGAATGCGAAGAAGAAGAAGAGAATGGAGAAGAAGAAGAAGAAGAATGAGAAGAAAGAGAAGAAGACGAAGAGAAGACAGAAGAAGAAGAAGAAGAAGAAGAAGAGAAGAAGAAGAAGAAGAGAAGAAGAAGAAGAAGAAGAAGAAGAAGAAGAAGAAGAGGAAATGTGCAAGAAAGAAAAGCAAAATCGAGAAAAAAAATAATAAGTCATGAAAAAACTAAACTGCAGGCAATCATCATTTTCTATAGAATCTGCTCCTTGGGTCACAGAAGACATGGCTTTTGGATGTTTACATAAATCTTACACGGTTGCCAGAGAAGAAACGACGAACATGGATTGCACAAACAAACAAATGAACGAACAAACAACGAACGAACGAACGAACGAACGAACGAACGAACGAACGAACGAACGAACGAACTAACTAACTGACTAACTGACGAAACTGACGAAACCAACTAAACTAACTATCATAACTAAAAACTAACTAATAAACTAACTAATAACTACTAACTAACTAACTAACTAACTAACTAATATTGACGAACTCACGAACCGATTAACTAACTAACTATTTAACTAAACTAACTAACTAACTAACTAATAACTAACTAACTAACTAACTAACTAACTAGCTGAGTAACTGACTAACTAACTGTTGAACGAACGAACGAACGAGCGAGCGAGCGAACGAACGAACGAACTAACTAACTGACAAACTAACAAACAAACAACAAACAAACAAACAAACAAACTAACTAACTAACTAACTAACTAACTAACTGACTAACTGACTAACTAACTAACTAACTACTACTAACTAACTGACTAACTGACTAACTGACTAAGTGACTAAGTGACTAACTGACTAAGTGACTAAGTGACTAACTGACTAACTAATAACTAACTGACTAACTGACTAAGTGGACTAAGTGACTAACTGACTAAGTGACTAACTGACTAACTGACTAACTGACTAACTAACTAACTAACTAACTAACTAACTAACTAACTAACTAAGTGACTAAGTGACTAAGTGACTAAGTGACTAAGTGACTAAGTGACTAACTGACTAAATAACTAACTGACTAACTGACTAACTAACTAACTGACTAACTAACTAACTAACTAACTGACTAACTGACTAACTGACTAACTGACTAACTGACTAAGTGACTAAGTGACTAAGTGACTAATTGACTAAGTGACTAACTAACTAACTAACTAACTAACTGACTAAGTGACTAAGTGACTAAGTGACTAAGTGACTAAGTGACTAAGTGACTAAGTGACTATAACTAACTAACTGACTAACTAACTAACTAACTAACTGACTAACTGACTAACTGACTAAATGACTAACTAACTAACCAACTAACTAACTGACTAACTGACTAACTAACTAACTAACTAACTAACTAACTGACTAAGTGACTAAGTGACTAAGTGACTGACTAACTGACTAACTGACTAACTAACTAACTAACTAACTAACTAACTGACTAACTAACTAACTAACTGACTGACTGACTGACTGACTGACTGACTAACTAACTAACTAACTGACTGACTGACTGACTGACTGACTGACTGACTGACTAACTAACTAACTAACTAACTAACTGACAAAGTGACTTACAAACAACAAGAACAAAAAAAAAAAGAAAGAAATGGAACACGAGGTCACCTCACTATAAACGCAATCGTTTGTTAATTTTTGTTGATCTGGCCTGATTTAGCCAAGCCATCCTAACGGAATAAATCAACTATCCTCAGATCAGAGGTACAAAGGGGGCTTAAGACCAGCCCAAGAAACAAAGCAGCTGGAATAGATGGAATTACAAAAGAAGCTATCCATGCAGGCATGCGGAGAAACAGTAACCATGTGACTGATGTCGATCTTATGCAAGGCATACAGTGAGAAAAAAGTCCCCGAGTATCGGCAACGTGCTGCAGAGGCATCCATCGGGAAGAAGAAAGGAAGCAAAAGCGATTGTGGAATGTACAGAAGGATCTCACCTCAAAGCCATGTAGACAACATATATCCCAAGATACTTGAATAATGCACAAGGTGCAAGGCTGAACCATTCTTAAGTGAGAAACGGATGGGAGTCAGGAAAAAAGAGGGTGCACTGATTGTAGTCTTCACACTGAGACAGCTGAGCAAAAGAACCATTGAATATGACAGAGAAACAAAGCTCGTCTTTATAGATCAAGATAAAGCTTTTGACAAGCGAACAACATTCTGCTATGGAGAATATTACATCTCTACAATGTCCGAGGCAACAACCGGGCCATCTCGCAAACAGCTCGAGCGCTATCCGAACTCAAGAAGGACCACAGACTAGTTTGAGATCACATCTGGAGTAAGACAAGGGTGCTTCTTGTCACCATGTTTGTTTACTGCTTACATGGATAGCATCATAAAAGAAGCAAATCCAGATCAGGGGCACTGAATGGATAACTATTTGCTGACGACCAGTCTCTTGCCCATGAGAAAAAACTCCAAGAGCTCAC
>CM060305.1:63930663-63935663 GCA_030674185.1 Monoplex corrugatus
TTTCTTCTTTTTCTTCTCTTTCAAACTTTATCAGATCATAATCGACTGGAGAGTTATAGACTATATCATGTTTTTGTTTATATCTTTAGCGGATCCTGTATGATATGTCTGCCTTACTGTATGTTAAAAAATATCGCTGATACATTTTTTCCACGGTTTATAAGATTTTACAGACACTATTCTGAGTGACACCATTAGACGGGACACCGTTTATATCGACATTGACGACCGGATCAAACAGAGTTTGGAGTGAATTGAAGCTGAGACTTGACGTGACCAAAACTGACAGGCCGAAAACTCCACTCTTTCTTTTTTCTTTTTGTTTTTGTTTTTTTCCCTGTTCACTCTGGTGACCCAGACTTTTATGGAATAGACTGCTCTGATGCCAGGATAGTGGTTTTAACTTTTTGAATTTTACCTTTGTACTTAGAAGGAGATGGCTGATTTAGATCGTCCCATGCACTTTTGTGAGTTGGAGAATTGTTTCTATGGCAACAGCACATCTTGTTTTTGTTGTTGTTGCGCAGGCTCAAGGTCTTGGCCATATAACTCCTGGCAGATTTGGGTGAAGCGTGTATGGGACTGTCCGAGAGCAATGACTCCGTCGAGACCAAGCCCTAGGATTCTCTCTTGTCTTCTGTCTCATGTTATTCTCGATCTGCCATCCAATGCCTTTCTCTTGTTCCCGGTAACATGTGAATGTATTACACAGGACACGTGGATTCTCTTATCTATGGAAACCTGGATTATTTTATCATGTTTTCGAATGAAATATGCAGGACATGATGACTAAGTGATGTTGTTGTTGCTGTTGTTGTTGTTTTATCGTTGTTGTTATTGTGAGTGTTTTGTTATTCATGCTGTTGTCGTCCTTATTCCGTGCTATCAAAGATTACATACAACGAAAAGAAATGTTACAGTGTGTGTGTGTGCGCGCGCGCGCGCGTGTGTATGTAACGTGATAACCACACATGTTATTACGAGTCATTGAAACGTTTCGTAGTTTCAATGGTGAATAAAGAAGAAGAAGAATTGCGAAGAAGAATGAAGAATGCGAAGAAGAAGAAGAAGAAGCGAAGAAGAAGAATGCGAAGAAGAAGAAAGAAGAAGAAGAAGAACAAGAAGAAGAAAAGAAGAAGAACAAGAACAAGAACAAGAACAAGAACAAGAACAAGAACAAGAACAAGAACAAGAAGAAAATTTGTGGAAGGGGATTGCCATGTCATTGCATTAATGCAATACAAACACAGCCAGACAAGCACACACCGATGCAGTCATCATCATCAGGTGCCCTGCCGCATGGCGTTGGCGACCATGGACTTCCAACCATGTCTATCTCTCGTTGCCCCCAGCATCTCCCCCACCCTCTTCATTCCCAGCCACTCTGCAAGTCCGTCCAGCATTCTCTCCCTGGGTCTACCTAGTGCTCTCTTTCCCTCCAGCTTTCCCGTTGTGACCAGGTGCTCCAAATCCCCCTTCCTCATAAAATGCCTATAAATGTTGCTTGTCTTTTCCTAATCTTCCTTTTGAGTGATCTATTTGTGTCTGCCTCCATCAAGACTGTCTCGTTTGTTTTCTTTGCTGTCCATGGAACTCTCAACATTCTTCTGAGAAACCACATCTCGGCTGCCTCAATCTTGCTCTGGCTTTGCTTGCTGACTGTCCACGCCTCGCATCCATACAACAGTATTGGTTCTATATAACATTCAAGGACTCTCTTTCTGATGTTAATTGATAGGCATTTGTTGGTAAGAATGCTTGTCATCTTCTGGAATGCTGTTTTGGCTTGGCCAATTCTGCCAGCTATTTCGATGTGCATCTGCCGTCTGATGAAATTACCGTTCCCAGGTATTTGAACTTATTAACCTGTGTCAAGGTTGTGCCATTTGCTGTTATTTTGCAGGAGGGGATTTCATGTTTTTTACTGATCACCATGACTTCAGTCTTCCTGCTGTTTAGTTCCAACCCCTTACCTTTGCTTTCTGTTTCTAGTATATTCACAAGGTTTTGTAGGCCCCTTTCATTTTCTGCAATTAGCACGGTGTCATCTGCGTACCGAATGTTGTTTATCATTTTCCCTCCAACCGTTAATCTAGGGTCTTCTTCTAGGTTTCTCATTATGTTTTCGCTATACAGTGAAAACAGATCTGGTGACAAAACACAACTCTGTCTGACTCCTCTTTTGATGTTTTGAAAAGAGCTTATATTGTTTTCTATTCTCATTGCAGCTGTTTGTTCCCAGTACATATTCCTGATTATTCGTAGATCTTTTCCATCGCCATTGAGTCTCTCCAGTTGGTTGATCAATTCATCATGTCGTACCCGATCGAAAGCCTTGGTATAGTCAACAAAGCATAAATACAAATCCTTATTCATCTCAATTGACCTCTCTATGATAGTTCTTAGGATGTATATGGCATTAATAGTTCCTTTCCCCTCCACAAATCCACTCTGTTCTTCTGCTATTTCTCTTTTGATTCTATTCCTTGTCCTCATCATGATTATTCTTAACAGGATTTTTGTTACATGACTCATCAAACTGATTGTACGATGGAATTCGCATTCTATAGCCCCTGTCTTTTTTGGAAGTGCAATGAAAATTGATTTTGACATGTCTTTGGGGATTTTTCCAGTGTCATAAATTTCATTTAGGAGGACTGTTATTTTTTCTATGCCAAATTCCTCCAGGGCTTCAATCATCTCTGTAGTAATGTTGTCTGGTCCTGGGGCTTTTCCTGGTTTCATTTTTTCCAGTGCTGTTCTAACTTCATCTTTCATTATGGGTGGTCCTTCAAAGTTCTTTTTTATAATGTGTTCTTCGTTTCTGTCATCCTCAAAAAGGTCTTTAATGTACTCTCCCCATCTATCTAATATTTTGTCTTTTTCCATGATAAGCGTGCCATCTTTCGATTTTAAGCAACCAGTTGATGTGCATGTATTTTTCCTGTGGACAATTTCTTCAATTCGTCTGTACATACCCTGAGGATCCATTTTGTGTCGTTCTTCTATCTCTTTGCATTTTGTGTTCAGCCAAGCTTCCTTAGCTTCATTGCACCTATACCTGATTTCTTTGTTTATCTTCCTGTACATGTATATCTCCTCGTTTCACTTTGCCTTCCTCCTTTCCTCCATCAGGCCCAACATTTCATTAGTCATCCATCTCTTTTTTGCTTTTCTATTTGCCTTAGGGATTTCTTCACAAGCTTCATTTATAGAACTTCTCAACTTTGTCCGTTGTTCCTCACTGTCACCAACGCTTCCAGAGCACTGAATTTGTTTTGAACATGTACATTAAATTTTTGACGTATCATTTCATCTGACTTTAAGAGTCCAAGGTTAGTTTGACGTTGCTTTTGGTCTGTTTCCTTTTCCTCAATTTCAGCCTAAACCTTCCGACTACCGGATTGTGGTCACTGTTGCAGTCTGCGCCTGGTAGTGTTTTTGCTGACAGTAAAGAATTTCTAAATCTTTTGTTGATCAGGATGTAGTCAATTTGATTTTTGGTATTATCTCCTGGACTCATCCAAGTCCATTTTCTTCTGTTAGGCTGCTCACACTATGAACTCATTCATCTGTGCCCATTCAACAAGCTTCCCCCCTCTTTCATTTTGTGTACCAAGGCCATGAGGTCCAACTATATCCTCCACCCTATCCTGTCCCACTTTAGCATTAAAATCTCCCATTATGACTGTAACTTCTTGTGATTTACATTGAACCTTGGCCATCTCTAAAACTTCGTAGAAGTTGTCGATGTCTTCCTGAGTACTTGCGGATGTTGGTGAATACATCTGTATGATGTTGATATCAAAAGGTTTGCCTCCGAATTTGACCAGTAAAACTCTGTCGGACACAGCCCAGTATCCCTTAACTGCTTTTGATTTGTCTTTGTCCATTATGATGCCTACTCCTCTTTCATGTGAATTACCACCAGAGTATATCACTGTATATTCCCCTGATGTTATCATGCCTGCCCCCTTCCATCTCACTTCCCCCAGTCCTAAAATACTAATATTAAGCCTTTCCATCTCCATTTTGATGTTGTCTAATTTACCTTTCTGCAGCATTGTTCTTATATTCCATGTTGCTATTTTGAATTTAATTTTGATTTTGGTCGCAGTAGCTGGCTGACGGTCTGGTGTCACCTGCGCCGCATGACAGTCCCTACCGGACGAAGGTGCTCCGCAGGAGCACCTATTGACGTCGTTAACTTTCTTCTTTTTCTTTCTCCTGTCCATGATTTTCCTGGGGAAAAGCTACGATGGTGGTTTCCCCTTGCCTTCCATCGTTTTTTTTTTTTTAGGGTTAACTCCCTTAGCCTTACTCTCTCCCGAGATGTCCACAAGGCAGTAGAGCTATTTACCCATAGCTTGGGGATCTGGTTCGTGGGCACCAGGGCGTGTCCACACGCCGGTGGGCCTGCATGCCTCACGTCTGGGGGCCAGACCTCCTCCGAGTCCTACGAGATTCAGCCTGAGTCCGTGAGGTGCTCAGTTACCGCCTGTCGCCTCGAGGAGGCACAGCGTAGGGCTTGCTGATGGAGAGGCTATGTACTGACAGGAAGAGACTTACACCTTGCTCTTCTTTTCGCACAGCAGTGCTAGCCAGCGGTGCAGGCCGAAGCCGACACACTAGATGCATCACATCTGCCAATATGACAAACCGATGCAGTATAAAACATAATTAATCAAAAGTAACAACGAATCATAGCATGAAATCAGACATAAAATCTAACCACTTGTTCAAGCAGAGAATGAAGAGATGTTCTCTAAAAGCATATACTCAAAATGCATACAATTTTGCACAACTGACATATCTCATTCTTTTTCTCTGTGTTCGTTTTGAAAAAGGAGGTTGTGATAATCAAATGCATCGTGACAGAATGCACGCGTGCACACACGCACACATACATGCCCCCACCCCTACCCACCCCCACACAGATACAGACACACTCACCACACACACTCACACACACACACACACACACACACACACACACACAC
>CM060305.1:63940663-63960663 GCA_030674185.1 Monoplex corrugatus
CTATTTTGTCTCCTTCAAGTCCGCTCTCAAAACTCACCTTTTCTCCTCTGCATAAAATCCTGACCTCACTCAATCCCCTCTGCAGCCTATCTCCACTCGGAGGGGAATCACATTGCAATATATAATTGTATATAATATGCTCTCTATAATTTTCCATTGTTTTTATTCTTTCTCCCCATTTATAGCTCATGTGTGTTTTGTGCGTGGGTGCGTGTGTGTGCTTGCGTGCGTGCGTGTGTGTGTGTTTCAGCGTTTAGATTTGATTTTATCAAGATTTTGCGCTATATAAATATTGTAATTATAATTATTATTATTATAAATCTCCCTTAGTCCAATAATGATAAGTGTTGATTGAAACCCTTCCGCACCAGAAAACCCAAAAGATCGATAAAACGTCATTTTCTGTGGGATATGGAACTTAGAATGTGATTCAGTTTCTTGTGCTCCTCTCAACTGTGCCAGTAATTACCTCTGTGTCGGACCCTTTGAGCTTGTGAAATCCTCTACACGCTGATAGTGGGTAAGGTGGCGAATGGTGAAGAAAGGGACCTTAAATCAGCTGATACGACCTGAATGACTGGAAGATGGGCAACAAACAGGACAGTTTTCATGTTGCTGGCTGGAATTGACCACAGGACAATAGATCTTGAATCCACAGCTCTATCAACAGAGCCAGCTGGTCCTGAAAAAAATTCAGGCTTGTCTGGGACATGATTGTCTGGAAGACGATAATTCTCTTGAATGAGTTATCTAATAACTATTTTGTCCCAAGCAACAGTTGTTCCAAATGACAGTAATCCAAGAAGTATACATTATTGGCAGACACAGTGTGAATCATTGTTATGTTTTCGCATTTTACATGAAAAGCCATTTTGGTGCTTTTCCACGGCTAATAAGATCTGAGATTTTTTTGTTCAGTATAAATAGTATCCCCATCTTCTGAAAATTCTGTGCTAGAAATTTTCTCTTTTCTGTCACACTGTTTCTACCTTGTTCCTTTGTTGTCTGTCATTTCTTCCTATCGTCTTCTACCTTGCTGATCTATTCACCTGTATGTGTTCGATAAAATCTAACCTATTTTCTCTTAGAATTGATAATTTGGTAGTATACTTAAGTGCTGTTTGGCTTTAGGGAAAATGAGATATGTGGAAGCAATTTTAGGTAATTTAGGCCCATTTTTATATAAGTTTTCGTGTCTTCAGTTATGTTTAAATTTGTATTCAGGTATATTTTTTCATTCCCCTGTGTGATAAATTGGATGGCATGGTTAACTCAAGGGGCATTTCCTTACATTGTATGCATAGATGCATTGATACGTATACTTAATTTTCTTTTCCTTTTTTCCCCCTGTTGAAATATTGGGTATGTTTTAAAAAAGGTCATAGCACTGCCATGGCTCTATGCCGTCGGCTGGGCTTTAAACAAAAATAACAGTAACAGTAACAGTCGGTTTGATTCAGTTTGAGATTGCAGAGACATTTTTCCACAAGACACAATTACACAGGACACCGCCACTGTCGACAATGATGACCAGGTCAAAAAACGCTCGGAGTGAAATGAAGCTGAGACTTGACGTGACCAAAAGTGACAGGCGGAAAACTCCGCTGTTTTCTCCTGTTTACTCTCATGACCCTGCTTTCCATGGCTCACAACATTCCCCTGTCACGAGAGCGGATTTACATTTGATTATTTGATTATCGTTTTTATTTTTTCTTGTTCAAGGAAACTTTTTAGATTGGTGTGTTTGTGGGGAGGGGGGCGTGTGTATGTGTGTTTGTGTGTGTATGTGGGGGGGCGTGTTTGTGTGTGTTTGTGTGTGTGTGTGTGCATGAGTGCGTGTGTGTGTGTGTGCTTTGTGCTTTGTGTGTGTGTGTTTGTGTGTGTGTGTGTGGTTAGTGCGTGCGTGCGTGCGTGTGTGTGTGTGTGTGTGTGTGTGTGTGTGTGTGTGTGTGTGTGTGTGTGTGTGTGTGTGTGTGTGTGTTGTGTGTGTGTGTGACAACAGTTCCCTGTCACGAGAGCGGATTTACATTTGGTTATTTGATTACCATTTTTTGTTGTTTCAGAAAACTTTTTAGATTGGTCTCTCTCACTCTCTCTCTCTCTCTCTCTGTGTGTGTGTGTGTGTGTGTGTGTTTTTCTGTTGTGTTTTCTGTGGGGTGTTTCTGTGTGCGTGTGTATTTGTGTGTGTATGGGTATGTGTTTTGTGTGTGTATGCGTGTTTGTTTGTGTGTCTGTGTGTGTGTGTGTATGTGTGCGTGTATGTTTGTGTGTGTATGGATATGTGTTTGTGTGTGTATTCGTGTTTGTTTGTTTTGTGTGTGTGTGTGTATGTATGTGTGTGTGTGTGTGTGTGTGTGTGTGGTGTGTGTGTGTGTGTTGGAGCACTTTGTTTCACCCAAGAAATTTTTCTAGAACGATGATTTATTTATTTCCCCTACCATTTTACTATACCATTTTACTAATAAATAAATAAAAAATACTTCGGTATGCAAACGCGTCAGGCTTTTCACTCATCCTCACCAAAACAGAGACTGTGTGTTTCAACCAACACCATAGAGCTTCGCTATCCCCGATTATCATCAACAACCAAGAGATCATGACCATACAAAGTTTGCCACTTGCGTAGTACAGTGAACAGCAATGGATCTCTTGATGTTGAAGTAACGCTGACATCTTCAAGGAAGGCTGACCAATAAGTTGTGCAGCAAGATCTGGCATCACGCTGGCTAGTAGTTTGTTTAGTTGCCTGCTTACTTACTTGCTTACTTGCTTGCTTACTCACTTACTTACATATCTATGATTAAGAAAATATTATTATTATTATTATTATTATGAACATTTAGTACGCCTAATCAAATTAATGCCCTAGGCGTTTACAATGGCAAAACATATAACCAGAATCACAAGCACGCACACACACGCCCACAGAAGCACCCACACACACACAAACACACACAAACACACACAAAACACACACACAGCATGACATGCAAATACAATGACACATTGACACTAAGACACTATAATGTCACCATTACATTACATGGGGGGAAGGGGGCAGAGATTACCAGTTTTGGGAAACAGGTGAGTTGATAGATGACTGAGCATTTGGGCATTGACTAGAGTGGGGGGGGGGGGGGGTCTGTCATGTAAGACGAGTTTATACAGAACAGCTAATGTGTTGTGATTCAGACCTTTAATGATTTATTTATTTACTTCATACATATGTCCCTTTTTGAAAATAAGATACACACATACACATGTCATTTACGTGTAGCCAAGATAGTTCCAGTGGTAGGCTAATAAAGTACCAGTATAAAAATAGACTAGGTAAAACATAGTCTAGGTAGGGTCTCAAGACCTGGCAGGCTTAAGGCATGTGCCACGGTCACCATACACGTGGCACCTGTGACGTTAGTGCATATGGAATTCGTTCCGAGCGCGGAGACGTCATCTCGAGAAACTGAAACTGCTGTGCGCCCTGCTGTACTGCTGTGAGACACGAAGTATCTACGAACATCACCATCATCATCATCATTATCATCATGTGTCCTGCCGCATGGCGTAGGTGATCACGGCCCTCCATTCGAATCTGTCCGTTGTCGCTGCAAGTACATCTCCCTAGCTCTCTGTCCTCAACCACCCTGCCAGTCCGTCCAATATTTTCTACGAACACTGCATTAAAAATGTCTACGTATGATCTGCAACTTGCGGGACGACTGGGTTGCCAGTCGTCAGGCTCCAAAATATGTATGGCACGTCAAGTAACACGTGCCTGCAGGATAGGTCTTGTATCCCACATGAAGACCCACACCAGGTGATAACCAGCATGCCTACTCACATAACAGATAGGCGTGAAAGTCCATCATTATCACGGTACATATGTTAATGTGATAGCATCTATCCCACGTTCACATTTTGTGCAAGATGTTTGCAATTCATTTTTTTCTTTAACACAACCAATGTATAATGAGTTCTTTGGCTGAATGGAAAGGAAAACGGAAGCCGCATATAACTGTTCTTATATCATGGTCCGAAAAGCCTAAAAAGTGCCATACCTAGACACTGACAAAGCCTATGGATCACAAAAACACCATCTATGAGAAGTGTTGCTTGACAAGAAAAGAACAAAAATCTGTCAACAAATCTAAACGTGACATGGTCAAAACCTTCGCGAAAAGAAATGGCCTGACACCCCATCGCGTGACGTCAGGGAAATGGCCGACTGCCTAGCAAGACGCTTAGTGAGTGTCTGGCTTCGTAAGGTACAACACTGACAGCCTATTTTTTTAGTATCTGTTCTATATCTCTCGCCGACGCTTTCGGCAAATTAACTTTTGTAAACGTCACGTCCACGAAATCTATAAATACTCACATAAATCATGGTTTTCTTTGAAATTTTTAGCAGGAACTGGCTAAACCAGAAACAAGAAAAGTAATAAAACGGTGGTCAGTTGTGAAGCATACAAACAAAAACGGCAATTACAGAAATCACTGTTCACACAGATGGACACATACGCACAGATTGACAAGGGCAGCTTTAGACAGAAAGAGACAGACAGGCTGTGTGTGTGTGTGTGTGTGTGTGTGTGTGTGTGTGTGTGTGTGTGTGTGTGTGTGTGTGTGTGTGTGTGTCTGTCTGTCTGAGAGAGAGAGAGAGAGAGAAAGAGAGAGAGTGAGTGAGAGAGAGAGTGACAGAGAGAGAGAGAGAGTGTGTGTGTGTGTGAGTGAGAGAGAGAGAGAGAGAGAGAGAGAACAGACAGACACACAGATAGACAGATGGACGGACGGACGGACGGACGGATGAACGAGCGGACGGACAGACAGACTGACAGACAGACAGACAGACAGACAAGCAGACAGACAGACAGACAGACAGAGACAGACAGACAGACAGACAAAGACGATGAAGGCAGTAACTCAGTGATACATAGACACAAACAAATAATAGATCACTTACCATGAGCTTTCGGGTGGAAACAATCAAACTCTTTTGGTGAATGTCTTCACTTTCCTAACATTATTTGCTGTAGATTCCTCGTCTGTGAACGTTTTACACGATAAATGTTCAAAAAATTATTCACCGCTGGTTGGCGACACATTTGACAGCCATCTCATCATAATTAGCTCCACAGTCCTCACAGTTTTTGGGGGTCATGCCCAGGTCTGAGAACCATTGCCTGGCCAGATGCATGGTAAGTGTTCTCTTGCTACTGCAAGTTGAAAATTCCTGTTCCTGTTTACAGCTGGAAGATCTTGAAGACCTGGGTGACATTGCCAACAGCATAATCTGAAGGCCAGTTCAATCCTCCCCTGTCCAGTGTTGACAGGTAGGTGGAACAGTCCTCTGTAGCCTCTACCTGTAGTTACAGTCTTCGCTAAGGTGACTGACATTCTGCACAATCTGTTTGGCGCACAACCTTTGAAACACAATAGACAGAGACAAACACCAACACAGTTAACTGCTCACTGTTAAGTTCATCACTGTGATATTGTTTTTAAAATAGGTAGAAATTTCTGAATGTCTTCACCAGAGGATGAAATCAGATGGCTCCTCGCATTTGCAATGGTTCCAAGATGTCTTCATGATGGAGTGCATCGTTGGAAGCTGAAATCATTTGTAGAACACTCATCAGTTTGAAATTTGTTCTCTCCTTCTAGCAGATGCTGTACTGAATCATGAAAGTTGCACCCACTCATTTTCCTGTACTGGCTGAATCTGAATTCCAAGTTGTCAATCTGAAACTGGCCAAGCAAGACATATCTCAACTGTTTTTCTTGCAGAAGGTGGATGGTCTGTTCAATGAATCGATCCTTAGAGCAACAAAGCTATATCTCGATGGCTGCCATTTGAAAAGTTCAGAGCTACACTCATTTGACAAGGTTGGAAGCTCATGAAAATCAGATTCTCAAGTAAAATAATCACAATTTGGTGAGAATGTAGAAAATCCTGTTTACACTTGTACGTCACAAAATGGTTGCCGCTTATAAACTGAAAATGGATTAAAAATCATTTTAAAATCGATAGTCTGTTGTTGGTTAACTTTTGTTTCAGAAAGAGGACAGAAATTTTGAGCAACAACGGACTACTGTGAGATGTTCTGGTTTTGCATGAAAGGAGACTCCAAGAATACAGACACAGATTTAGGCAACAACCCTGTATCTATTCAATAACCCGTTGTACCGTAACATGATGAATAAAATTGCATACACATGAATTGTTATTCAAACAAAAATATTGGGTGAGATCTGTAAGATAATGTGGTGAAAAGCAATCACTCTGTGCACAGGCAACACTGGTTTACAGTTCTAGTAGTCTGTTGTTGCAGAAACTATTCCTTCCCTGTTGGTACTGAAGTGTGGGGTGAAGAAGGCGGCATTTTACAGTGATCCAGTCTTCCTCGTGAGAAGCCTGGAAACTCGTTTTGTGCAACAACGGTTTTTATAGTATAACTTTCAAATTTGATAAACAGCTTCCTTGGCATTTTGTTATCATGAATTTTATAGTAATATCTACCACATATAAAAAATATTGAAAAATGCAAATTTTTTTTAGATAGACCGTTGTTGCTCTAAGGCATCGGAATGCTGCCAGAGTGTGCATCAAGGCTGTCATTGTTTCAGTGGAAAGTGTCCCTTCTTTTGGCCTCAAGTAATGGTGTTGTTTCTTCTTTTGTTTGCGTTGTTTTGTCTTTGTTTAGTTGTTTCTTTGTTGTTGGAGTTATTTCTGATTTTCATTTTCAGTTTCTTTTTTTTTTCTGTTGTTTATTCTTTTTGTCAACGATTTTTTTTTGCGTTGCTTCTTCTGTATATTGGTGTTGTTTCCTTTTTCATTGGCACTGTTTCTTCTTTTTGTTGGTGTTGTGTTTTTCTTTTTGTTGGCGTTGTTTCTTCTTTTCGGTGTTGTTTCTTCTTTTTGTTGGCGGTATTTCTACTTTTTGTTGGCGTTGTTTTTTTCTTTTTGAAGTTGTTTGCTTTTTGTTGTTGGCGTTGTTTGTTTTTTCTTTGTTATTGTTGCTTCTTCTTTTTGTTGGCGTTCTTTCTTCTTTTCATCGGTGTTGTTTGTTCTTTTTCTTGGTGTCGTTTCCTCGTTTTGTTGGCGTTGTTTGTTCTTTTTGTTGGCATTGTTTGTTCTTTTTGTTGGCGTTATTTGTTCTTTTTGTTGACGTTGTTTGTTCTTTTTGTTGACGTTGTTTGTTCTTTTTGTTGACGTTGTTTGTTCTTTTTGTTGACGTTGTTTGTTCTTTTTGTTGGCGTTATTTGTTCTTTTTGTTGACGTTGTTTGTTCTTTTTGTTGACGTTGTTTGTTCTTTTTGATGGCGTTGTTTGTTCTTTTTGTTGACGTTGTTTGTTCTTTTTGATGGCGTTGTTTGTTCTTTTTGTTGACGTTGTTTGTTTTGTTGTTGTTGACGTTGTCTGTTCTTTTTGATGGCGTTGTTTGTTCTTTTTGTTGACGTTGTTTTTTCTTTTTGTTGGCGTTATTTCTTCTTTTTGGTGATGTTTCTTCTTATTGTTGATATTGTTATTTTCTTTTTGTTGATGTTGTTTCTTCCTTTTGGTAATGTTTCTCCTTTTTGTTGGCGTTGTTTCTTCTTTTGAAGTTGTTTGCTTTTTTCGTTGTTGTTGCTTCTTCATTTTGCTGGCGTTGTTTCTTTTTTCTTTGTTGTTGTTGCTTCTTCATTTTGTTGGCGTTGTTTCTTCTTTTTGTCGGTGTAGTTTCTTCTTTTTTTGTGTCGTTTCTTCGTTTTGTTGGCGTTGTTTGTTCTTTTTGTCCGTGTCGTTTCTTCTTTTTGTTGGCATTGGTTCTTCGTTTTGTTGGCGTTGTTTGTTCCTTTTGTTGGCGTTGTTTGTTCTTTTGTTGGCGTTGTTTCTTCTTTTTGTTGTTGTTGTTTCTTGTTTCGTTCTTTTTTTGCTTCAACTTTTTGGTGGTGTGGCTTCTTATTTCTGTTGGTGTTGTTCTTCTTTTACCGTTGTTTCTTCTTTTTGTTGGCGTTGTTTCTTCTTTTTGTTGGTCTTGTTTCTTTTTTTTATTTTGTTGGTGTTGTTTCTTCTCTTTGTTGGCGTTGTTTCTTCTTTTTGTTGGTCTTGTTTCTTTTTTTTGTTTTGTTGGTGTTGTTTCTTCTTTTTGTTGATGCTGGTTGTTCTCTTTGTTTTCGTTGTGTCACCGTTTTGTTGATGACATTTCGTCTTTTTGTTGGTGTTGCTTCTTCTTTTTGTTAGTGTTGTTTCTTCTGTTGGTGTTGTGTCTTCTTTTTGTTGGTGTTCTTTCTTTCGTTTGTAGGTGTCGTTTCTTATTTTTGTTGTTGTTTTTCTTTTTGTTGGCATTGTTCTGTTTGTTGGCGTTGTTTCTTACTTTTTGGGATGTTGTTCCTTCTTTTTGTTGGAGTTGTAATTCTTCTTGTTGGTGTTGTTTCTTCCTTTTATTTATTTATTTATTTTTTTTTTTATTAATGTTGTTTCTTTCTTGCTGTTGTTGTTGACGTTGTTTCTTATTTTTGTTGGTGTTGTTTCTTCTTTTTGTGTGTTTATTATTTCTGCTGGCATTGTTTCTTATTCTTATCGGTGTGTATCTTCTATTTGTTGACGTTGTTTCTTCTTTAGGTTGGTGCTGTTTGTTCTTTTTGTTGACTTTGTTTCTTATTTTTGTTGGCGTTGTTCCTTCTGTTTATTGGCGTTGTTTCTTTTTTTTGTGTGGTGCTGTTTCTTCTGTTTGTTGCCGTTGTTTGTTCTGTTTGGATGATGTTTTATTTTTGTGTTGACGTTGTTTCTTCTGTTTGTTTCTCCTTTTTGTTGCGTTGATTCCTTTGTTTGTTAGCTTTGTTTCTTCTGTTTGTTGACGTTGTCTCTTCTGCTTGTTGACTTTGTTTCTTATTTTTGTTGGCGTTGTTTCGTATATTCATTGGCGTTGTTTCTTCTGTTTGTTGACGTTGTTTCTCCTGTTTGTTGACGTTGTTTATTCTGTTTGTTGACGTTGTTTCTTCCGTTTGTTGACGTTGTTTCTTCTGTTTGTTGACGTTATTTCTATTGTTTGTTGACGTTGTTTCTCCTGTTTGTTGACATTGTTTCTTGTGTTTGTTGACATTGTTTCTTCTGTTTCTTGACGTTGTTTCTTCTGTTTCTTGACGTTGTTTCTCCTGTTTCAGCTAAAAACCTTGGTGTCTGCATTGACTCTACCCTCTCCATGAACAACTTTGTTTCTCAAACTGCCAGATCTTGCTACTATCACCTCCATCGTATAAGCTTGATCAGGAAGTATCTCTCTGTGGAAACAACTGCAAAACTCGTTCTCTCCTTCATAATGTCTCGCATTGACTATTGCAATTCACTCCTGTCTGGTCTTCCTGCCTCCACCATTCACATCCTACAGCGCATTCAAAACAATGCTGTACGCCTTGTACTCAAAAAGAAATATCTCCTCTCTCTGGCACAACTTCACTGGCTCCCTGTATCAAAGCGCATACAGTACAAACTAGACACCATTGTTTTTTCTTTTTGTTGACGATGTTTTTTCTTTTTGTTGACGATGTTTTTTCTTTTTGTTGGCGTTGTTTTTTCTTTTTGTTGGCGATGTTTTTTTCTTTTTGTTGGCGATGTTTTTTCTTTTTGTTGACGATGTTTTTTCCTTTTTGTTGGCGATGTTTTTTCTTTTTGTTGACGTTGTTTTTTCTTTTTGTTGGCGATGTTTCTTCTTTTTGTTGGCGTTGTTTCTTCTGTTTGTTGGCGATGTTTCTTCTGTTTGTTGGCGTTGTTTCTTCTGTTTGTTGGCGTGTTTCTTCTGTTTGTTGGCGTTGTTTCTTCTTTGTTGGCGTTGTTCTTCTGTTTGTTGGCGTTGTCACTTCATTTTGTTGGCGTCGTCACTTCATTTTGTTGGCGTCGTCACTTCATTTTGTTGCGTGGTCACTTGTTTTTCTTGGCGTTTGTGTTTCTTTTTGTTGGGATTGTTTGTTCTGTTTGTTGGTGCTGTGTCTTCTTTTTGTTGACTTGTTTTTTCTATTGTTGACGTCGTTTATTCTGTTTTTTGACGTTGTCTCTTCTGTTTGTTGACGTTGGTTCTTTTGTTGACGTTGTTTCTTCTGTTGTCTCTTCTGTTTGTTGACTTGTTTTCTTCTGTTTGTTGGTGTTTTTTCTTCTGTTTGTTGTGTTGTTTCTTCTGTTGTTGCGTTGTTCTCTGTTCGTTGCGTTGTTTCTATTTGTTGTGTTGTTTTTTCTTTCTGGTGTTGTTTCTTCTTTTTGTGGTGTTATTTCTTTTGTTGGCGTCATATCTTCTTTTTGCTGACGTTTTTTTCTTTTTTTTGTTTATTTGTTGGCGTTGTGTTTTCTTTTTGTTGGCGTTGTTTCTTCTTTAGGTTGGTGCTATTTCTTCTTTAGGTTGGTGCTGTTTTTTCTTTAGTTGGTGCTGTTTCTTCTTTAGTTGTGCTGTTTTTTCTTTAGTGTTGGTGCTGTTTTTTCTTTAGTTGTGCTGTTTTTCTTTAGGTTGGTGCTGTTTTTTCTTTAGGTTGTGCTGTTTTTTCTTTAGGTTGGTGCTGTTTGTTTCTTTTTTTGTTGGTGCTGTTTTTCTTTGGTTGGTGTTTTCTTCTGTATTGTGCTGTTTTTCTTCTTTGTTGGTGCTATTTCTTCTTTGTTGGTGCTGTTGTTTTTCTTTAGTGTTGGGTTGTTTTCTTTGTTGGTGCGTTTTTCTTTAGGTTTGTTGCCGTTGTTTCTTCTTTAGTTGGTCGTTGTTTCTTTTGTTGTGTTTGCGTTTTGTTGTCTTTTTTCTTTGGTTGGTGTTGTTTCTTCTTTGTTGTGTGCGTTGTTTCTTCTGTTTGTTTGGTTGTTGTTTTTTTGTTGTCTGTTTCTTTGTTGCGTTGTTTTCTTCTGTTTGTTGCGTTGTTTCTTCTGTTGTTGGCTTGTTTCTTCTGTTTGGTTGGCGTTTGTTGTTTCTTCTGTTTGTTGGCGTTGTTTCTTCTGTTTGTTGGCGTTGTTTCTTCTTGTTTGTTGCGTTTTTTTTTTGTTGTTGGCGTTGTTTCTTTTTGTTGCGGTTGTTTCTTCTGTTTGTTGGCGTTGTTTCTTCTGTTTTGTTGGCTTTTGTTCTTCTTGTTTGTTGGCGTTGTTTCTTCTTCTGTTTGTTGGCGTTGTTTCTTCTGTTGTTGGGTTGTTTTCTTCTGTTTTTGCGTTTGTTTCTTCTGTTTGTTGGCGTTGTTTTCTTTTTGTTGGCGTTGTTCTCTTTTGTTTGTTGGCGTTGTTTTCTTTGTTTGTTGGCGTGTTTTCTTCTTTTGTTGGCGTTGTTTCTTTTGTTTGTTGGCGTTGTTTCTTCTGTTTGTTGGCGTTTGTTTCTTCTGTTTGTTGGCGTTGTTTCTTCTTGTTTTGTTGCGTTGTTTCTTCTGTTTGTTGGCGTTTTTCGTTTTCGTTCTGTTTTTGTTGGTGCGTTGTTTCTTCTGTTTGTTGTGCGTTGTTTTCTTCTTTTTGTTTGCGTTTGTTTCTTTCTGTTTGTTGCGGTTTTTCGTTTGTTGGCGTTGTTTCTTCTTTTGTTGGCGTTGTTTCTTTTGTTTGTTGTGTTCTTTTTTTTCTTCTGTTTTTTGCGTTGTTTCTTCTTTTTGTTGGCGTTGTTTTTCTTTTGTTGGTTGTTTCTTCTTTTTGTTGGCTTGTTTCTTTGTTGTTGGCGTTTGTTTCTTTTTGTTGACGATGTTTTCTTTTTTGTTGGCGATGTATTATCTTTTTTTGGTGTGTTTTCTTTTTGCGTGTATTCTTGGGCTGTTTGTTGGCGTGTTTCGTCTGTTGTTTGGCTTGTTCTTCTTGTTTGTTGCGTTGTGTTCTTTGTTTGTTGCTTGTTTCTTGTTATTAGCTGTTTTTTCTTCTTTAGCTTGCGTATTTCTTCTTTTGTTGGACAGATGTGTTCTTTCTGTGTTGTTGCGTTTGTTTCTTCTGTTTGTTGGCGTATGTTTCTTCTGTTTGTTGGCGTTGTTTTCTTCTTTTGTTAGCGTTGTTTCTTCTGTTTGCTGGCGTTTGTTTCTTCTGTTTGTTGGCGATGTTTCTTCTGTTTGTTGGCGTTGTTTCTCTGTTTTGTTGCGTTGTTTCTTCTGTTTGTTGGCGTTGTTTCTTCTGTTTGTTGGCGTTGTTTCTTCTGTTGTTGGCGTTTGTCATTCATTTTGTTTGGCGTTCGTCACTTCATTTTGTTGGCGTCGTCACTTCATTTTGTTGGCGTGTCACTTGTTTTTCTTGGCTTTGTGTTTCTTTTTGTTGGCATTGTTTGTTCTGTTTGTTGGTGCTGTGTCTTCTTTTTGTTGACTTTGTTTTTTCTATTGTTGACGTCGTTTTATTCTGTTTTTTGCGTTGTCTTTTCTGTTGTTGACGGTGTTGTTCTTTTTGTTGACGTTGTTTCTTCTGGGTTGTCTCTTCTGTTTGTTGACTTTGTTTCTTCTTTTGTTGGTGTTGTTTCTTCTGTTTGTTGGTGTTGTTTCTTCTTTTGTTGGCGTTGTTTCTTTCTTTTGTTGGCGTTTTTTTTATTGTTGTTTGTTGTTGTTTCTTTCTGGTTGTTGTGTTTCTTCTTTGGTTGGTGTATTTCTTCTTTAGGTTGGGTCATTTTTTTTTAGTTGGCGTTTTTTTGTTTCTTTTTTTTTTTAGGTTGGTGCGTTGTTTTTTCTTTAGGTTGGGTTGTTTTCTCTTAGGTTGGTGCTGTTTTTCTTTAGGTTGGTGCTGTTTTTTTTCTTTAGGTTGGTGCTGTTTCTTCTTTAGGTTGGGTGTCTGTTGTTTTTCTTTTCTAGGTTGGTGCTTTTTTTTTCTTTAGGTTGGTGCTTTTTTTCTTTAGGTTGGTGCTGTTTTTCTTTAGGTTGGTGCTGTTTTTTTCTTTAGGTTGGGTGCTGTTTTCTTCTTTAGGTTGGTGCTGTTTTTCTTTAGGTTGGTGTTTTTTCTTCTTTAGGTTGGTGTGTTTTTCTTTAGGTTGGTGCTTTTCTTCTTTAGGTTGGTGCTGTTTTTTCTTGGTTGTGCATTTCTTCTTTAGGTTGGTTGCTGTTTCTTCTTTAGGTTGTGGCTATTTCTTTTAGTTGGTCTGTTTTCTTTTAGGTTGGTTGCTGTTTTTCTTCTTTAGGTTGGTGCTTTTCTTTTTTAGTGTTGCTGTTTTTCTTGGGTTGTGCTGTTTCTTTTAGTTGGTGCGTTTCTTCTTTAGGTTGGTCTGTTTTTTCTTTAGGTTGGCTGTTTTTTTCTTTGGTTGGTGCTGTTTTCTTTTTAGGTTGGTGTGTTTTTCTTTAGGTTGGTGTGTTTCTTCTTTGGTGTGCTGTTTCTTCTTTTTGTTGACTTTGTTTTTCTTTTGTTGGCGTTGTTCTTCTGTTTGTTGACGTTGTTTTGTTCTGTTTGTTGGCGTCATTTCTTCTTTTTGTTGACGTTTTTTTCTTTTTTTTTGTTGCGTGTTTTTTCTTTTTGTTGCGTTGTTTCTTCTTCGGTTGGTGTTTTCTCTTAGTTGTGTTGTTTCTTCTTTAGGTTGTGCTGTTTCTTCTTTTTGTTGACTTGTTTTTCTTTTTGTTGATGTTGGTTCTTTTTGTTGATGTTTTTCTTCTGTTTGTCCTTCTGTTTGTTGACGTTGTTTCTTATAGTCATTGGTGTTGTCTTCTCCTTTGTTGGCGTTGTTTTTTTCGTTTTGTTTGGGCTTTGTTTCTTCTCTTTGTTGGCGTGTTTTTTCTTTTTGTTGGCGTTGTTTCTTCCTTTTGGTGTTGTTCTTTTTGGTTGGTGTGTTGTTTTTTTCCTTTGGTGTTGTTCTTTTTTTGTTGATGTTTCTTCTTTTTGGTGTTGTTTGTTATTTTTGTTGACATTGTTTCCCTTTTCTTGGAGTTGTTTGTTACTTTCGTTGACAATATTTCTTCTTTTGGTTGGCGTTGTTTTTCTTTTCGTTGGCGTTGTTGTGTTGTTGTTTTTTTTTTGTTGGCGTTGGTTCTTCTGTTTGTTGACGTTGCTTGTTCTTATGTTGGTGCTGTCATTTGTTGTCGTTGTTTGTTCTGTTTGTTGACGTTGTTTCTTCTTTTGGTGTTGTTTATTCTTTTTGTTGGAACTGTTCTTTTTGATGACCTTGTTTCCGGTTTTTGGCGTTGTTTGGTCTTTTTTGTGGTGCAGTTTGTTGTCTTTTTGTGTGTCGTTGTTTTGTTCTCTTTTCTTTTTTTCTCTATTTTTGCGTTGTTTTCCTTCTTTTTGTTGGCGTGCGTTTGTTCCTTTTGTTAAAGTTGTTTCTTCTTTTTGATAGCATTTTTCCTTATTTTGTTGGCGTTTTCTTTTTATTTCTTGACGCAGTTTCTTTTTTGTTGGGAAAACTGGAACCACATAATCGAGTCTTAATCATTTTACGAGTGCATCGTTGAGGGTGTTGTTCAAAGCGCCCAACGTACACCAGAAGTGTGTGTATCTCGCGGGCCTGATTGATACCAGGGTATATTATGATAGCAAGTAGAGAGCACAGCCTTGTCACGCAGTCTTAATCCTAGGTGGAACGTCATGGCATCACGGCTATCATTCCCATCGTCATCATCATAACATTGTAAAACGTGTCCCAGCTTCTGTGGCCATTGATGTGCGGTAAACTATAGGACAGAGAGTAAGGGGAAACTACTTGATTGCGATAATCCTTGAAATCATCACTAGTAGGAGGAGTAGTAGTAATAGAATTACTATTATCATTTCATTATCATTTTATTATTATTCTATAATAGCAACAACAACATAACATACAACATACAATATTGTTGGTGTTATTGTTGTTACTATTATAATCGTTACACCATGATCATCGACATTCTAGAGAAAATCGGAACGTTAATGTAAAGACTCTCTCTCTTCCTCTCTCCCAACACACATACACACACACACACACACACACACACACACACACACACACACACACACACACACGCACGCGCACGCGCCACATACATACACGCACACACACAAACAAACACACATACACACGCACACGCTGAAAGAGAGAATTGAAGACACCAACCAGTTTTGTTAATTTGTACGATCAGTGGCTAACATAACTTAAAGCTATTCTGAAGATTGGAGCGTTGGCCATATTGTTTAGAGTACTTGCTGCCTGGCAATCCAGAAGCTTTGGTATTCAATTCTTGGTACAAGGGATTTCTCTGCACAACGACACCCCCCTGCCATAATCTTCCACTCGACCTTGAGTGTTGGTTATGGGTGCAAGTCTTTTGGACGAGATGTAAGCCGATGTCTCATGCGCAACATGTTCTTAAAGCACGTAAACGATTCCATGGCAACAAGAGTTATCATTCCTAAGAAAAATCCGTAGAAAAACCTATTCTCACAGGTACAGAAACATACACAGGTGCAGGGGGTGTGGTGAGGGTGATGGAGGCGGAAGACAGGAACGAAAAGAGATGACCCACTACAATGGCGATATGCTTTTGCTCAAATAAGGAAATCCGCATTTTGCATACACCCCCAAAACAAACAAATAAACAAACAAACAAACAACAAACATACATACAAAAACAAACAAACAACAAACAAACAAAAGCAATTACTCTCATCCCAAATACAGCCTCACCAAAGCAGGTAAACTTACCTCATCAAAAGTCCACATTCACAATTATCCCCCTTCATCTTCATACATGTGTTATGATCAAATCCTATGCTGTATGCTGTATAACGCAAATCAACGGAATCAATAAATAGATACATTGATGCTTGGGTACCATCAAGCCTGTGCTAATAATTCACGAGACAGCGTGGCCTATAACCTTCAACCTTGATCTGGAACTAAAATGTAATTATGAATACACTCCGTTACCAGTTCAAGTCACTTAACCGCTGAACGTGTCGAAGTTTAATAAGTGTGGCGAACTTTGGAGGTCAAACAGGGACCTGCGCAATTGTCTTCAGAACCAAGTAGCCGCACGTGCTACATGTACAGCAGTGTGTTTATAGGATCGTGACCTCTGCTCATGCAGGCCACAAAGCTTTCCCTCCTTATATCCCGTCACACCCCTCCCTCATTGTCTTTCCTTTGTGTGTATCTCCCGCTTTTTCTCTCTGTCTCGTGTCTCACTGACTCTCTTTGTGACATTCGGTTCAGAAGACACACACACACACACACACACACACAACACACACACAACACACACACACCACACACACGCACAGAGAGAGAGAGAGAGAGAGAGAGAGAGAAGAGAGAGAGAGAGAGACTGTCTGTGTGTTTGTGTATGTGTGTGTGCGTGTGTGTGTGTTTGTGTGTGCATGCGTGCGCGTGTGGCGTGCGCGCGCGCGCGCGTGTGTGTGTGTGTGTGTGTTCGTTCCTTGATTTAACGTCTTTTCACTATAAGTGATATTAGACGGGTAAAAATGGCATGCAGGATGAATTTTTTTGGGGGGGGGGGGAGGGGACAGAGGGGAACAGAGTAAGAGACGGAAAAAAAATTAAAAGGAATCGGCAAGGTTTTTAGAAAAAGGATATGGATGAACAGAGAAATGAAACTAGAACAACGCTAACATTAAATGTAAAAGAAAACATCGTCATAAAAAACAAAACAAAACAAAATAAAATAATAATAATTAAAATAATAACCTTAAAGTAACGCATTAACAGGACTGTGAACCAATGATTCTGAAATTTTAACTAACAGAACTTGATCTGATATTACTTCTTTAAAATGCTTTTCAAGATAGTTTCCTTGTGTAAACATCTTTGGTAAGAAATAACGAAGCTTTCTGCAGTAAAACAAACAGTGATACAATGTGAATTGTTCACCACAAATACATAAAACGTTTTTACAATATTTAGTTTTCAAAGCGTTCATTTGAATACGAAAATATGTGGTAACAATTGATCTCAAATGATATAACGAAGAATACTGCATTTTTTTATAGATATTTTGAACTGAAAGTTTGATTCTTTTTTGGGACACAAATTTTTCATTTAAATGTTCATGAAATCGAATCCATGATGCTAATTCTAGCGAGTTGTAAGCTTCTTTTACCGAGGTGTTAACATGTAATTCTATGGAATTTTCAGAATTGAGTGCATCGGATTTAGCTGCTCTGTCAACTACGTTGTTGCCGTGAAGACCAACGTGAGAAGGCACCCAGCATAAACTGATTTCCGAGCCATTTATCTTTAAACAGTGTATTAGATGATTTGCCTCAATTATTAAATCAGGTCTTGTGTCTGTATCAAAAGACTGTAAGGCATATAATACAGATTTTGAATCAACAAAGAGAACTACTTTGAAAGACACAGGCCGAAGGCTTATTAAATAATGCAACGCTTGAACAACAGCGACCAGTTCTGCTGTATATATAGATATATTTGCCCCAATGGAAAAAGACTTTTTAATGTTAAATTTTGGAACATAAAACGCTGCTCCAGCGCTCTGATTTGCTAAGACTGACCCATCGGTAAAAATGTGGAGGTGGGTACGGTACTTTTCATCGATGTGTTCACAAGCTGTGGATAGCGTAATGTTGACATTATCATCTCTTTTAACGTCTGCTCGAGATCAAACGTGGCCTTTAGCATTTCCCATGTAGGGATAGGCGTTAACGTTGGTTTCTCGGCTATTTCATCCATAGTTATGTTGGATTGTTTGATCAGGTCAGATATGTAAGTTGCGGTTGTAATTTGTGATGAAATGTTTTTTGCTCGTTTTGGAAAGTCAATATCAGACCTGATTTTAATTTCTTTGCTCACAAAATTATTCGCTTGTGAAGTAGTTCTAATTGCAAGCTTTGCTGTAGCTAGCTCACGATGGTTCTTTAGAGGTAGAATTCCAGCAGCTTTGTACGTTACCAAGTAGAAGCATGAGTTGGTACACCTAGTGCAATTTTAAGACTTTTGCAGTCCAAGTTCTGAATCTTTTTTTAGTAAATATTTAGGTGCATTGAAAAAAACTTCTTGCGCGTAGGATAATTTAGACCTGACCAGCGCTGTTGACAGATGAATCAGTATATTTGTATCCATTCCCCAGGGTAATTTGCTTATTATCTTTAGAAAATTGAAGGTTTTTCGTGCTTTTGTTAAAATATAATCAAAATGGACATTCCAGCTTAATTTCGATGTGATGTAAACTCCCAGAAATTTTACGACCTGTTTGTAATTTAACACTTCACCAAGCAATTTGAAAGTAAGTAAGTTATTTGAGTTACCACCAGGATCAAACAGCATCATGTTAGTTTTTTCTGCCGACAATGACAGACCATTTTCTAACATATAGTTTCCAAGGTTATCAAGATCAATTTGATACAATTTCCTGATGTAATTCCGTGTTCTCTGTGGAGTTGTCTTTTTTAAAGTGATATTCATCCAAGTACATATATCATCAGCATACTGTACTAAAACAACACGATTTGAAAGAGCTTTAGGAAGATCCTGTATAAGAATATTAAACAAAATAGGTGCTATCACTGAACCTTGTGAAATTCCCATGTCGAGGCGTCGTGAAGTAGAATAACTAGCTTCCACTCTAGCCCGTATTGTTCTATTAGCTAAAAAAGATTTAATGTAATTGTACATATTGCCAGATAAACCAACAGATTTTAGCTTGAACAATAGACGTTTATGCCAAACTTGATCGTAAGCTTTTTTTACATCAAAGAAAGTAGCTAAAACACTTTTTCTGCGGGCAAACTGTTGTTTGATCTGAGTTGTAAGTTTAACCAGGTGTTCAACTGCGGATCTCCCTTTTCTAAAACCCGCCTGGTTTACCAGAATAACGTTATTTTTATCACAGTAGTGTAAAAGTCTGTTTAAGATCAATCTTTCCATTAGTTTGCTCGTGTGGGACGTCAAAGCAATGGGTCTGTAACTGTTTTTATCAGTTTTCGATTTTCCTGCTTTTAATATCGGTATAACTATAGACTTTTGCCAGATTTGTGGTACAGTTCCGCTAACCCAGCATTTCTGCAGAATTTTGTGTAGGAAAATAAGATAGTTTTCAGGGAGATGTTTAATCATTTCAGCCAAAACTGCATCAACACCTACCGAACTCGTTTTGTTGTGTAGAAACAGTATTGCGTTTTTTAGCTCTTCTAAGGTGATTGGAGAATTAAGCCAGAGATCATTCTGAGGTATTGGATCAGTGTAGATTGGGTTGTTATCTTCCATTTCTCTGTGATGTTTGCAGTCTGGAGATAAACCTTCAACTTTTACTGTTTTTAGCAAATAATTCCACAAAAGTTTCTGCTTTGTCCATGTCTGAAGGAAATGTGTTACATGTTTCTGTTATTATCGGACACCTTTGTAGGTTGGTTCCATTCTTCATTTGATTCATTTTCGTCCAGACTTTATGGAAATCTTTGAAATCTGAAATTTGTTTTGTGCAGAATGATGCCCAATAATCTTTCTTCGCTTCAGCGATGATTTTGTTACATTGGATGTTAGCTTTTTTCATTTCCACATGATCTTCAGGTTTCCGCTTTTGATGTAGATTTTGAATTTCTCCCTTTTATATTGAACTGCTTTCTCACATGCCTCTGTCCACCAAACATTACCCAATCGATTATTCGATCTAGAAGTTTTGAGTTTCGGAATTGATACGCTGCAGCGGCTAGAATTGACTCTTGGAATTTAGAAAACATAATGTCTACATTTTCACTTTCATAATGTCTGTAATCCTGATTAGCAAGAGCAGTTCGAAATAAGGACCAGTCTGCACGCTTTGTAATTATATTTTGGAATAATATCAGGAGAGCTGTCTTTCATCCTGATGTTTTTGTCAGTTATGGTTATGATGATAGGTAGATGATCGCTTCCCAAAGTGTCTCTGTGTTTCCCAGGTACAGGATGGTGCTAATTCTGGTGATATCAGAGACAAATCGATGGCTGTCGCCCTATGTTTGGAGACATCAGGGATCCTAGTGACACTACCATCATTTAAAAGGTAAAGTGTTGTGTGTGTGTGTGTGTGTGTGTGTGTGTGTGTGTGTGTGTGTGTGTGTGTGTGTGTGTGTGTGTGTGTGTGCGCGCGCGCGTGCGTGAGTGTAAGATGGAAAGCAGTAGTAGCACAGGAGGTAAGTTCAAT
>CM060305.1:63965663-63968163 GCA_030674185.1 Monoplex corrugatus
TATGCTGGGTTTTAGTTTGCTAGCTCGAACTGAATTCAAGACAATAGAATCTTGCATCTTCAGAAATGATTGGACAATGTTGGGTGATTGGATAATAGAAATTATTAAACAATAGGAATGTTGAGCAATGTAAATGACTGGACACTGGGAATAATCACACAATGGGAATGGTTAGACTATGGGAATGGTTAGACTATGGGATTGGTTAGACTATGGGAATGGTTAGACTATGGGATTGGTTAGACTATGGGAATGGTTAGATAATGAGATGATTGGATAATGGAAATGATTAAACAATGGGAATGATTGGATAACGGGAATGATTGGACAATGGGAATGATTAAACAATAAGAAAATTGGACATTGGAAATAATTAAACAATGGGAATGATTGGACAAAACAATGAGAATGGTTAGACAATGGGAATGATTAACAATGGGAATGATTAAATAATGTGAATGATTGAACAATGAGAATGATAGGACAATGGGAATGATTAGACAATGGGAATGACCAAACAATGAGAATGACTGGACAGTGGAAATAATTGGATGATGGGAATGATTGGATAATGGGAATGATTAGACAATGGAAATGATAAACAATGGAATGATTAAATGAGAATGATTGGAAATCGGAATGATTGGATAATGGAATGATTGGACATTGGAATGATTGGACATTGGGAATGATTGGATAATCGGAATAATTGGACAATGGGAATAACAAGATGATGGAAATGATTGGATAATGGGAATGATTAAACAATGGGAATGTTTGGACAATAGGAATGACTGGACAGTGGGAATGATTTGGACAATAGGAACGACTGGACGATGAAATGACTGGACATGGGGCTGTTCGGAAAATGGGGACTGTTCAGACAACGGAAAGTACTGAAAGAGGAGAGGCGATACATCTTAATTATACATACTTTCCCCGTATGCAGTTTAGCTCATGATAACGTGATCCAGTGATTTCGACTTTGAAACATGGCTGTCTCACAATCTCGTTACTTATAGACCGGTAGACCCAGGGAAAACATGTTGGACGGACTTACGCAGTGGAGGAAAAAAGGGGGACGGAGAAATACTTGCAGCGACAAAGGATAGATTCATACGGAGGACCACGATCGCACATTTTGATGATGATACGCATATAATTCTTTATGAACATGATTACCTGGAAATGCTGTGAATTACTCATTTTGTGGGATAGACGAACGATGAACAGTAAGTTTCTGTCTTTATTAATAAAGCTGAGTGTGTCTGATAAAAGACATCGTGCTGGTTATTATCATAACCATTATCGTAATTGAGGTGGAATTTTTAGTTCGTGGATGAGTTGAAGATAACATTGAAAATATACAGTCGGAAATGTATTAACCATTCACAACACGACATAGAAGCTGGCCCTCATTGCTGTTGTGCAATTCTTACCTGTTCTTGTTTCTTTGAAAAAATTAAATATATATGGCATCGTAGAATCATATATGTATCTATACGTTTATTACCACCGATGTATGTGCATACGTGGTTAGACATTGTTTTTGTTTTATGGTTAGACATATATTGCATATGACTGTATGCACGTGTTTTAATATATATCTTGATATGTGTATATGTTTGATATATCGATGCTTCTGTATGTGTCACACTCTGTTTCATGTGAAATATGCAATGCACACATAAGTCCAAATGAGTTTTGGTCAGCAGAAATGTTCATCATATCATCATCATCATCATCATCATCATCATCTCATCATCATCATCATCATCATAGTAACAATAATATAATAATAATAATAATAATGATAATAATAATAACAATAAAATGATGATAATAATATGAATACAATAATGATAATATATAATAAATAATAATAATGATAATATAATAATAATAATAATGACAAAATAATGATAATAACAATAATAATAGCAACAATAGCAATAATAACAATAACAATAACACAAACAACAACAACACAACAACAATAATAATAATAATAATAACAACATGGTATGATGATGATGATGATGATGACGATGATGATGATGATGATGATTGATGATGAATGAAGATAAATGGAGAGAGAGAAGAAGAAGAAAGAAAGAAGAAGAAGAAGAAGAAGAAGAAGAAGAAGAAGAAGAAGAAGAAGAAGAAGAAGAAGAAGAAGAAGAAGAAGAAGAAGAAAGAAGAAGATGATGGTTATGATTAAATATACAACTGGCAGGTTTCTTGGGAAATCAGAGATGGCCAGCAAACTAATCCAGTCAGACAGACAGGCAGACAGACACAGATTATCATTCGTCTTCTTACAAAATAATAAAATCCTTCTCTTGGTAGCAAACAATGCAAATGACAACGAGAACAAGAAAGAAAAATAAGCAACGACAAAATAAAAAGCAAGATGGTCAAGCCATTTTTATAATTTCCATTTTCGTACATATTTTGTTTATTATGATCTCAGGCATATATGCACCAAATGAAACAAAGC
>CM060305.1:63975663-63980663 GCA_030674185.1 Monoplex corrugatus
AACAGAAAGAGAATATTACGCCATTTCCCATTCTGTCCAAACTATGGAATGTCCAAAACAGCCAATGACTCCTTCGATCCTCATGATGGTAGGTCTTTGACCTCAGTCTGGCAAAAAAATCAATGTAGCCACAGGAATTTTTTGCTGTGTCGATATCTGACCGCTGACCAGCCGGCTTGGCCACTCAGGCAAAGATCCCGACAGAGGAAAGAAAATCAAGTCAAGCAGCAATTGAAAGTATAGACAAACGTCTTTCTTATCTGAGTGTATAGAGCTAGAATGAAAGACCGCTAATTTCAGACACAGTTCGCCCCAGTGCTCCGTTCTACATGATGTCAGCAGAAATTGAAAGGAACGATCCGACAATACAAAACACTTCAAGAGGAATGGCATTTTGGACGGGATGGCCTACAAGCAATGATCTGACATTTTAGTCCATCAAGACTTTTGCTCCAGACATGTGACCTTGAAATTTGGACCGAACAGGAATGTCTGATCCGAAAAATGATTCACTTCGTACGTTTTTTTTCTCCTTCGCGAATTATTATGGTCCATTTGACAGAAGGCTGAATTGTTATTGTTATTGTTATTTAAAAGCTCAGCCGGCTGCCTAGAGTCATATCAGGGCTATAACTGTTTCAAAACACATACAAAACTTCAACAGGAAAAAAAAAGAAAAGAAAAAAAATTAAGTACCCTTGTCAATGCATTCGCCCACATAATCAAAGGAGTTACCCCTGCCACTGACCACTCCATCCAATTTATCACACAGGGGATTTAGAAAACACACCTGAACGCAAATTTAAGCATAACTAAGAACATTAAAACATACGAAAACGGACATAAATAACCTAAAAATGCTTCCGTACATCTCACTTCCCTAGAGCCATAAAATGCACCTAATACATGTACTCAATTATCAATCCTAAGAAAAAGTACGTAAGACTTTATCGAACACATACAGGTGAATAGACCAGTAAGGCATAAAATGATAGGAAATGACAGAAAGCAAAGGAACAAGGCAGAAACAAAGAGAGTGACAGAAAAGAGGGAATTTCTAGCACAGCATTTCTAGAAGGTGGAGATACTATTTATACTGAAAGACTGAAAGAGTCTCCTCCCCGGCATCCCCATGGGAGGAGAGGCGGAATGGTATATATCTTTATAGCTTTCGAAGAATGACGAGCGATGAATTTTATTTACAATGCGTTTCCTTCATAAAATGACGAAAACTGTGAATTGAAGTCAGTGACATTGGATTCTTGAAATGAAACGTTGATAAATGCTGACTGGTTATAAGCATGTAAACCTATGTCTTCTTTTTTTTGGTGATCTACATGAGCAGATATATCTAGCGATGAATGTGACCGTTTTTTTTCTTCCTAGTTCCTGCCGGCTGCCACAGAGCTTGGTGGTCAAGGAAGTTGTAGTAGGTCATGTCTCCTTTAAGAAGAATGTTAAGAGTTCCATGAACAGCGAAAAAAAAAAGAAAGAAAAACAAACAAACAAACAAAGAAACAAACAAACAAACAAACAAACAAATAAACAAACAAACAAACAAACAAACAAACAAACAAGGCAGTCTTGATGGAGATAGACACTAGAAGATCATTAATGAAGAAGATTAAGAAAGGACGGACAACTTCTATACGACATTTTATGAGGCAAGAGAAATTAGAGCATCTAGTCACAACAGGGAAGCTGTAGGGAAAAGAAGATCAGGTAGACCCAGTGAGAAAATATTGAATGGACTTACGGAGTGGATGAAGACAGAAAGGATGGGAGATATACTTGCAGCGACAAAGGACAGATTCGTATGGAGGGCCATGATCGTCAGCTCCATGCAGTAGGGCACATGACGATGATGATGTCTCCTAACGTTCCATTTGACCAAGGCGATACTGCTGCAATACATGTTCAGCTGTCTCGTCCTCTTGACCACAGGGCCAGGTTGATGAAGGCGTTAATGTAGATTGTGTGAGGTGAGTGCGAGTGAATGCGTGTTTTGGGTATGTTCGGTGAGTAGTCGAGAGAGGAACTTTTGTGAAGAGGAGGGAGGAAAAAGAGCAACCGTATTACAAATGTATCATCTGTAACCACTTGCGTTTTGTTGTGGAGCGAATGGTTGTTATTCGCCCTTATGTTCATAATTCAGAACAGGCGTCCGTCTGAATCAACGATTCATATGAGCGATGAGCCAGTTGTGGCCAGCGCGGAGCCTCACCACGATGACCTTGCTAGCTGATCTCTTGACAGAAGGTGGTATTCGCCCCATTCTGCTGGTTTTTGGAGAAGAGAATTGATGATGCTCTCCTTTAAAAGACGTATTCATATAATTTGGTATGGCTATATGTGGATATTCTTTAAAATGTATACAAGTTATAGTCATTGTTATTATCAACAATGGCATTTTTAGGTATAGATTATGACTGTGACTCTTCAAGAAGAGTAGATGTCGTAGATGTCGCGCCAGCAGGCAGCAAAAGTGTGTGTGGTGTTTTACAGTGATTTTATCGTGGTTCTATTTGATTTTATGCATTGAATTTTGTATCAGTTTGTTGCTTTTAAATCCCGACACACGGTGATGTAAATATTTTTTTAAAATTTTGAATATTTTACCAGATAATCTGATTTCAAAGTTTTTACACCTCTTTTCATCATTTTATTCAGCCGCTCAAGTCGGACATTTTATCTGTGAACTGTGTTTACATTTTAGCCTACTGTGTTCGCCCAACGCTACAGCTTTCCCAAACCTTTGTGTTCTCTGCAAGTATCTTGCTCTCCTGACTGGCTCGCAATTATGGACCCTTCTTTTATAAAACAAATTGGACTGACACTTTTTAAACACAGCAAGTGCTACCTCGGTGGAGGCGTCTACCAGCGCATACGAACACTGGGGCTGTGTCCTAAGCCCCGCACTGCGCGATCCTGTCGTGGTGGACGTCTCCACCGACTTTGGCACAATCTGCCTCCTGCTGTGCCAGTCCGACACCACTCTTCTGCTTCTTCGTCTCCTCCACTGCCCCTGCACTCGACCTTGCTGCTGCAAACTTCGTCTCCTCCTCTGCCGTCTTCGCCTTCGTCTTCTGTCCCGCCGGTGCCGCCTTCACCTTCTGTCCCGCCGGTGCCGCTTTCGTCTTCTGTCCCGCCGGCGCTGCCCTCGTCTTCTGTCCCGCTGGTGCTGCCTTTGTCTTCTGTCCCGCTGGTGCCTCCTTCGTCTTCTGTCCCGTCGTTGCTGCCTTCGTCTTCTGCCCCGCTGGTGTCTCCTTCGTCTTCTGTCCCGTCGGTGCTGCCTTCGTCTCCACCTCGGCCTCCGCATTGTGATAAACTCAAACTATGCCTTTTTAACGCTCAGTCAGCATGCACTGATGGCAAAGCTGATGTCATTGCTGACTTTATCGCAGATGTGCATGTTGACATTGCTTTTATCACCGAAACATGGCTTAACCCCCTTGGTCATGAACCTATACATGTGAGTCTCACTCCGAGTGGTTACAGGCTTGCTTCTTTCCATCGCTCATCCCGAGGTGGTGGTATCGCCATCCTCTACAACGACTCACTCCATTCCCGCCTGTCTTTCTCGCAGTCTCTGCCTTTCTCCCATCCTTCTTTCGAGCACGTTGAAGTATCCTTCCAATCCATCCCTCACCCCATCACCTTCTCCTGTGTCTATCGACCTCCACCTAGCTCTGCCAACAAGCTCACCACATCCATGTTTCTCTCTGACTTTGATCAACTTCTTGATTACTACTGTCTCTTACCTGGAAATCTCATCATTCTAGGTGACATCAATGTCCACTATGACAACACTCACCGTTATGACACAAGACATATCATCAACTCTCTGTCCAATCACAATATGACTCAACACATTTCTGAACCAACCCATCAAAAAGGTCACATTCTTGACTGGATCATTTCTCGTGATCACCACAATTCCGCTACTGACAACTGCTTAGTTCTTTCTACCCGTCTAACTTCAGCCCTTCCATCTGACCACTCTGCAATTCTCTGTTCTCTCGACATTTCTCCTCCTTCCCGTACCATGCGCACAGTGACTCGACGCAATCTCAAATCTATCGACCTCTCCACATTTTCATCTGATGCCTCCCGTCTCCTTTCTGAAAAGTCACATAACCTTGCCGATGAATTCTATACTACTCTCCACCATCTTCTGGACACTCATGCTCCAGCCACAACCCGTCTTTTACCTGACCGCCCCCCTACCCCCTGGCTCACTCATGAGATCGCCTGCGCAAAACGTGCCCGCCGCAGAGCAGAGCGCCGCTGGCGCAAATCCAAACTCACTGTACACAGGCAACTTTTCCAAGCCTCTAAAACAAAAGTATCCACCCTCATTGCATCAGCAAAAACAAGCTATTTCCAAACCAAAATCCTGAATGCCTCTTCTTCAAAAGAACTCTTTACAACCATGAATCATCTCCTTGGCACACGGAAAGATTTACCTCTCCCAACAAAACATACAAATGAAGAACTCCCATCTGTATTCTCCAACTATTTCACCACCAAAATACAAACTCTTCGTGACAGGCTTGACAGGACACCCTGTCAACCATGCCCACCTGACCCTTCCTTCTCTGGCACACCTCTTACTACTTTTACCCCAGTCTCACAAGAAGAAATTCTCAACACAATCAGATCCATGTCGTTCAAAACCTGCGAACTGGATCCTCTTCCAGGTTCTCTCTACGCCGACTGTCTCCCTACTCTCCTCCCATTCATCACTGACATCATCAACACTTCTCTTCAAACTGGAACTGTCCCTGATTCTTTCAAGTCTGCTATTGTTCACCCTCTCCTCAAGAAACACAATTTAGATCCAAATGAACTGAAAAATTACCGGCCTATCTCTAATCTCTCTTTCTTGTCAAAACTCCTTGAAAAAGTCGTCCTCAACCAGCTGAACTCTCACCTGTCTGTCAACAATCTCCTCAATCCTTTCCAGTCAGCCTACCGCCAGTGCCATAGCACTGAAACTG
>CM060305.1:63993163-63995663 GCA_030674185.1 Monoplex corrugatus
AAGAAGGAGAAGGAGAAGAAGAAGACGAAGAAGAAGAAGACGAAGAAGAAGAAGAATTGCGAAGAAGAAGAAGAAGAAGAAAAAGAAGAAGAATTGCGAAGAAGAAGAAAAAGAAGAAGAATTGCGAAGAAGAAGAATTGCAAAGAAGAATTGCGAAGAAGAATTGCGAAGAATTGTGAAGAAGAAGAATTGCGAAGAAGAAGAATTGCGAAGAAGAAGAAAAATTGCGAAGAAGAAGAAGAAGAATTGCGAAGAAGAAGAATTGCGAAGAAGAAGAATTGCGAAGAAGAAGAAAAATTGCGAAGAAGAATTGCGAAGAAGAATTGCGAAGAATTGCGAAGAATTGCGAAGAAGAAGAAGAAGAAGAAGAAGAAGAAGAAGAAGAAGAGAAGAAGAGAAGAAGAAGAAGAAGAAGAAGAAGAAGAAGAAGAAGAAGAAGAAGAAGAAGAAGAAGAAGAAGAAGAAGAAGAAGAAAGAAGAAGAAGAAGAAGAAGAAGAGAAGAAGAAGAAGAGTATGTGACGTTGGCGATCATGGCCCTCCATACGAATCTATCCTTTGTTGCTGCAAGTACATCTCCCACCGTCTCTGTCTTTATCCATTGCGTAAGTTGGTCCAACATTTTCTCTCTGGGTCTACCGGGTGCTAGTTTTTCCTCAAGCTTTCCTGTTGTGCCGAGGTGCTCAAATTTCTTTTAGCTCATAAAATGTCCTATAAATGTTATTTGTCCTTTTTTCCTAATCTTCTTCATTAATGTTCTTCTTTTGTTGGTCTGATTCAGCTTATGTAAACACTGCCTGCAAAGCCTCTTACTATCGCCAACGTTAGGCCTGATTCAGTTTACTAAAAACACTGCCCGCAAAGCCTCTTACTATCTCGCCAGTGTTAGGTCTGATTCAGTTTACTAAAAACACTGCCTGCAAAACCTCTTACTAATCGCCAACGTTAGGTCTGATTCAGTTTACTAAAACACTGCCTGCAAAACCTCTTACTAACGACTGTATCGTTTCAGGTCGTGGAGCAGCGGATTGAGACCCGCCAGTGGAGACATCACACTGGTAGTGCAATTTTGAGCAACACCCGCGATGATGCATTCGTGAAATGGATGGGACTCAACCGTGGGGGTCCCAGTCTTTCCAAAGAGTCTGTATTACGCGTAGACTTTAGTAGGAGCAAAAAAAAGGTAAATTTGCTCTTCATTTGTGTTGATGGAGACTCGAACTCGAAAGTTCCCAGTCAGTAGTACATTGTGCTAACCACGTCGCTACTTTGACTTTGGTGAAAAAAAAGCGGTGAAAAGTTCCTGCATCAAGAGGAATGGATCAAGATGTCGGTCATTAAACCAGTTTAATTCTATTGACCCACAACAGGATGCGGCCTGCATTCTAATATCACGACGTCTGTTCTCCACTTCTGATAAACAAGACCATTTGCTCTCAAACTTTAAAATTCAAACTTCGAAACACTTTACTACTCAAAGACAGTACCATTCAGTCCTACTGGACCTGGATTACAATTAGTCTTTTTGTACTCTACACATATAACACTAGCATATAATTGAAGAACTGAATAGCTGAGGGAAACCTGAACATTGAATAGCATGTAACTCTTCAGTCAAACATCATATGTTGTTCATGTTAAGAACTAAAAAAAAAAACCCCCAACAGTCTCAATTGTGAGAGATTCGAGTTCAAGTCTGATATCCTGAGGAAAATTGTAGCCCCTGCATAAAATCTGGGTTGTTCGCTGCACGTCTTAATAGTACAATCATTTTGGTGGCATCAGTCTAGTGTTTCATAAGTCTTGTTTCCCTCCCTGCATCTCAAGACCTTGCTATCTGATAGGAATTTGCGCAAGCTGGAACAATCTGCCAGATAATTTCTGACAGATTTGGTTGGAACCCTGTCAGACAAACTCCAAACTCACCAGACCATTACAAGCCAACGCTAACCTGCAATTCATGTTCGCAGTGAGAGTCAGACGATTGTTGTTGCATCTGTTGCAATAAATGTGAAAAGAACAGGGCTTGGCTTGATTAACATCCTACAAAACCAACAAATTCCAAGTAGAACAAGCCTCCGCTTTGATTAACTTTACTAAAAAATCTTTTGCTGTTTCTGCTGTTGTTGCTTTTATGGGTGGCCCTACTGCAGCTTGAAGCGCTTGTCTTCAAAAAATGTCTTGGGATTTCGATTGAATGAGCGTAAGTTTACTGTTTTCGTTGAGGAGCTGAGATGAGAAGTATGAGAACAAAGCCACTAAAATGTAATGGAAAATGTTGCAGGGAAAAAATTCCGTAATTTCAGCATCTACTTTCTCAGAAAAGGCTTGTTGCAACACTCATATACCCAACTCCATATTTCGACCAGCAGCGTCAGTATGTCAACGGTATGTAACACAGTGAGAACTTCATTCTTCGTTTTTACTGGAGTTTGGAAGGGATTCATCACACCCGGATGATTCCATATGCGCTCCACCCGGATCTACCAGCAATCATTTGGC
>CM060305.1:64000663-64003163 GCA_030674185.1 Monoplex corrugatus
TGGTTAAGGATCAGCTGGATGTAGAATAAAGTCAGCTTTGGTTGAACAGTGACACTCTTCGGCACAGCTGACGATGGCTGTAGCTGAAGCCAGTTTAAATGTTTGCACCTGTGTTACCGTTTTCTTTCCCTTTTACAAATGGAATGTAGAATTAAGTTTTACTCACTATAATCTCTTTTTCAGAAAAACGAAAATAACAACAATAACAACGAAAACAACAATAACGAAAACAACAACAACAAGAACAGCGACAAGAGCTATAACAACAAGCTGTTTCCAGTGAATGTTAAGTATTATGACATGTTGCAAACCGCTCTTTTCTTAAGTACCGCCGCATTGTTTTGACGTGGTTACGTTGCTGTTAGCAGGAAGCAAATAACAGTTGATTGACATCAGAGTTTACATGGTATGCAGTAGGACGTTTGTTCGCATCAAAGACGAACGGAGAATTATGCCACCAACAAAGGTTTTGTTCTTTGCTCTTTCTGTCTCTGTCTCCGTCTTTGTCTCTCTCTGTTGTTTCTTTCTGTCTGTCTGTCTGTCTTTCTCTATCACTGTCTCTCTCTCTCTCTTATCTATCTAATATAATCCAATCCAATCCAATCCAATTCATCTATTTTATCTATCTATCTATCTATATATCTATCCTATCTATCTATTCTATCTATCATCATCTATCTATCTATCTACATCATCTATCTATCTAATCTAATCTATCTCTAGTCTATCTAATCTAATCAATCTACCTAATCTGGTCTAATCTAATCTTTTCTGTCTGTCTATATATCTGTCTATCTCTGTTTCCCTCTTTCTCCTTCTCTCTTTTCTTCCATCTCTCTCTCTTCTCTACTTACATTTGTGTCTGTGTGGCTATGTCTCTGTGTCTGTCTGTCTCTCTCTCTGTATGTCTCTCTCTCTCCTTCTCTCTATCCGTCTGTCTGTCTGTCTGTCTGTCTCTGCCTTTGTCTCTTGTCAATGTCTCTCTCTCTGTTTCTCTGTCTGTCTGACAATGTCTCTATCTGTCTGTCTGTTTGTCTGTCTGTCTGTCTGTCTGTCTCTCTCTCTCTCACTGCGTATTGTTGTGTGTGTGTGTGTGTGTGTGTGTGTGTGTGTGTGTGTGTGTGTGTGTGTGATGCATAATCAAGACAGAAAAGAACATTACGTGCACTAGTAGGCTATTCACAAGCCATTATGGAACACTGCAGTATTACTTGCCGCCATGTTTATCCGTGACAGCAAATCAATCATTATTGCTTCCATAATGGTTTTATTACAGACATTTGAGAAGAACAAGACTTGGCTTGATTGAATCTCGGCAAAACCCATAATTCTTTAATAAGCACAAAGCTTCACTTGATTAGCTTGGAAAAGAACTTGTAATAAAGTCTGCATAAATTGCTGAGTATGCGCTCGTATGATAGACTGCAATAACATCTAGATATATAAAGCTACATTCCATTTGTCCTTTATCATTTAATGTAAGGACCTATGTCCAGACCAGTCAATTAAGTCTGTATGTTTGTATTATAAATATGATACACTCCTTGTTTTTCTTTCTATTTGATGTGTAAGAACTGAGCGCAAGCAGAGTTTTCGTTTGTTTGTTTGTTTGTTTTTTGGGGGACTGGATCTAGCCAAAATGTGAGATTTTGCTCATGGCATGTACCTTAGTCCTTTAGTATCCCAAGTCATTATGTAATTCACATCAGGTTAGCTTCACCACTGTCCTGTTAACAAGACGCTGTCTCTGCCTTCTACAACAAGGACTATGCGTTGTATGCCAGGAGGCACATGGGACGCGTTGTTCGAAAAGGGACAAATACCAGAGAACTGGAGAGAGCAACAGCAGTTCTCCATCACATCACATTCATCAGCAGAGAGTAAGTTGTTTGATGCTCTGACCAGAACGTGACTCCAGCTGGATCAGTAATCGTATAACAATAAATCTGTACAATCTCTCTCGATTTCAAGACACGGGCAGACCAGAGAAAACCTAGATCGATGTGCAAAAATTGCCTTGACATAATGCGGAATTTCTACACTTCAGGCCTACCAGCTCATTGCTGACTATCATATTTTTTTGTCCGACAATGATACACAAGTGGACTGATCAAAGAAGAGAAGATGAGTGAAGACTAGTCTGTTAAAAGTTTGGTGATTTGAATTATCTTCGTGGCAGTTGCAAGTCTGTGACAACATACTATTTGATGTTTACGAGCATACTGAAGTAAAACACAGATTCTCAAGACAGCATAGAATTTGTGAATGTTTTAATTGAATGTCAGAGAGGAAAGGTTTAGCGAAAGAAAAGACAGCTTTTTTAACCTTTAACTCCCACACCCTATCAGGAAGCTGGTGGATAGGATGAAGGAATCAAAGGGTAAAGTTTTTGCTTTGCTAGCATGGTTGGCAATGCAGGATGCTTGTGTATAGGGTGCGGGACTTAAAGGGTTAATCGATCATGAGAAGTGTGCTTTTCTGTGCATCTGTGTGTATCAAA
>CM060305.1:64008163-64015663 GCA_030674185.1 Monoplex corrugatus
ATCAAATCCAAGCGCCGAAAAGACACACACGCACACACGCACACACGCACGCACACACACACACACACACACACACACACACACACACACACACACACACACACACACACACACACACACACACACACACACACATGCATGGCCACAAATGGGGAGAAAAGAATAAAAGCAATAAAAGCAAGAATAAAACCAATGGAAAACCACAGAGAGCACATCATATACAATTATATATTAAAACAAAGTGATTCCCCTCCGAGCGGAGACAGGCTGCAGAGGGGGGTTGAGTGAGGTTAGGAATTTATGCAGAGGAGAAAAGGTGAGTTTTGAGAGCGGACTTGAAGGAGGCAAAAGTAGGTTGCTGACGGACTGAGAGAGGAAGTTTGTTCCAGGAGAGTGGACCAGAAACAGAGAAGGCTCGTGGACCATAGGTATTGAGCTTAGTGCGTGGAAAGCGAAAAGTCAGAGGATCGGAGGCAGAGCGGAGGGTACGTGAGGGAACATAGATCTCAAATAGGCTTGACAGGTAATCGGGGGCTGCGTTATTGAGGCTTTTGATCAGAATTAACCCCAGAATTCGTCAGCAACTTTGCTTTGAAAGAGCTAAAGTAACCGCACACAAATTGTTTTTCTACACCATTTGCCAATGACATCATGACCACCTACAAACTTAAATGGTCCTTAGGATTTTGTATTTTTCACCCGAGACACAATATTTCAGAGAGCTGCACTGAGATGAACTCAGCGTGTTTCGTAAGTTGGTGTGCCTCTGAGGGGGGAAAAGTTTTAGCGTCAGATGGAGTCCATCAAAGTTTTAGTCATCAGACAAGTTAACTTCAGTCGGCCCACAACAAGCAGTGGTCTGCATTCTAATGCCATCAAGCCTGTTTTCCATGTCTGTTGTGCAAGACTAGCATGCAATGATTATCTGCTCTCTCTTGGGATGGTGGTGGGGATGTCTCGTATACCTCAGGACCTTGCTAGCTCATGGGGCTTATGTGCAGGCTTAAGGCGTCTGCTGTGCTCATTTTAGATCTTCTCCATCACACGGCACGAGTGACGTCAGTGCGTATGGAATTCATTTCGAACAGAGAAACGTTACCTTTAGAGACTAAAATTGAATTGGGAAGATGGCGGGCACGAGAGAGAGAGAGAAAGAGAGAGCGAGCAAAGAGAGAGAGAGAGAGAGAGAGAGAGAGAGAGAGTATGTGTGTTTATGTTTATGGTGTGTTTATATGTGTGTATGTGTTGTATATATATATATATATATATATATATATATATATATATATATATATATATATATATATATATATATATGTGTGTGTGTGTGTGTATGCGTGTGGGCGCGCGCAGGCGGATACGTATGTGCATGCACTCGTGTGTGCATGTCCGTCTGTGCACGTGTGCTGTGTCCCCAGGTATGTGTCTGCCTGTTTGCCCTGAAATCATTAAAACAGAAATAATTTTTATGTCCACATCCGACCAACCAACCGAAAGAACATCGCCTATTTCATGCTTGGAAACTGTCTCTTTACAACAGTTATGCCAACACAAAAATAATGATACTTAACGTCGTGGTTATTTTGCCTTACACATGAGTGTAAGAAAACCGCACTCAGCTGAACTAAGCGTCGTAATAGAGATAACTTAAGGTTTAAGACGTGGGGTGAGGCTTACAGTGGCACCGTGAGGAGATTGCACTGCGTCATGTTCATCAGACAAGCTGGTTTCAATTATTGCACAGTTGATGACAATCTGACCTGAATCGCTTACATATTATATTTCCTATATCTGCAAGAAAAGTTTAACGGCACAAGTCTGTGTTCCCTGAAAAAGAAAGTGAAGGTATGATAATTGTTTTCTCTCTCCCATCCCCCCCCCCCCCCCCACATGGGTGCAATGGACTCAGAATTAACTCCAGAATTCGTCAGCAACTTTGCTTTGAAAGAGCTAACGTTACCGCACAGAATTTGTTTTTTTCCATACTATTTGCCAATAGCATCATGTCCACCTACAAACTTAATTAAAGGCCATTAGGTTTTTGTACATTTTACCTGAGACACAGTATTTCAGAGAACTGTACTGAGATGAACTCAGCGTGTTTCGTAAGTAGATGTGCCTTCAAAGGGGGAAAAGTTTTAGCGTCAGATGAAGTCCATCAAAGTTTTAGTCATCAGACAAGTTAACTTCAGTCGGCCCACAACGAGCAGTGGTCTGCATTCTAATGCCATTAAGCCTGTTTTCCATGTCTGTTGTGCAAGACTAGCATGCAATGATTATCTGCTCTCTTGGGATGGTGGTGGGGATGTCTCGTATACCTCAGGACCTTGCTAGCTCATAGGGCTTATGTGCAGGCTTAAGGCGTCTGCTGTGCTCATTTTAGATCTTCTCCATCACACAGCACGAGTGACGTCAATGCATGTGGAATTCGTTTCGAACGGAGAAACGTCACCTTCAGAGACTGAAACTGAATTGGGGAGGTGGTGGGAAGGGGAGAGAGAGAGAGAGAGAGAGAGAGAGAGAGAGAGAGAGAGAGAGAGAGAGAGAGAGAGAGAGAGAGAGAGAAAAGAGAGAGAGAGAGAGAGACAGACAGAGACAGACAGACAGAGAGAGAAAGAGAGAGAGAGAGAGAGAGTATGCGTGTGCATGTTTATGTGTGTGTTTATGTGTGTGTGTGTGTTTGTATATATATATATATATATATATATATGTGTGTGTGTGTGTGTGTGTGTGTGTATGTGCACATATACGTATGCGCATGTCCGTCTGTACGTATGTGCTGAGTCCCCAGGTATGTGTCTGCCTGTTTGCCCTGAAATCATTAAAACATAAATAATTTTTATGTCCACATCCGACCAACCAACCGAAAGAACATCGCCTATTTCATACTTGGAAACTGTCTTTTTACAACAGTTATGCCAACACAAAAATAATGATACTTAACGTCGTGGTTATTTTGCCTTACACATGAGTGTAAGAAAACCGCACTCAGCTGAACTAAGCGTCGTAATAGAGATAACTTAAGGTTTAAGACGTGGGGTGAGGCTTACAGTGGCACCGTGAGGAGATTGCACTGCGTCATGTTCATCAGACAAGCTGCTTTCAATTATTGCACAGTTGATGACAATCTGACTTTAATCGTTTATACATTTTATCACCTATGTCTGCAAGAGAAGTTTAACGGCACAAGTCTGTATTCCTAGTAAAAGAAAATGGAGGTATGATAATTGGTTTCTTTCTTCTCCCTTAGGTCTGTTTTCAATAATTCCACGGTTGATGACAGTCCCACTTGAATCGTGTACATATTTTATTCCCTATGTCTGCAAGAGACGTTTAACGGGACAAGTCTGGGTTCCTGGAAAAAGAGAGTGGAGGCACGATAATTGTTTTCTTTCTTTCCCTTAGGTGCAGTCAGATCAGAATTAACCCCAGAATTCGTCAGCAACTTTGCTTTGAAAGAGCTAAAGTAACCGCACACAAATTGTTTTTCTACACCATTTGCCAATGGCATCATGACCACCTACAAACTTAAATGGTCCTTAGGATTTTGTATTTTTCACCCGAGACACAATATTTCAGAGAGCTGCACTGAGATGAACTCAGCGTGTTTCGTAAGTTGGTGTGCCTCTGAGGGGGGAAAAGTTTTAGCGTTAGATGGAGTCCATCAAAGTTTTAGTCATCAGACAAGTTAACTTCAGTCGGCCCACAACAAGCAGTGGTCTGCATTCTAATGCCATCAACGTGCAGGTCGTAGGGCCGAGCGTAAATGGCGATCTTCAAAACTTGAAATCCACCGTCAAATTTTCCAGTCTTTTCGGAATAGGTTCACCAATCTCCTCGCTGAAACAAAGATCCATTATTTCTCCTCAAAGATTCTTGAAGCTAAATCCACAAAAATTCTTTTTGCCACCGTTTCCGATTTACTTGGAACCGACAAATCAAGTCCTCTGCCGTCAAACATTACTCTCGATGCTCTTCCCTCTGCTTTTTCCAAATTTTTCTCTTCCAAAATTCTTGATCTGCGAAGAAAACTTGATTCAACTCCTTTTCAGTCTACGCTCCCAGATCCTCCATTCACGGGCACCTCTCTCTATTCTTTCTGCCCAGTGTCTGAAATACAAGTTTCAACCATCCTCAAGCAAATGTGTTTCAAATCGTGTGAACTTGACCCAATTCCAGCCTCTCTTTTCTCACAGATATACCCCCAACTTCTGCCGTTAATCACATCTATTATCAATTCATCCTTGACCTCTGGAGTTTTTCCATCTGAGTACAAAACTGCTCTTGTTCGACCACTCCTCAAGAAAAGCAACCTCGATCCTAACATCCTTAAAAATTACAGACCCGTTTCAAATCTTCCATTTCTGTCTAAGCTCCTTGAGAAAGTAGTACTACAACAATTGAATGATCATTTATCTCTAAACAATCTTAACTACCCTCATCAATCAGCCTACCGGGTAAATCACAGCACAGAAACAGCTCTTGTTCATATAGTAGATGATCTTCTTCTTGCTTCTGATGCTGGTAAAATCTCTCTGCTTACACTCCTTGATCTGTCTGCCGCTTTTGATACCATCGATCACTCAATACTACTCTATCGCCTTGAGCACACTTTCGGCATTCACGGTACCGCCCTGTCTTGGTTCTCCTCCTATCTGTCTGATCGCTTTCAATCAGTCCTTGTTAACGGGATTAAGTCCGATCCAGTTAAGCTTTCTTGTGGAGTTCCTCAGGACTCTGTACTCGGGCCTGTCCTGTTTACCCTCTATACTTTTCCTCTTGCCAATATCATTAATCAGCATGAAATGAAACACCATTTTTATGCTGATGATACCCAACTCTACAATAGCACTAGCCCTGAAAACCTTAGTTCTCTTCTGTCGGAAGTCTCCAGCTGTTACACTGACATCCAAAATTGGATGACCCAAAATAAATTACAGTTAAACGGAGATAAAACTGAAGCCATGCTTGTAGGCACCAAAAATAAACTAGATGCTGTTTCAATCAATAACATTCAACTCGGAGACAACACCATCCCTCTTTCGAACTCTGTCAAAAACCTTGGTGTGATTCTTGATAAATCTCTTTGTATGCAGAAATTTACCACCCAGACCTGTCAATCATGCTACCCTCAGATTCGACGCATTGGCTGCATTCGCCGATTCCTTTCAACCGATGCTGCATCTAAACTAGTAACTTCCCTTGTTCTGTCACGCCTGGACTACTGCAATGCTCTTTTATCTGGCCTACCAGCTTCTCGTCTCCTTTGCCTGCAACGCTTACAAAATACAGCTGCCCGCCTCGTCCTTAGAAAGAAAAAAATTGATCATGTTAGTCCCCTCCTTCGGTCTCTGCATTGGCTTCCTGTCGCTGATAGAATCAAATACAAAATAGACACCTTATGCTATAAATCTACTCATCATTCTGCTCCATCCTATCTCTGTGACAAGATCAAAATTCGTACATCAGCTCGCACCTTGCGCTCTTCCTCTGATACTCTTACCCTACAAATTCCCAAGGTTAGACTCTTAACCGTTGGTCAGCGCTCTTTTTCTGTCTCAGGACCAGCTGCGTGGAACAATCTTCCCCTATCGCTCCGGACCACATCTACTCTTTCCGCATTTAAGTCAGGTTTGAAAACTCACCTCTTTCCACGTCAATGAATTTCTGAGGCCTTTTTCGCCGTTTTTTACTGCTATTTTTCCATTGTTCATAATTTCAGCATTGTATGGACATTTATGCCTATTTTTGACTTAATTGATTGTTTTACAAATGTTCATCTTTGAGTGCGATCCTGCGTGTGATTGGTGAGTGAGCGCGCTTTGATTTGATTTACCAAGATTTAGCGCGATATAAATATTGTAATTATTATTATTATTATCAAGCCTGTTTTCCATGTCTGTTGTGCAAGACTAGCATGCAATGATTATCTGCTCTCTCTTGGGATAGTGGTGGGGATGTCTCGTATACCTCAGGACCTTGCTAGCTCATGGGGCTTATGTGCAGGCTTAAGGCGTCTGCTGTGCTCATTTTAGATCTTCTCCATCACACGGCACGAGTGACGTCAGTGCGTATGGAATTCATTTCGAACAGAGAAACGTTACCTTCAGAGACTAAAATTGAATTGGGAAGATGGCGGGCACGAGAGAGAGAGAAAGAGAGAGCGAGAGAGAGAGAGAGAGAGAGAGAGAGAGAGAGAGAGAGAGAGAGAGAGTATGTGTGTTTATGTTTATGGTGTGTTTATATGTGTGTATGTGTTGTGTATATATATATATATATATATATATATATATATATATATATATATATGTGTGTGTGTGTGTGTGTGTGTGTATGCGTGTGGGCGCGCGCAGGCGGATACGTATGTGCATGCACTCGTGTGTGCATGTCCGTCTGTGCACGTGTGCTGTGTCCCCAGGTATGTGTCTGCCTGTTTGCCCTGAAATCATTAAAACAGAAATAATTTTTATGTCCACATCCGACCAACCAACCGAAAGAACATCGCCTATTTCATGCTTGGAAACTGTCTCTTTACAACAGTTATGCCAACACAAAAATAATGATACTTAACGTCGTGGTTATTTTGCCTTACACATGAGTGTAAGAAAACCGCACTCAGCTGAACTAAGCGTCGTAATAGAGATAACTTAAGGTTTAAGACGTGGGGTGAGGCTTACAGTGGCACCGTGAGGAGATTGCACTGCGTCATGTTCATCAGACAAGCTGGTTTCAATTATTGCACAGTTGATGACAATCTGACTTTAAGTGTTTATACATTTTACTACCTATGTCTGCAAGCGAAGATTAACGGCACAAGTCTGTATTCCTAGTATTCTCCCTTGGGTCTGGTTTCAATTATTCCACGGTTGATGATAGTCCCACTTGAATCTTGTACATGTTTTATTTCCTATGCCTGTAAGAGAAGTTTAACGGCACAAGTCTGGGTTCCTGGAAAAAGTGAGTGGAGGCACGATAATTGTTTTCTTTCTTCCCCCTTAGGTGCAATCAGCTCAGAATTAATTCCAGAAATCGTCAGCAACTTTGCTTTGAAAGAGCTAAAGTAACCGCACACAAATTGTTTTTCTACACCATTTGCCAATGACATCATGACCACCTACAAACTTAATGGTCCTTAGGATTTTGTATTTTTCACCCGAGACACAATATTTCAGAGAGCTGCACTGAGATGAACTCAGCGTGTTTCGTAAGTTGGTGTGCCTCTGAGGGGGGAAAAGTTTTAGCGTCAGATGGAGTCCATCAAAGTTTTAGTCATCAGACAAGTTAACTTCAGTCGGCCCACAACAAGCAGTGGTCTGCATTCTAATGCCATCAAACCTGTTTTCCATGTCTGCTGCACAAGACTAGCATGCAATGATCATCTGCTCTCTTGGGATGGGTGTGGGGATGTCTCTTATACCTCAGGACCCTGCTAGCTCATAGGGCTTATGTGCAGGCTAAAGGCTTTGAAAGAGCTAAAGTAAACGCACAGAATTCGTTTTT
>CM060305.1:64025663-64030663 GCA_030674185.1 Monoplex corrugatus
ACTGTTGTGTTCATCTTTGCAAATAAATACAAATATAGTTATAACTGAGAGAAACAGATGATGATTACAACTTAATAGTATTAAAAATTGATTACTTGGAACTACTTCAGATTGTCATGACTGGAACATTCAATAATTTACAAAACCAGAACGGACTGAGTTTTAGTTTTTAATTTTCATTCCTGAGATGACGGTATAGATTGAAAACAAGTAGGAAAAAGAAAAGTCACATTTTTCTCAACTAGGCCAAAAATTTTAGCTTCTCTTTAACTGTGGTAGCCTGCTCAGTTTGATCTGTTTTAGTCTGTATTATGCTCATCCCAAAACATTATCTGCTAAAGTTTACTAGGGAGAAATCTTATATGGCTTCTTAGGTGTCTGTTGAGGCTGCTGATAGGGTTACATTGTATTGAAATGACCAAACTGTATTATATTGAAGTGAAATGACCAAACTGTATTAAATTGAAGTGAAATGACCAAACTGTATTACATTGTAGATAAATGACCAAACTGCATAACATTATAGTCAAATGCCCAAACCGTTTTACATTGTAGTCAAATGACCACACTGCATGACATTGTAGTTGAATGACCAAACTGTATTACATTGTAGTCAAATGACCAAACTGTATTACATTGCAGTCAAATGACCAAACTGTATTACATTGTTGTGAAATGAGCAAACTGCATAACATTGTAGTCAAATGACCAAACTGTATTACATTGCAGTCAAATGACCAAACTGTATTATATTGTAGTCAAATGACCAAACTGTATTCATTGTAGTCAAATGACCAAACTGTATTACATTGCAGTCAAATGACCAAACTGTATTACATTGTAGTGAAATGACCAAACTGTATTACATTGTAGTGAAATGACCAAACTGTATTACATTGTAGTGAAATGACCAAACTGCATCACAGTATAGTCAAATGACCAAACTGCATAATATTGTAGTGAAATGACCAAACTGTATTACATTGTAGTCAAACGACCAAACTGTATTACATTGTAGTGAAATGACCAAACTGTATTACATTGTAGTCAAACGACCAAACTGTATTACATTGTAGTGAAATGACCAAACTGTATTACATTGTAGTGAAATTACCAAACTGCATCACAGTATAGTCAAATGACCAAACTGCATAATATTGTAGTGAAATGACCAAACTGTATTACGTTGTAGTCAAACGACCAAACTGTATTACATTGTCGTGAAATGACCAAAGTGTATTACATTGTAGTCAAATGACCAAACTGTATTACATTGTAGTCAAATGACCAAACTGTATTACATTGTAGTCAAATGACCAACCTGTATTACATTGTAGTCAAATGACCAAACTGTATTACATTGTAGTCAGATTTTCGAATCATATAATTTCTGTTCATGAGTATCATGTTGGACTATGTCACTTTGACAGTATTTTTGTTCTGATCTTGATGTCTCTGATCAGACTGCTGTGTTATTCATTAGGTAGAAGTTTTAACTGGACACATAAAATAGACGGTAAAACTCATTGCCGATACGTAAGAAACGAAACTTTAGGACCAGCTGTATCTCCATGAATGTTCTATTACCCCTGGCGTCTATTAACTATCAACTGTAATGTGCAATTTGTGAGTAAAGCATTAAAATTCAACCATAGGCAATATTATGCACCTGGTAATAAATGTGCATGTTTCCAGTTAAGTAAAGGAAACAGATTGAGAGAGAACGAGAGAGAGAGAGAGAGAGAGAGAGAGAGAGAGAGAGAGAGAGAGAGAGAGAGAGAGAGAGAGAGAGAGAGCGAGAGAGAGAGAGAGAGAGAGGAATGCAAATTTTATTTGCGAGGGCACTAGCATTTTCGCATTAGCAATGTAATAGTGTTGTTTACTTCCAGCCCTCGCCCATAAAGCGTCAAAAGAAAACATAGTCCTGCCTGTGAATCGATCCCAAGATCCCTCTGTTATGAGCATGGCACACTGACCAATTTAGCTGTGGGGTCACAGGATAGAAGGAGAGAGAGAGAGAGAGAGAGCGAGAGAGAGAGAGAGAGAGAGATGGGGAGGGATAGGGGGAGGGAGACATACAAGCAGAGACACATTGACAGACACATTGAACTAGAAACAAAAGCCAAGGGAAAATTTTAGGTAGGCAGGTACCCAGAATTAGCTGAGTAAAGACACATTTTATTCGCCATGGAAAATGTTTATTACCCTTACCATAAAATGGTGGAAAAAACTTTGCTGTCTCATCAGCGTCTGACAAATGTTCCAAGTAGGTCAACTGCCGTAAGAACGAGTGTTCATTGCAGCAACATGCCACTCTCACTGTGCACCTGCATCCCTCACCCATCACCGCTCAGCAAAATGACTTCTCAGTTGGGAGGCCACAGATGCTCCGGGGAGTTGTTCCTGGTCGCGCCTAATTGCTTCAGCTGATTAATTGCCATGCATATTTGTTGTTTTACGGGGATGACACACATACACATCTTCGCAGGAAAGTTTCTTGGCTAGAATGTTGCAAGCATGTCCTGAGTGGAAAAAACTCGTTGCTACTTGTCACTGGTATTAGGTGTACCATTTTTGAAAAGAGTCAAAGTCATTAAAACGAATATCAGCGAAACGAACGAACACATAAACAAAGTAATAAACAAAGAAAGACAAGGAAGAAAAAATGAATGAATGAAAAAAAATTAAGTAAGAAAACAAACATCGGAATCTAGTGGCAGTCATAGTTGCAAATAATAAAGCCTTTATATGTGAATTGTTTGTTTGTTGGATTCTTTTAAAGCTTAATGATCATCGTTGTAAGCAAGACACATGAATGTTCATCCCTGCAAAGGACAGACATAGCCAAATCCAACAAAGAAAGTAAGAAAGAAACATTTTCAAAAAACGAAAAAAAAACCAACCCCAACACAATAAACCCTCCAAACCTTCAACAACAATAACAAAAAAACATCACACACACTCTGTGTTCTGTCTTTGTTTGTCTGTTTCTGTTTCTGTCTCTGTCTGAGTGTGTCTGCCTGTCTCTTTGTCTGTCTGTCTCCGTTCTTCCATCTGTTTCCATTCTGGCTTTTTCTCATCACATTCTGTTCTTTTTTTCTCTTTCCTTGATCTGCTGCACATTGTTTTTCCTTCAAACTACTCGTTCAGAAACAGAAATTAATGCAACAATATTATATCGAGTATAAAAACTGTAAATGAATTCAGTTGTATTCAATAATGACACATATTGCAAGGTCAGTTCATCAGCAAAAGTCAATAGCAAAGACAGCAACAGCATTTAATTGACACGTTCATGAAAGACAATTATCACATGGCCTGAACAGTCGTACGTTTCTGGTATTAAACATGTAACTAGATAACTAAGCTAATAAAGAATAGAATGTCACACTCAGCTTGATTCAGTTATTTAATTTCAATAATACAGACAATGTTTTGACAACACTAAGAATACATGCACCAAAAGCAGTGGCTACAGGTCCTATTAACATTCATCATTCATGTAATGGATCCTTTGGGAACATTTTTACTGACACTTTCTGAACATTTTATCGTCTGTGACTCGTGATTTAAATAAACTACAGTGTCTTGCCATTTTTGGCCTCCTCAGACCACACACAGTTTTCAATCACTCCCCCACATTCAAGGACTGAATAAAACTTTCATTTCTGAGACCACAACCTGAATGGAACATGTTTGATTTTACCCTGACTGCCTGGCCCATTCACTGTCTCCCTTACTGCTGTACTCAGTCCTATCTCCCCTGTGCAACATCCACACCACAGTTACGACTGACTGTAAAAGAAAACTCCAGACCACTGTGTTGGCTTAGTTTTATTGATCGTAATAGGACAATTCGAGAGTCTGAAAGGCATCTTTACAGTAATGATCAAATACTGAGCAACCCATGGTGTTAAAGAGTTTCCTCTTTCTACTGGAATCCAGTGTAATTTCTTTCAGTCTCTCACACTTCAGTGGATTTCCGCAAGTCGTGCATGTGTCTGAAGCATTGAGAAATACGGATATAAGGTAATCTTCGAAACCGATTCCCCTGTTTATTCGTTGTTACTGTGTTTCTGTAGCTTTGCTATAGACAGCCCTAATTTCTGTATGACATTTATCACTTTCCTTCCCAATCTTCCATATTGCTTTGTGGCATTGACCTTCAGTCACTCATTTCAACTCTACAGACATCACAAAACTGACGTTCTTTCTGTTCATTTTCAATGCCAAGGATTCTATACAAGTCAATAAGTCAATTTTGATTAACTAATGCTGGATCATTTTTCAAGGAGCTAAGTAGAGTATGGGTATCCAGATGTCTATTATCACAGCAACGTGTTCTGCCAAACCGCAAAATTAGTGTGTCAACCATATGCAGAATGAGCGACTGAAACCTTAGGTACAACATTCCATAAAGTGAAAAACTCACGTAAATGATTCGCTCATTTTGTGGACAAACTGAACTTTTTGCTGTGGAGAGATAATCTCACTCGCTCTCTTTAAAAGGACGGACAAGAGGTGGTGATCTGAGGATAAAACAAAAAGAGAGAAAAGAAGAAACAGAAAGAAAATGAAGTTAAGATGAAAAAACTAAGCCGGGGTGAAAAACAAGAGTACACCAGACAACATAAGTGCGTTCGTGACATATGCCAGCAGTAGTTTGCAACATACAAGGTAGAAACAGGCAGAATGGAGAGAGAGAGAGAGGGGGGGGGGAGAGAGTGAGAGAGAGAGAGAGAGAGAGACAGACAAACAGACTGACAGACAGACTGACAGACTGACAGACTGACAGAGAGAGAGACAGACAAACAGACTGAAGACAGACTGACAGACTGACAGACTGACAGACTGACAGACAGACTGACAGACTGACAGACAGAGAGATACAGACAGAGAGAAAGACAAAGAAAGACAGAGAGAGATATATAAACATGTACACTTTGGGAAGTACGTATACATGCAAACAGACGTACACACAGAAACAAGACACACACACA
>CM060305.1:64035663-64038163 GCA_030674185.1 Monoplex corrugatus
TTTAGACGAAATCATGCTGGATCAATTTAGATGAGTTACGGAGAGAGGGTCTGTATAACACAACACAATTACCACAACGTGTTCTGTGAAACCGCCGAATTGGTACGTCAACACACATGCAGAATGAGCCACCAGAACTTAGGTATCACCATTCCATAAAGTGAGGAACTCAAATAAATGACTCGCTCATTTTGTGAACAAATTGAACCTTCGCTGTGAAGGGACGATCTCACTCGTTCTCTTTAAAAGGAAAGACAAGAGGTGAAGATCTGAGGAGAAAACAAAATGAGAGAAAAGAAGAAACAGAAAGCAAATGAAGTTAAGGTGAAAAAAAAAGTTGGGGTGAAAAAAAGAGTACATCAGACAAGATAAGTGGGTTCTTGACATATGCCAGCAGTGGTTTGCAACATACAAAGTATAGGCAGAATGCACAGAAAGAGAGAGAGAGAGAGAGAGAGAGAGAGAGAGAGAGAGAGAGAGAGAGAGAGACAGAGAGACAGAGAGACAGAGTCAGAGACAGAGAGACAGAGAGAGACAGAGAGAAAGAGAGAGAGAGAGAGAGAGAGAGAGAAAAAGAGAAAACGAAAGAGAGGCAGACAGACAGAAAGACAGACAGATAGACAGACAGACGGACATGTACTCAAACATGTACGCTTTGGGAGTAAGTATGCACGCAAACACACACACATTTACACGTACACTCACACACACAGCGCACACACACACACACACACACACACACACACACACACACACACACACACACACACACACACAAACACACACACATACACACACACAGTTTACACACATACACACACACACACACACTTCACACACACACACACACACACACACACACACACACACACACACACACACACACACACGTACACACACACACACACGCGCACACACAGATACTTCACACACACATACACACACACACACACGCACACACAGAGGTATTTTACAGACACATGCACAAACACACACAAACAGACACACACACAGATACTCACACATCACCACACACACACATCGCACACACAGACACAGACACACACATACACACACACATCACGAAGAAAGAGAGCGAGAGAGAGAGAAGAGAGAGACAGAGATAGAGAGAGATAGAGAGAGAGAGAGAAGAGAGACAGAGAGACAGAGAGAAAGAGGATTCGGGAGGACATCTACCTATTACAGCAAAACGTGCGCTCTGTGGGTTCTCTTGTCTCGTCTAACAAGAATCACGACACTGCAGCATGTTGTTAACTTGAGGAGAGGAAGTTTTCATTCCAGTGAATGGGTATGCCGGAAATTGCTGCTGATCACATGATCGAAATATTTCTGTACCATGTCAGATGACTACTTTTAAAAAATACAAAAAAAAAAGGAAAGGAAAAAGAAAGAAAGAAAAAAGAAAGAAAGAAAGAAAATAAAACAAACAACAAAACAAACAAATCATAAAATAAACAACAATTAAGAACCACCAAAAACAAAGAAAGAAAGAAACAAAGAAACCAAAAACAAAAAGAAAAAAAAAAGGGGGGGGGGGAGCAAGGCTAAAACAAAATACAAGCACGATAAGAAAAAAAGAAGAAAAAAATGAAATAAAGAAAGGACTGTGGAGGAAAGAAAATACAGAACAGAGAGAAAAAAAAAAAAAAAAAAAAAAGGACGGCTGCGTAGTCAGTAACATCGTTTTGTCCTTCAGGGTCTTTTCTTTCTGACAGATATTTTGGTCATGACCAATTTCAACCAGCATGCATGTAAATACTACGTTCTTCACCTTTTGGTGGGCTAAAGATTGGAGCCACGTACAGTAAAATCATATTTTAGATTATGAAGAAATGTTTCCACAAAAAATTCACGTCCTAGTTGCAGTGACCAGCAGCTTGGCCATGTTCAGTCTAACATTATAATGGCCGCCATTTGTCAGTCTTGAAAAGTATTCCAGTTGTTCTTGGAGGCGCACATGCTGTTTTCTTTATTTTCGTTATTTTTCATTTTTATTTGTTTATTTGTAAAGGCCGTATCTCATTTTCTGCGCGATTTTCATTGTGTTAATGTCTCGCGACACTGTTATTACGGTTGTGATGCGTGGACAGTTAACACGTAAAACCAGAACAAGATTGAGGCAGCCGAAATGTGGTATCTAAAAAGAATGTTGAGAGTTTTATGGACTGCAAAGAAAATAAACGAGACAGCCTTGATAAAGGCAGACGCAAGAAGATCATTGATAAAGAAGATTAGGGAAAGACAAACATCTATAGGCCATTTTATGAAGAAAGGGGGATGAGAGCACCTGGTCACAACAGGAAAGCTGGAGGGAAAGAGAACACCAGGTAGACCCAGGGAGAAAATATTGGACAGACTTGCAGGGTGGCTGAGGACAGAGAAGATGGGAGATGTACATGTGTACTTGCAGCGACAAGGGATAGATGCATATGAAGGCCCGTGATCGCCAACGCCATGCAGCAGGGCACATGATGATATC
>CM060305.1:64043163-64045663 GCA_030674185.1 Monoplex corrugatus
TGTTTGAAATTAGAGATACTCTACCAATGACACTATTCAATTTGTCCAGGCAATTCTTTCCTGGTAGTAGACTGTTGTAAATGGTTTTGTTTGATTGGTTCCTTTTTACTACTCAACCCAAATATTTTTGGTCTAAAATCACACTTATTAACAAACATTAAACAATAGGTTTGTTCCTTCTTTTTTGTTGACTAACATCACGTCTTGGTAGAGATGTGTCGCAATAGAGAGTGTTGGTATGGCTTGAGCTTCTCAGGTCCATTTTATTTATCTCTTTAAGTGCTGTGGGGACAGGCATGAACGGGGATGGAAACGGGTGCCCTCTTAGAATGAGAAGCAGGACGTAATGTGTCTGGACATGAGTGAAAGATCTGCATTTACCCAGTAGCCTAGTTCCTCTTGCTGAACAGGGGATAGGGGAGAAAACATGCGCACTTCCTGTGCATGCGTGCCGGGCATCGAGTAGTGTCAATCCGTAGGCCTACTCAGGAAAGAAAAAACAAACAAAAACAAACAAAGAAACAAACAAAAAGCAAACAAACCAAAACCAAAACCAAAACAAAACAAAAAACAAGTAAGCAAACAAACAAACAAACAAACAAACAAACAAACAAAATGAAAACAAAGAAACAAGCAAAGAAACAATTAATCAAAGAACAAAGAAACGCAGAAACAATATGATAAACAGACAAAAACAAATAAACAGACAAATGAAGAAACAAGCAAAAAAAAACCACACCAAAAGAAACAAACAAGCAAAGAACGGAAGAAAGAAAAAGAAAGAAAGAAAGACAAAAAGGAAAACAAGAAAGAAAGATAGAAAGAAAATGAAGAAAAAAAGAAAAAAGGAAAGAAAGAAAGAATAGAAATGAATGAATGAAAGAAATAAAGAAAGAAAGGAAGACGCTAACAAACAAACAAGCAAACAGCAAGACATTTCTGCGAAGACTACGTTCAGTCATCCAGCCCATCTCATCTCATCATACACACACGAACCTAGTTACTGCAAGAGAAGAAACAGCCACAAGAACAATACTAAAGATCGTAGACCACTGTTCCCTTTGTTTCTCCTGATAAGTCGGCGTTTCTTTTTGTCTCACGTGGACAGCAAAAAATGTCAAAGTCTGATTATAGCAGCATCCTGTTGTTCTAAAAAGCCAAAAACGTTGGCCTTAGGTCAAAGTTGCCAGTGAAGCTTTAACTCACTGCGAAGCAGTTGTTGACTTGGTTTACGCCAAACAGATAGAGGAGACATTTTGTCCTCTTGCCATTGTCCATGTGTCTGCTTGTGATCGTGTCCATGAATATTCTACACAGGCGCATGATGGAAAAACTGGGTCATATTTATCCATATTTTACTGTGTATGTATGTATATGTATTCATGTATGGATGGATGGATCTAAAGTGTATGTACATGTGCATGCAAATGTGTGTGCGCACCTGTAGCCTATGGCAATGTACGCGCATGTGTATGTCTGTGAGAGAGTGAGAGAGAGAGAGAGAGAGAGACACACACACAGAGAGAGACAAGAGAGAAAAAAACATAGACAGACAGAGACAATGAGAAACAGACAGAGAGAGAGACAGAGAGAGAGAGAGAGAAAGAGAGAGAGAGGAGAGACAGAGACAGAGAGAGACAGAGAGGCAGAGACAGAAGAGACAGAGAGACAGAGAGACAGACAGAGAGACAGATAAAAAGACAGACAGACAGAGACAATGACGAACATGGATAGCGAGAGAGAAACAGACAGAGAGAGAGACAGAGAAAGACACAGAGAGAGACAGAGAGAGGAAGAGAGAGAAAAAAATCCATATTTGTTTGTCTTAACGTATTTCATGGCAATTCGAACTTTGCATCTGGTGTAATATAACATGCAGAAAACTAAATGATGCGGACACGTTAGCCTGTGGACACAATGGCAGGCAGCCGAGAACAGAGAGAGATAACCTCTGTCTAATCATGGACCTTAGCCTGGACTCAAGTTGATTTGAACAGGCAGTTTGAGCATTAGGCCATCACTGAAATTATCCCATACGTTAGGTAAGACCATTAAGACCTTACCAGCGCCGAGGGCTTATGTGCAGGCCTTAGGCTTATTATGCCATGATCATTTTGGATCATCTCCATCACATGGCATTAATGACGTCTGTGCTTGATAGAATTCATTCCGAGCGTACAGATAACATCTTGAGAATCCGGAAACTGAACCGCAGCCTCCACCACCATCAACACCACCACTTCTACTGCACTCCCCCCCCCCCCACTACGATTACTGCTGCTACTACTACTCTTTTGACAACAACCAATACTTCTACGTCTGTTATTACTATTAAAACAACAAAACAACAAGAACTACTACTGCTGCGACTACTACTACAATTGCTATTACTACCATCATTACTACTACTACTACTACAACTACCACTACTACTGTTACTACTACTTAAGTAACAGTAGTAGTAACAGTAGTAGTAGTAGTAGTAGCAGCAGCAGTAGTA
>CM060305.1:64055663-64073163 GCA_030674185.1 Monoplex corrugatus
ACATAAATTGACGTCTGTAACAATATATATATATATATATTCATACATATATATATATATATATATTATTATATATATATATGTGTGTGTGTGTGTGTGTGTGTATAATCGTTCATTTCATATTGCTTATAGCCCAGCCGACTACTAGAGCCATATCAGGGCTAATATGTATAAGTGTGTGGATGTGTATGTGAGTACGTATATATGTACATGTATATATACAGACAAATAGATGCACAGGTGTGTGTTTGTGTGTGTGTGCGCTTGTGTGTATGTTGTGTATGTGTGTGTGTGCGTGTGTATGAGTGTCTGAGAAAGAGACGGAGACAGACAGACAGGCAGACATAGACATAGACATAGACATAGAGACAGAGACAGAGACAAAGACAGACAGAGACAGAAAGACGGAGAGGGAAAGACAGACAGACAGTGAGAGAGAGAGAGACAGACAGACAGACAGAGACAGAGACAGAGATACAGATAGGTTAGAGGGGTCATTGGCACACAGGATCCAAGTAGTATGCGCTGTAAAATGTAAAGTCCGTCACGAGAGACACCAAGTTGCAGCGTAAATGTCTGCATAAGTCGACAAACTGCACTCAGCAACAGTCATAAATACAGGAAGAGCTACACTCAGATCAAGTCATTAACACACATCACGCCTACACGGACCCCACACCCATACCCCTGGTTTCAACCGTATCCTAAGACTTCTAGAAGATCGTCTCGTTTTTTTCGGTGACTAGTATTCTGATTATTTATAACAGTGTTTCTGATAGGCACTTCAGTAGTCAAGAAATAGGACGTCGTGGGGAGAAAGAGAGAGAGAGAGAGAGAGAGAAACAGACACAGAGACAGAGAAAGAGAGAGGATGAGAGAGAGAGACAGAGGCAGAGAGAGAGAGAGAAAGAGAGAGAAAGAGAGACAGACAGAGACAAAGACAGACAGGAGAGAGAGAGAGAGAGGAGAGAGAGAGAGAAACACAGACAGACAGACAGAGAGACACAAAGAGAATTAACGAGAGATGGAGAGAGAGAGAGAGAGAAAGAGACAGAGAGACAAAGACAGACAGAAACACAGACAGACAGACAGAGAGACAGAGAGAAAGACAAAGACAGAGAGACAGAGTTAGCGAGAGAGAGAGAGAGAGAGAGAGAGAGAGAGGGAGAGGGAGAGAAAGACATAGACAGAGAGAGAGAGAGATAGACAGAGGCAAAGAGGCCGACAGAGAGGCAGAGAGAGAGAGAGACAGAGACAGAGAGAGACAGACAGACAGAGAGAGAGAGAGACAGAGAGAGACAGGGGGCTAGTGAGAGAGAGACAGACAGACAGAGCTACAGAAGAGAGAGAGAGACAGAGCTAGCGAGAGAGAGAGAGAGAGAGAGAAACAGACAGACACAGAGAGAGAGAGAGAGGGGGAGAGAGAGAAGAGAGAGGGAGAGAGAGAGAGGGGGAGTTAAAGGGGTCACTGCCAGACATGTTCCAAATATATGCCCCCCAAAACATGTCACTTCCGCCGTGAGAGACACCAAGAATGTACCGTAAACATCCCCGTAAGTCGAAGAACTGCACTTTGCAAACAGTCATGAATATAGGACAATCTATTCTTAAATAAGTCATTAACCCATATTCACCCTCTGCACCTGAAACCCTCACACTTATCCTAGCCTGTTTCATGTCTTTATCAGTCACCGGATTTCCGGTCGCCCTTTTGGAGATAGTTTTCTCCCTCTGAAGTGAAACAGTCAATAGCTCTGACCGATTTCTAGCAGTGCTTCTCATGGGCGCATTAGTCTGTGGGTGGGGCGTCAGGTTACCGATTGGAAGAGCTGAAGTTTGATATTGTTTAAACTTCAGGTTTGGTTTTAGTTTTACAAGATGACATCTCCGTGCTCGGAATGAATTCCATATGTGCTAACGTCCAAGGTGCCATGTGATGGAGAAGATCCAGAATGATCATGTCACAAGCCTTAAGCCTGCACATAAACCCATGAGCTGGACAGGTCCTGAAGTACTACCTAGTCTCTGCTTTTTTCTTTTACTAGAATTATATCAGTCTATATATGGAACAATTTTGATTACATGTAAATGGCATGTATCTGTATCGTATCTTTAAAAAAAAAGAAGAGATAAATATTGTTAACAAATAATTAAAGGACTGAATCAAAACACAACTAGCCACTGAGCATTTAGTTTTTAGGTACCACCTGCCTGGTGAATAAAGTGTAGAGACTTTTCTGATCTCTCAGGGCGGCGTGTGTGCAATGTTGTTAGTGCCTTCGTGTGTAGAAGCACGCAAAACATCAATTACGCACGTTAAAGATCCTGTAAGTCATGTCTGTGTCCAGTGGCCTATGGAATGGAAACATGAAAACACCCAGCATGTATGTCCTCCGAAGATGGAGTATGCAGACCGTGCTGCAACATACCATTGTGACTGTTGATGTGGGCACAAAGCAAGATGCATGCATAAACAATCGGAACATTTAAAAAGAAAGAAAGAAAAAGGAGAAACGAAATGCGCATAATTATAATGTTTGAAGGTGGATATGTCACTGGATTTGTCGTCTCCCCACATTGCCATTCGGTTTTAAAGCAAGATAACTGAGTGGATGACTTGAGTTCGAATGGGTCATGCAGTGCGTGATACACCTTTCTCCCCATTTCCTTGATGAAATGGCTATCGTGTGGCACTGGGAGTTTAGGTGATTGTCTGGAGAGTGGTGAGGTATTGGTGCTCTGTGTCCTGTCCAGCACCCTAGAGTGTTTCTCGTGAATCAAGCCTGATGACCGTAGGGAAAGACCTGCTGGCTGCTCGGAAAGACGGCAAACTTTGGATCCCTTTCGGGGCATGTCGGACCTTGCTGAACAGCAAAATGGGCTGTGTCTAGAGCATCATGCCTGACCACTTTCGCGACCGTTTGAACACTCCCTGTGGTTTTAGCAAAGCAATGTTTGTAGCTTCCGACTGCTAACAGTCGAGACCACAGGAAAGGGATGCCCAATATAGAGACGAAGGCCCATAATCCATAAGAGGACAAGAACGGGGTCTTCCATTTTCTCTTGGTTCTAGCTGGATCTGGTTGGTGTGCGTTGTGTAGCTATTGTCCCGTGGCTTGTCATCTCCCCCACCTTGCGATTTGGTCTGTAAACAAGGTAACCAATGACTGGGTCTGAATGAGTCATACAGCGCACGAGCAGCCCCCTTTGTTTGATGAAAAGGCTGCGTGTGGCGTTGGGAGCTTGACAGGTGCATGGCCGGAGAGTGGCAAGGTATTGGTGCTCCAGGTCCTATCCAGCATCCTCGAGAGTTTATTGTTCACTTTGTAAATTTGACTTTTCAATACACCTGCGGTGTCTAACATTGATTCATTGGTCTTTAACGTGGTCATGGACTGGTAATGTGACGACCGATTGTTTTACTGGCATTTTCATCTCCCCAAGACACTTCGTGATACAAACGGATGAAACAAAGTAGACATATTATGGATAAGAAGATTTAACAATAGAAAAAGTGTATATGTCAAAGATTAAAAGGCTCTGAGTATAACTCAAAAATTAATCTTGACTTTACGCAGTTTTATGCCAAGTGGCGCTGTCATAAACATATGTTTTTTGAATAATGTTCTGGTGTTGTATTTATTTCTTCGTTTTTTTTCTTTTTGCAGCTGTTTTTCAGTGGTTCTTGCGCATATGAATTTTTTTAACTTGATCCATTTGATTCTCCAATGTTCATATGCCAGAAAGGTGCTTATTCAGATTTTGTATGGTTGTTTTTTGCTGTTCAGACTTAACTTAGTACTCTTGTTTTTCTACAATCTGTCTCTCCATTGCATGTGTGTAGAGTGTGTGAGTGGCGACTGATTTTGATATAGTTTTTTTTAAATGTGTCCTTTAAAATGAAATAAAAAAAAGAAATGTAAAAATGGTGGGAACATACGAGCTTGCAGCCCCCCCCCACCCCCACCCCCGCTCACACAGACAGAAAAAAAAAGGATCTGGAGGGATGGAGAAGGAGCGGACAGACTTATACATTCATTAGATTTATTGTAAAAGTTTACAGAGCATAGAGTCCTCCATAGTGTTGTTATGAGTGGTAGGTCTGAAGCATGAAACATGTTTTGTAAGAATTCATCACAAGTTTGAGTGAGCGACGCTCTCTGAGAGAGAGAGAGAGAGAGAGAGAGAGAGAGAGGGAGAGGGAGAGGGAGAGGGAGAGAGAGAGAGAGAGAGTGTGTGTGTGACAGAGAGATAGAGATAGACAGACAGGCAGACAGACAAACAGACAGACAGACAGATAGAGACAGAAAGATTGAAGACTGAGACAGGCAGAGAAACCAAGAGACGGAGAGAGAGAGAGAGAGAGATAGAGAGACAGAGAGAGAAACTGAGAGTATATATATATATATATATATATATATATATATATATATATATATTGTGTGTGTGTGTGTGTGTATGTGTGTGTGTGTATGTGTGTGTGTGTGCGTGTGTGTGTGTAAGTATGTGTGTGTGTGTGTGTGTGTGTGTGTGTTTGCTTGTGTGATATACATATACATACAAGCGGAAGAAAAAAAGGCGGAAAGCTAAGTAAATACTGAGATAACTAAACATAGCATAGTATTAATTCTTTCTACAGTGAAGACATAACCAAGAAATAAAGAACAAACGAAAAGTTATAAAAGAAAGAAGAGGAAGGAAAAACAGAAACACAAACCAGTGAAGCAGTATTCCCCAAGTTAAAGAACGGAAAGAAACAGCTGCTTAAGACATCAGACAACAAGATACCAAATATCGAGCAACAGATCTATACTCCCCCATCTTCTCCGTTTTCATCTCTAAATCAATGCCACTCTGTGAACACCCAGATTACGGCTAGTCCCAGGATCAGAATGGCTGGCAGAGTAACCCACGGCTCATTCACTTTCTTTACAACCCCATTCATACTGGAGAACAAACAGTACTATACAACCCCATTCATACTGGAGAACAAACAGTACTAATTGCCAAAATGTCGTTCCAGAGGGGTCGTGTTGGTTCCTGGCAAACAGGCGGGAGCATAGTTCTTTTGGGATGTATTTGCCTCTACACACTGTCCTTGTTTTTGGTTATTAGGGGTTTAGTGTACTTGCAGCGACAAAAGATGGATTCGTACGGAGAGCCATGATCGCCAACGCTATGCGGTAGGGCACATGATGATGATGATGATGATGGGGGATTTAGTTTGTTATGCTTTGCTGTTTTTGCAGCTTCATATTTTACCATCTGTGTTTGTTGTTTGTCTTGTTTTCCTTTCACAAGAAGAGAAAGTATCATTTCCTTGTAATCATGGTGACTCATCAATGTAGCGTTTGTTACAGGCAATATTCAAATTATGTACGTATATATATATATATATTCTTTTCATGCTTGTACTGTGTCCATTTTCGTATGTGGTGGGAGAGGATTGAAAGTTCAGAGTGTGAAATTTGAGAACACCGCCTCCCCCTAAAAACAAACAAACAAACAAACAAACAACAGACAAGTCCATTTCAGTATATATCTCTCAAAGCATGCTTTTCTCTTAGCCAGTGCACATTATCGAAATTCTTATTCTGGTGTGCAGTCACATTTTCTGGCGAGAATACAAAGACTGTGGTATATGGAGACTAGTATAGTGTTGATTGTGGGGCTTTCTGTGATGTGAGACAAGTTTATGCTGAGTGGCTGATTGCGTTTTCATTCATTACTTTTTTTTTTCATTTTTCATTTCTGTTTACTTATTCATTCATATCTTTCTGTCTTTCTTTCTTTCTTTTTCCTTCTGTCTGTCTTTCTTTCTTTCTTTTTTCTTTCTTTCTTTCTTTCTTTTCTTCCATTTAAAAAAAATCTATTCATTTATTGTTTTTTGAAGATGAGCTACATAGATACATACGTCGTTACAATGTAGCCACGATCCTTTCAATGACAGGCTGATACAAGTACGAATACTAGTATAAGAAACAAAAAACACAGGCTAGGTAGGACCTCAGGACCTGGCCAGCTCATGGGTCTATGTGCTGGCTCGAAAATTGTGCCATGGTTGTTTTGGGTCCTCTCCATCACATGGCACCACTGGCGTTAGTGCTTATAGAATTCATTTCCATTGTGGAGACGTCCTCTTGAGAAACTATAACTGAAATTGAAAATGAAACCTAGAGGCAGTCCAGTGAAGGTCTCGATCAACAGAGTGTAAGAAAGAGACTTTGACTTCACGTAGTATTTTCTCCTCATCGAGCATTTCAGATCGCTGCTGACCATCAGCTCTTTCTTTCTGCGACACCCATGATGGGAAAAGCTGGCGGATAAAAGAAAGAAGTTTATTCTCTTTCTCTCTGTCTCTGTTTGTCTGTCTGTTTACATGTATGTCTGCCTGTCTGTGTCTCTGTTTGTCTGCATCTCTATGTCTGTGTCTCTGTCTGTCTGTTTGTCTGTCTGTCTGTCTGTCTGTCTCTGTCTGTCTGTCTCTCTGAGTCAAACCGTCAAACTTTTAATGACTTACAGCAACTTAAAATTTAAACTTGTCTATGTTGACACCCACCCAGCCTGCTGCATGAATCCCTATAGATTGACTATGGCAAATAGAAGACTTTACAATCTGTTCTCTCTTCACCCCCAACTTTTTATTTGGCCTCGATTTTTGGTACATCACTCCCACCCATACAGTACTCACAAGAAATCCTCATACACTGCTAGCAAGCGTGGAGAAGTGGTTAGCATTATAGGCTACTGATTGGGAGATGGTGGGTTCGAACCCCTAGCGATCCAAAATCTTATTGTGCGATTTGTCGCCCCTGACTAGCTCCTGTCTAGAATTGAGCGTGCCCTAAGCTCGTTCTGAAGACTGAGCTAAAGATCAGAAACACACTGAAATGGAAGGAGAACGCTTATTTAATGTACAAAACAAAATAGCCACAATTTTGTGGCCAACTGGCCTTTATAAAAAGTACACAAGAGACAATGAGGAATTAACATACAAAACTTAGAGTAAAACCAGCAAAAAGTTCCTTATTTGTCGTTGAGATGGAGGAAAAAACAACAAAACTAAACAAAACAACAAACAACAACAACAACAAAACAAAACAAAACAAAAACAACAACAACAAAACAAAAAATACGACTGAACTAAACCAAACCTTTTTTCCATGGAACACTGAAAATAGGGATATGGAGATAAACAGTTCACTCAAATGTCACCTAAATTATTTCAATGACAAATTTATACATAAACATAAAATCCATACTCTAAGTAGGACCTCAAAATCTTGCCAGTGCGTATGTGCAGGCTAAGATTTACACCAGGATCATTTTGAGTCTTCTCCATCACGGGGCAGGTGGCGTCAGTGCATTATGTATTTCTTCTGAACTCGAAAAGTTGTCTCGAGAAGCCGAAGTTGAAAATCAGGATATTACGACTGCACACTGAGGTCTCATACACTTCACAGGTTCGTCATTGAAGTGATGTTCAAATGTCCTTACTTATACACTCAGATCTGGTTGATACCAGGATATATTACGAAAGTAAAGATAGCGTGAAAGCCCTGTCATGGAGTCTCAATCCAAAACAAACCCCCATATTATCATTACTGTCATGCCCGTTCTCAACATCATAGCACTATAAACACTTGTTTCAGATTATGTGTTCCTTTATGCCCAACTCCCATGAGGACCTATGTTTCAGTGGGTTTGGAAATGAGTTGGTGATCCGAAATCAGTTCTGTGGGGTTTGTGTTACAGACACGATGCAGAACATGGGGAAAACAGCACTCTGTACTATCTTTGCTCCCACCATTACTGATCTGCTGAAACATCTCACATTCTTACTGAGCTATTGGAAAATAGAATCTTATAGAAAGAAAACCACGATGGCGAACATGATTCACTTCGATTTCAGGTTGTTGGTGCAGATAGGTTGATTAACAGATCCCCATGTTTTCATAAAAGCGTTGTTTCATGAATGGAGTAGACTTTGTCATATGAAAAAGGCTACACTCAAGGTTGGTTGGTTTTGGATAAAAAAATTAACACGAGGAATCGGTCAAGCAACCAGATGATCGATTAGCCATTCAACCATTCACCCAATCAAATAAACAAAACATTACGTTGTCCCAGATATTTGCATGTGTGTGTATGGGAGGGGTTGTTTTGTTTTGTTTCTTTCCTGACCAAAAAACCCTCATGTGCACTCAAGCAAACGAATTAGATTTAACCCGTAAGACCGTGTGTGTGTGTATGTGTGTTTATGCGTGCGTGCGTGTGTGTGTGTGTGTGTGTGCGTGCGTGTGTGTGTGTGTGTGTGTGTGTGTGTGTGTGTGTGCCTGTGCCTGTGCCTGTGTGTGCCTCTGTGTGTGTATGTGTGTATATGTGTGTGTGTGTATGTACGTGTTTATGTGTGCATTCTCGTGCGCGCGCACTCACGTGTATACGTATGCTTCCATGTCGTTATTTCACGTAGATTGTTTTCAAGTTTCCATAAGCCACAGAACACTATCAAGATTTACATGACCTTTAACGTGTCTATTTGACGTGTTGCGTGGACACACACAAGAAGGAGGCGTAAGCAAGAGCATGTCGGCTCGTATGTTGACCTGGAAGATCAGAAAAAAATATCCGCCCTTTACCCATGGGGTGGTACTAAAGCAGGTTTGAACCTGGACTTTCCCATTGAAAACCGAGGGTTTTAGTCACATGATTATCGTGCCTGTCAAAGTTTTTTTTTTTATGATACTCAGTTCTTTACAATGAAACCTCAAAATATGTTGTACATATTTGAATCTGTTGATATGCTGCAACAAATATCAATTGTGTGATAATTCTCAGTTCCTTAATAACAAAACTTCAAGGTTTGTTGTATATCCGTCAGTCTGTCCTCACACTTCAGCAATGCAATCCCAGTCAGCAACATAAAATCTGGCTTATTCTTTACATATCTTAATGCTTCAATAATTCTCGTACTGTCAAATTAGTGTTTCATAGGTCACTCATCTTCCCCCCCCCCCCTTTGACACCTTTTTGACGCACAGGGTACTGCACAAACTCAAGGCGTCTCCCACGTAATTGCTGGCAGATCTTTTGATGCGCATATGGTAGCGCCCGATTCCGATGAATCCATCTTAAAAAAGAAACGAACAACAAACTTCCAAACTTCAAGTGTTGTAAAAAAAATGGGCAAAGTTGTTACTGACCATTCAATTTTTGTCTGATTTTTTTCATGCAATGTAGTGGCCAGAAATCTGAATGACTAATGAGACCACAAGACTTGAATGGACAATGCAGGCACATGAATGTAGTCTGAGTGGGGCTGGAAGAGTATAATAGTGATCTGGGCCAAGTAGAGACATTCCTATGTTTATGGCTACCATTAGTGTACTGTCTTGCCTTAAGCCAACGTTGATGACCGCTACAGCTGTAACACAGTTTGGACGAATTACTTGGCTTATTTCTGAAGACTCCTTGTTGAGCACATAGTGGCAACAGTATCTATCCATAGGCTTCTGTTCAACTGGGTCCATGTTCATCCAGCCAGCTGCCTTCATCTCATTTTCCGTGCACTTTATCCATTTTTGCTTTGATCTGCGCACTTTCATCTCCCTCGTGTGTTCCACTCTAGTGGCTGTCGTGTGATGTTGTGTAGTGGTTTACATATAATGTATGTTCAGTCCGGTCCCGTTTTTGTGTGTTTTGATATCGTTGCTTTCTGGAATTCAGTTTGGTTTAAATGGCTTTTGATATATCCTTGGCCATGTGCGTTGGATGGAAGATGTACGTATCTCGAAGGATATCCTTTACGGTGAACTAGTCTCTGGCAAGAGATCTGTTGACTGCCTGCAGCTACGATAAAAAAACGTCGGCAAACGCGATATGAAAAATCTGGGCATCAGATATGAAAGATCTGGGTTTCAGCTATGAAGACACAGCAGCCGGCGCAGTGTGCACTGTTGCTCCAGAAACAACTCAGGTAGGTGGAAAAGAAGATCCAGATCTTAGCTGAGGAAAAGACAGTCAGGTGGAAAGCAAGATCCCGTGAAGGCATCCCCATTCGCCTTCATCCATATATGCAAACAATGTTGTAGAGTCAGCCTTTCCTGCATCGGCCTTACCAGCCACAGCCGTCCTTGCTCCAAAGGCGTCAACTTCAACTCGACAGGACACTAGGTCACATTATTCATAATCGACGCTGATTGATGGAGGTCTACCTATCTATATCTATATGTGTCTATCTATTTATCTATCTATCTATTTATCTATTTATCCTATCTATCTATCTATCTATTTATATATCTATCCTATCATCATTATTTATCTATCTATCTATCTATCTATCTATCTATCTATTTATCTATCTATCTATCTATCTATCTATCTATCTATCCATGTATCTATCTATCTGAGTGTCTATGTATAAACAAACAAACAAACAAAAATGAACACCATCCTCCAACCCCTCTCTGTTTCACACACACACACACACACACACACACACACACACACACACACACACACACACACACACACACACACACACACACACACTCACACACACACACACTCGAACACATCACATACACCACACCACACCAAACAATGGTTAGCAAAGACATCCAGCTCCCTCTACTTAGGCTCCACACCCAAAAAGACCAGTACTAATCGTATTCAGCATTGACATGGTGATCTCTAAGCTTGTAGTTTAACCAGCAGGATCAGACAGTATTATCCTTGTCTACTCACACACAGGTTATCAAGCATCTAAGTATACACGTTGAAGACCCTTTAAGTCGTGTCAATATCCAGCAGCTTATAAAACAGGACAACACAGTATGTATGCCCAATAAAAAGGATATACGCAGATTGTGCAGCAACATACTGCCCAATGAAGACAAATAACAAAACATGAAAACTACAAAACAACAATGCCCTGGACTGACTTAACCCTGGCTGACTAAAACAAGGAACATTTATTGATGTAAATACACCACGTTTATTTATGTGAATACATCAAAACAGTAATATGCCTGCCTACTTACTAGGAGCACGACCTGTCTGTGAGGATGTTACAGCACTAAATGTTGTCTGTTGTCAAGTATGAATGGAGCAGTAAAGAGGGCGAATGAGCCTTGGGTAACTCGTCAACGATTCTGGTCCAGGGACTAACGGTAATCTGAGTGTCTACCAACTGATATTGATTTACAGATGAAGACATATAAAATATGGCATAGATCTGTGGATTATGTGCTTGGGGCAGTTTGATTTGTAGCAACTGTTTCTCTGTTGTTTAATTTTAAAGATCTAGTTGATAGATTAATGCGTTTTTTTTATAATCTTCTGCTCCTTCATAATTTTGTTGTTCGTTCCTTTTTTTGCTTACTAGTTATTTGTCTTGCTTCAACATATATGTATTTCTCTTTTGTACTGGCAAGGGGAATGCAGCTGACCCAGCCGACCTCTCTCTCTCTCTCTCTCTTTCTCTCTCTCTGTCTCTCTGTGTCTCTCTGTGTCTCTCTGTCTCTGTCTCTGTCTCTGTCTCTCTCTCTCTCTCTCTCTCTCTCTGTGTCTCTCTGTGTCTCTCTGTCTCTGTCTCTGTCTCTCTCTCTCCTCTCCTGTGTCTCTCTGTGTCTCTCTGTCTCTGTCTCTGTCTCTGTCTCTCTCTCTCTCTCTCTGTGTCTCTCTGTGTCTCTCTGTCTCTGTCTCTGTCTCCTCTCTCTCTTTCTCTCTCTCTCTCTCTCTCTGTGTCTCTCTGTGTCTCTCTGTCTCTGTCTCTTTCTCTCTCTCTCTCTCTCTCTCTCTCTCTCTCTCTCTCTCTCTCTCTCGATGTTCAACCCATTTCTGTGCATTAATCTATATCAGACGTTCTTACTTGCTGCCATTTAATTGTAAATTACAACTTTCACGTTTTTCTGATTTTAATGTATATTGTGGCTGTTGGTGACTTTTTTCATTTGTTTTGTTTTTTCTTCTTCTATTCATTTGTTACATGTTTCTGATTTCTGTCATAATCTATTCATATTTCATTATTCTAGTTTTAACCAAGGCATGTTGTTTTTCTCCTCATAGGCATACACTCATGCAGAATTGCATGGATTAGCCATAAGGTCAAGCCAGACCTAAGGCTACTATCTGCGTGTAATATATCGTTTTCATATTACATGATTGTCTCTGCTTCTCTATCTCTCTGTCTGTCTCTGTATCTGTCTGTCTGTCAGTCTCTCTCTCTCTCTTTGTCTCTCTCTTAGTCTCCCGCTCTTTCTCTTGTATTTTCACCCCCTATGTCTCCCTCTCTTTCTTTCCGCCTTCTCATTCTCTTTTAGCTGTTACCTTGGAAACATCAATGGTACTTTTTTGTGGTGTATAGTCAGACCCATTTCTCTTTTGTTTAACGAAGCCAAACTTGACTGTCAAAAAGCGTAAATGTGTGTGTGTGTATGTGTGTGTGTGTGTGTGTGTGTGTGTGTGTGTGTGTGTGTGTGTGTGTGTGTGTGTGTGTGCGTGTGTGTGTGTGTGTGCGAGCGCACGCACGCGTTTTCATACATGCGCGCTCACATGTATATGCTTATGTGTGCTTCTATCTCGTCATTTCAAGTGTTTGCATGCTCAATGTTTTTGAATTTCCATAGGCCACAGAACACTGTCATGATTTCCATGACCTTTAACGTATGTATGTGTTGTGTTGCGTGGAAACACACAGGAAGAAGGCTCAGGCACCAGCATGTCTGCACATATGTTGACGTGGAAGATCAGAAAAAAGATTGGCTCTTTACCCACGAGTGGTACAAAAACAGGTTTGAACCCAGACTTTGTGATTGAAAACTCCAGTGTTCTGATCACTTGACTATCCTGTCCATTAACGACGAATTTTGTGATAATACTGTTACTTGGCAACGAAAACTCAAAGTGTGTTGTATATGATTCGGTCTGTTCTCTTGTTGCAACAAATATTAGTTTTGTGACAATTCTCAGTTATTAGTAATAAAACCTCAAAATATGTTGTATATCTTCCAGTCTGTCCTCTAGCTGCAACAATGCAGTTCCAGTCAGCAACATTAGATCGAGTCTATTCTTTACCTATCTTAAAGCTTCAACCATTATCGTGGTGTCAGCTCAGTGTTTCATATGTCCCTGCCACCTCCCACCACTCCCCCTTTAAAACCTTTTTCAGCGCACAGGGTATTCCACAAGCTCAAGGATTCTATCACATAATAACTGGCAGATTTGTTGAAAGCATATATTATCGCCTGATTGTGATGAATCCATTTGGGTAAAAGAAAGATGTCCAGACTTCAAGCGTTGTAAACATTTGGTTAAAACTGCAATTGACCAAACAGTAATCTTTTTGTTTTCTTTTTTTTTTTTAACGGAACATAGTGGCCGGAAATCTGAATGACTAATGACAATGAGACCTCAGGAACTGAATGGACAATTCAGACAAATAAAAGTGGTCTGAGTGGTGGGGAATACGTGTTAATGACTTGAATCAAGTAGAGACATTCCTATGTTTATGGCTGCCATGAGTGTACTGGACTATTGTAACTCTCTATTCGCAGGTCTCCATGACAATCAACTATCTAAACTTCAGCGCATACAGAACCACGCGGCTCGCCTTGTTCTCCGCAAGCCCAGGCGTGAGAGTGCAAAATCTCTGCTTAGAACACTTCATTGGCTCCCGGTAAAGGCTAGGATTCAATATAAAGTTGCCTGTCTCTGCTTTCAGTGTATCTATCACGAGAACATGCCATCCTATCTTGCCAACCTCCTGCAGGGTTACAAACCTTCTCGAACGCTCCGCTCTTCTGACACCTCACTATTGACTGTTCCTCGCTTCTCTCTAGACACCTTTGGTAAAAAAATCTTTCTCTGTCTTTGGCCCAAATGTATGGAACTCTCTACCACTGTCTCTCAGAAAAACTAAGTGTTTCTCAACCTTCAAACGGCACCTGAAAACCCACCTCTTTCAAACTCATCTAACCTGAAGAGCCTTAGTTTGCAAGTCTGTCATCAGACTAATCTCTCCTGCCTGTATAACAGTATTTTGTATAAGGGCCTATAGAGCAAGGTGTGTGTGTGCGTGCATGTGTGTGTATGTGTGTGTGTGTGTGTGTGTGTGTGTGTGTGTGTGTGTGTGTGTGTGTGTGTGTGTGTGTGTGTGTGCTTGAGTGAGCATGTGTGTGTATCACTGTATGTGTACAGCTGAGGAAGGGATAGGGGAGAAATTGAGTGGGAAAGAGACTGAAATACTTTAAGAAACTTTTTCAAATCTTTGTTTGTATGTAAATTGTGATGTATGATATGCGAATAGTTCATAATTTGTGAGGAATTTTGATTGTCAAGGTATTAATGCTGTAATACTCAAGTTGTAATGTTTTTCCTGTATATGGATTAGAATTTTTCTGTTTTTATCTTCATTCAAAATATTGATTATAATTTTATGTACAACTATTGCATGCATAAACACACACACACGCATGCAAACATAGCACACGCACATACACACACACACACACACTCTCTCTCTCTCTCTCTCTCTCACACACACACACACACACACATTCTTACAAACACACGCGCACAGCAACGCACACGCACGCACACACACATTTACACACACGTACGCAAGCACACACACGCAGCAATATATAAACACAGTATGCCTCTTTATTCATACGAAAAATCTGTTAATCTTTCTTCATTACGTAAGTCAGTGTTTAAATTTTAATATTCTGTGGTTTCTTATGTGTCTTCTTACTTGTATAGCTTTAATGTTTGTTGTTATCTTATTGTGTATGTAATTGTGAACATTTTTTATCACCTTTTGCCTTTCTTGCGAAATGTAAAGCGCTGGTGAGCATGTTTTTATATGGAATATGCGCTATACAAATAAACATTATTATTATTATTATTACTGTCTTGTCTTAAGCCAACGTTGATGACTGCTACAGCTGTAACACAGTTTGGACGACTTACTTGGCTTAATTCTGAAGACTCCTTGTTCAGCACAGGGTGACAACAGTATCTTGTTTTGTTCAGCTGGGCTCATGTCCATCCGGCTGCCTTCATCTCGTTTCCATGCACTTTGTGTACGTTTGCTTTGATCTTCTCGCTTTCGTCTCCCTCGTGTGTTCCACTCTATTGGTTGTCGTGTGATGTTGTTTAGTGGTTTGCGTAGAATGTGTATTCACTCCAGTCCCGTTTTTATGTACAGTGTATTTTGATATTGTTACTGTTGGAAAGTTCTTTTGCTAAACTTTGCTTTTGATACATGTACATACATACATACATACATACATACATACATACATACATACATACATATATACATACGTACGTACATGCATACATGTATACATATATACATACATACATACAATGTTATACATACATACATGCATACATAAAGATTACATGTGTATAGAAGCACACACACACACGCACACACTATATGTATATGCATACACACACACATGTATATATATATATATGTATATATATATATACATATAGATATATATATGTGTATACCTACACATACACCCCATGCACCACATCACAGTACAAATTGGTTGGCAAAGACATCCAGTTCACCATCATTTTAGCCTACACACTCAAAAAGACCAATACTAATCATATTCAACATTGATATGACGGTCTTTAAGGTTTACTTTAGCCTACAGGATCAGACAGTACTATCCGTATCCACACACACTGATTGTCAGGCATCTACTCTGAAATTAATGGCCACTGTCTAGTCACAATGGCTTCATTTCTACAAGACTAACATCTGGAATGCTGGAGTACCAGGTAGACTCAGGGAGAAAATATTGGATGGACTTGCAGAGTGGCTGAGGACAGAGAGGGTGGGAGATGTACTTGAAGTGACAAGGGAAAGATTCGTGTGGAGGGCCATTGTCGCCAACGCCGTATGGCAGGGCACATGATGATGATGAACATCTGTTTAAGTGACTGATAAACAGGGAACAGATGGGAAAAGAAATGGGTGATAGATTGAAAGATCACGCCTTCTTATCATATTTTGCCAACACAATTTATGAGTTCTGGTTTTCTCAGATGTTTGTAGACGAGAAATTTAGCCCACAATATGCATGTAATATATCGCTGCACAATCATCTGCATACTTTATCTTTAGTCAGTGTATTTTCATATACACTGACATGATTTGCATAATCTTTAACGTGCATGCTTAGTTTTCTGTATGCACGTACACACGAAATCAGTTTAGGCATAAACAAGTATGTGCACATGTTGACATGAAAGATCAAGAAAAAATCTGCACACTTTACTTATCAGGCAGTAAGTAACCATGCGAAATCGACTTCCAGACCTTTCCCCTGGACGTCTAACATCTTACGCACTTGACTATCATGCCTACCATTTGAACAAGTTCCCTATATTACTATTCTATAAACAAATGAACGACACTGAGCAAGACTAAAAACCCGCTCATATTGAAGGAACATTGAAAGAAAGCAAAGAAACCAAAATTCAAAGAGCGAGGGGAGTCAAACACAAAACTACGAAAATAGCGATTTCATAGACCAACTAAACAACAAATGACCAAAACAAGAGAGTGTACTGATGTAAATACATCACAACAGAACTAAGTCCGTCTATTTACCAGGAACAAACACAACCTCTGTAAAAGGCCATTCTGACAATTAGTGCTGTCTGCTTTCCAGAATGAATGGACCAGTAAAAAGAGTGAATGAACCGTGGGTAACTCGCTGGCTATTCTGGTCCAGAGACTTGCAGAGTAATCTGGGTATTTACTGTGTGACATTGATTTAGTGATGACGACGCACGCAGAAGATGTGGGAGGTATAGATCTGTGATTGTGAATGACATTGACAAAGGGATGAAGACAGATAAGACAATGGAGATATAGATCCTTGGTTTCTGCTGCACTACACCTACAGCTGAATTAGACATTAGAGATAAAGACAGGCAAAGTAGGAGATATATAGATCTGTTGTTTATGTGGTGAACACAATTTAGTGTGTAATATCTAGTGCCACAAATGGCTGTTCATTTCTCTTGTTTCATTTTAAGCATTGTTTTGAGGATTACTGTATATGCCTTTTTCTTCTATGTCTTCTCCTTCTTCTCATCTTCCTCCTCCTACTACTACTATGTCTACTATTCTTGTCTTTGCTTTAGTCCGATCATGGAGACGCCATCCTGAGAAACTGAAACTGAAACTGAAACTTTTCTTCTTTCTTCTCCTTTTCTTCTTCATACTCCTTGTACTGAATATGTTTTGAACAAGTATGTTAGATTTTTGCACGAGTCAATTCATTTATTTCTAAGAGACCAAGAGTTAGTTTGATGCTGCTTTTGGACTGTTTTATTTTCATTAGTTTCGGCCTAAATCTTCACATTACAGGATTGTGGTCACTGTTTCATATGCACCTGGTGGTGTTTTTGTCATCAGTGAAAAAAAGGTCTAAACCTTCTATTAATCAGGATGTAATCAGTT
>CM060305.1:64085663-64100663 GCA_030674185.1 Monoplex corrugatus
ACGCACACACACACACACACACACACACACACACACACACACACACACACACACACACACACACATGCATGGCCACAAATGGGGAGAAAAGAATAAAAGCAATAAAAGCAAGAATAAAACCAATGGAAAACCACAGAGAGCACATCATATACAATTATATATTAAAACAAAGTGATTCCCCTCCGAGCGGAGACAGGCTGCAGAGGGGGGTTGAGTGAGGTTAGGATTTTATGCAGAGGAGAAAAGGTGAGTTTTGAGAGCGGACTTGAAGGAGGCAAAAGTAGGTTGCTGACGGACTGAGAGAGGAAGTTTGTTCCAGGAGAGTGGACCAGAAACAGAGAAGGCTCGTGGACCATAGGTATTGAGCTTAGTGCGTGGAAAACGAAAAGTCAGAGGATCGGAGGCAGAGCGGAGGGTACGTGAGGGAACATAGATCTCAAGTAGGCTTGACAGGTAATCGGGGCTGCGTTATTGAAGCTTTTGTAGCACATGGTGTCTAGTTTGTACTGTATGCGCTTTGATACAGGGAGCCAGTGAAGTTGTGCCAGGAGAGGAGATATGTGGTCAGCTTTTTTCTTTTTGAGTACAAGGCGTACAGCATTGTTTTGAATGCGCTGTAGGATGTGAATGGTGGAGGCAGGAAGACCAGACAGGAGTGAATTGCAATAGTCAATGCGAGACATTATGAAGGAGAGAACGAGTTTTGCAGTTGTTTCGACAGAGAGATACTTCCTGATCAGGCTTATACGATGGAGATGATAGTAGCAAGATCTGGCAGTTTGAGAAACAAAGTTGTTCATGGAGCGGGTAGAGTCAATGCAGACACCAAGGTTTTTAGCTGAATCAGAAATTGGGACTGATGTGTTACATAATGGGAGAGAAAGAGGAGGCAGCTGAGAAAGTTTCTGACGGGTGCCAATGAGGATAGCTTCTGTCTTGTCGTCATTAAGCTGAAGTCTATTGTGTGTCATCCAGTTCTTAATGTCCGAGTAACACTCAGTGGTGCGAGTCAACAGGCGCTGTATATTATCAGGTGAGTCACTGTCTTGAAGTTGTGTGTCATCAGCATAGAATTGGTGTTTTATAGAGTGGGAGTTGATGATGGTGGACAGGGGGGAGGTATAAAGAGTGAAAAGAACAGGGCCAAGGACAGATCCTTGTGGAACACCACAGGTCAGGTATGCAGGTTGAGAGTAAGTGCCATTGATGAGAACAGTTTGTTTTCTGTTTGATAAATACGAAGTGAAAAAGGAGAGAGCAATGTCAGAGATGCCAAAAGTATGATGAAGTCTAGAAAGGAGAATACCATGGTCAATGGTATCGAAGGCTGCAGACAGATCAAGGAGTGTGAGGAGAGAGACTTTGCCAGTATCAGTTGCAAGGAGGAGATTGTTGAGAATGTGTAGTAGGGCAGTTTCAGTGCTATGGCACTGGCGGTAGGCTGACTGGAAAGGATTGAGGAGATTGTTGGCAGACAGGTGAGAGTTCAGCTGGTTGAGGACTTACATATGCAGACATAATCATTGGATACAGAGTACATAAAAAAGGATCCCATCAAGTCGCTTCTGACTCTCAGGAACTTGTTAATCGGATGTCTTCACAGTACCCTCACCAAGGTGTGATGTTTCCCAAACCAGTAGCTTCAATAGATGTCTCCATCCAGCTTGCCCCCATCCCCAAACCCTGTCACCCTTTGCTTCCGCAAATTCCTCCAGTGCCTAGGAAACTGAGTAAGCAAAGTGATTTAGAATAAACAGACAGTATGATCCGGGTCCACTCGCAATGAATTGAAGCTGATGCACAGCAAACAGGACACGAGAAATTTCCATTAGGTCCCCCGCCTCTTTTTTCATCTCTCCACAAACTGGGGCAGGAGCGAAGAGAATGAATAAACCACAGATCGGAGACGAAGACGATGGCCATTGGGGTCTTGACTTTGCTTGAGAAGGATGCTTTGCTCATGGACACTTCCATGTGCGCTGTACCGAAAACCTGCCAGCATTTTATCTTGTTTCCATATGCGCTCCACCAAACAAATATTTCTATGACATGGACTGCGCTTTATAAATGGTCTCTTGGTCATCAGTATTATCATTGTTATTTTAATTGATAATGATAACAATATCAATATTGATAACAATAGCAACGATGATATAGCACTGTAATTTTTATTGTTGTTATGATAATGATGATAATAATTATTATTACTCGTAGTAGTATTGTTATTATTGTTGTTGTTGTCGTCGTTGTCGTTATCATCCTTGTCATTATTAGCATTAAACAAAAAGTCATAGGCACAACAGACTATTGACCGGAAGATCGTACATAGTCGCTTCGATGCCCACTTGATTCGATGTGGGATGTTTCTGCCCTAATCGGCCTAGAGTTTGACCTCGAAATAAGCAAAGTCATCCGAGTTTTGGCACAATGTATATTTTGTTTGATTTGTTACACTAAGGTATACAAAGACAAAGGATTTTACTACCACTTTGCACTCTTCATAACTGATTCTTCATTAAAGTCTTTTTAAGTACTAGCATCGAATATAAGAGCTGATAAGCAAGACCAGTTACTTGGGTGTGGCACTGTATTATTCATTTGTCTTCTAATGACTCTAGAAGCCTGTCGTACATGATACACACATGTATATGTGTATACATATATGTATATGTATATAAGTAAACTTTTCAATGCGATTTTTTTCAGCAGTTTTTGATTGAACAACTCTGACTTTTCACAAAGTCATTGCACATGCAAATTTCCTTGTCTGCTTGGCATAAACCACATCAAATGCATTTTGCCACAAATTCCGACTTGGCAGTAAATTTGATCTAAAGATAACATTCTAAGGTATTAAAAAACTCAAAATAAATACACATGCTGTAAAACATAACACTGGCTATAATATAAGGAAATGCTTGCTTTTATCTACGATCATATTTATGGTTTTTATACTGATCCTTCTGCTTTGAAAAACTGGACATCTCCACATAGGACTTGTATGAAGAATGAATAATTGTTTGTTTGAAAGGATGTCTTACTTCAGATTCATTATCTTTTCACCATTCTCATTCTCTCTCTCTCTTTCTGTCTGTCTCTCTCTGTCTCTCTCTGTGTCTTTCTCTCTCTGTCTCTCTCTGTCTCTCTCTCTCTCTGTCTGTGTGTGTGTCTGTCTGTGTGTCTGTCTGCCTGTCTGTCTGTCTCTGGCTGTCTGAAAACGCAACTGATCCTTCCCCAACACATGTTTAATCCAAGTTAATTCAATCTTATTTGCAGACTAACCTTGATTGTATATGATTTTCACCTATCATATGCCATTTGCAGCGTGGGTGCATATATAAATCATTCAGAGTGTACAGACTCTGTCTTGAGGAAACTGAAATTGAAACTACATAATCAGGAGCCCATAAGAAACAGCTATCACATACTATCGCCCTGAGGTCACTCAGTAGAGAAACGTCCCTGCTGCTGCTGTTAATTAATGCCTCCTGTAAGTCAAAATGCGCACGCTGTATACTGACTTCTATTTCCTGACATTGATGTTTTTATTGAGAAACCAGATTAAATGGGAATCCTCATCTTTCGATCATTCCTTCAGCGATAGTCCAGATGTAACAGTCAACAGCAATGGCTTTTCTGGGATTTAGTTGAATGTAACACTAAGAGAACTGGAGTCAAGATAGCTATATGATGCTACAGCACAGCAAGAAAATTGTGTAAGTATTTCTTTTTTTTTTTTTATTAATATCCATATAGCACGATACATTTTTTGATAAAGCTCCCATAACTGAGGAGAATGAAGACACTGATAATGATGCTTTTGAATTTCATGTTCGTTTGAGATTGTATTGCATAGTTATGCTGTACTCTATAAATGACGTACAGATCTTCAAAAACGAAAGATAAAGTACAGTTCCGTAGCTGTAAGTTAATCAGGAATATCTAAGTAAATGACATTTCACTGTAAAGAAGAAGAAAAAGAAGTTGTACAATAAAAATGGAGATGAAGAAGAAGGAAAAAAAAGGAGAAGAGGAAAAGGAGGAGAAGAAGAAGAAGAAGAAGAAGCAGAAGAAGAAGAAGAAAAAGAAGAAGAAGAAGAAAAAGAAGAAGAAGAACAACAACAACAACGACGACAACAACAACAACAACAACAACAACAACAAGAACACGAAGAACAAGAAGAAAACAATCAAACAAATATACGAAGACAAAAAATTCAAAAACAACGCTAAACCAGCTCTGGCCCACAGCAACTGGAAATAATAACAGTAGATTGGGTACATTTTCTCCCTCTGTATCCATCAGTACATGTATTATATTGGAATATCTAACAAAAATTATATAGCATACGATATTGACTAAGATTAATTTTTATACACACACACACACACCCACACACACACACACACACACACACACACACACACACACACACACACACAACATATATATATATATATATATATATATATATATATGTGTGTGTGTGTGTGTGTGCGTGTGTGTGTGTACACTCATATACATTGATAGTTGTGATTAGTCATTATTTTCGGAAAATTCAGGAAAAGATAGACTGTTAGTATGGTCTGACTGTATTAAATGTTTGTCCAAGCATGCGCAGGAAGTGCGTATTTTTCTTTCCAGTCTGCCTTTCAGCTAGGTAACTAGGTTACTGGAAAATACTGATAATTCACGGACGTCGAAATACGTTTACATCATCTGTCTTATTCAAAGACGGCAACGTGCTCCAGCCTCCGTAAATCCCTTCTCACTTTTTTACCTCCCCCTTCCAAAAGCGTAATTGAAAATAGTGAATTGGAAAGTTCAAGCCATACGAACATACTTTACAAGCTATATTTCTACCAAGATGCAATGAATATCATCTTAAAGTGATAGTAAGTATTTAAACTGATAGTAAGTACATGATCAAGCCATATAAACATCTCATGAAAATTATAACTCTGCCAAGATGCTGTGATGATTATCAAACACATGGCTCATGCCTTATGAACATCCTTTGCAGCTGATTATTTCCACCAAGACCCTGGATTTCAAGGGATGCTTTGCTCTGAGGATCGGAATGTGTGTCCATCATGCAATGTCGTTTGAATAAAAACTTCTACTGTCAGCTGAAATTGATCAGAAGATCCTTAACGTGCAGGAAATTAAAGACGTCAAAATGCATCAACTTACTGATGTACACGAGTGCATGTGCAGGGAGAAGTGTGCGTCTGTTTTCTCCCCGGTCTGCACCTCCCCTAAGGCAATATGGGTTAATATGGAAATGATGATATTTCACAGACGTCCAGATACATCAAATCATTTTATCTTATTCAAAGATGACAACTAGATCCCATCCGCACCCATCCCTCTCCTGTTCCATAGCGCTTTTTACAAATAAAACTGGAGATGTTCAAGACATATAAACATTCTTTGCAGTTTTCATTTCTTACCAGCACATAATGATCATTAAGATGGATTGAAACACAAGTGTTGATATATTTTGGCAGTTATTCATTTGTAGAGCTACAATAAAACAGTATACAAAGATATAGTTAGGAGAATTCATCAAAATTGCGAAATGCAGGATTGCAAAATTTGGCTGGTATTCAGTGGATTTCCCAGAACATGATATAATACATCTCGAACAATATTGCCTGTAAAGCCGCAGGCTACTTAAAAGATGATGTTGTCACAAATTCCTCATTGACACGTTATTTTTCAACAAGAGAGATTAGGTATTAGAGTAGATTTGGCTGAAATGCAAACGAAACAAGACAGCTTGTCTAACAGGAATGCTGGCGTAAATGCAGTGTATGGACCAAAAGCTTCTGGTTTGATACCAATCCGTAGCTCTGATCACACCATTTTGCCGACAGAGAAAGCTGATATCTTATCACACTGGGCACATTGCTGAACAGGGAGTCATCAATATTTGAGGACGCCATTTCAGCACTCCCTCAATTTTAAGTAACGGAATCTCTGACACATCTACCATTTATTGCCAAGATTGCCAAATCCCTGAGGCAAACCACGCCTGCAAAGACATCAGGAGGCGATGGTATTCCTGCAGATATCTGCAGGGATGTGAGCGACATGCTCCTTTAGAAGTTGATATCCCTGTACCAGTCTATATCGCAGAATAAACAGATTCCTCGAGGTTCTAAATATGCTATGATAATCCACATTTAAAGCAAAGCGAGTGATCAGACTGTATGCTATAATCATTGCAGGATATTCCTGCTATGTGTTGCAGAGAGGTCCTTGCCAGAGTCATACTGAACAGAGTCATCACCCTTGTAGCTGAGCCCATCATTCCTGATTGTAATTTTGGCATTTGTGGTAAAAAAAAGGCAGGAGTGACATGATGTTTGCCGTATGCCAGATGAAAGAGAATTGTCACGAATAAAACTAGACACTCTACATGGTGTCTGCAGATCTCACTAAAACATTTGACAATGTAAAGCGGAAGAGCCCTTGTGTACATCAAATTCCGCTCACATGGAAAATGTTTTAACCTGCAGAGACTCTAAACCAAAATCACTGTGGTGAAAGTCGTCCTGCATGAATTAATTTGTAGATGACTGTGCACTGGCAGCACACTCTCACGAGGATATCTAACGCATTACTGACCCATTTTCTTGACTAGACCCCTTCCCATGCGGCACCTGCAGAGGAGGAATATTTGCCTCAAGGATAGGTCTTGTATCCCGCTCGAAGGCCCCGCAAGGCGATAATGGACCAGTATGCATAGTATGAATACTCATCTGTCAGATCGACGGGAAACTCCATCAAATTCGATTGAATAAATATATACATATACATTTACTTACATGTCTAATAATTATCTCTCTGTCTGTCCTTTTATCTATCAACCCAAACACAAAAATATAGACATATGCACACAAACACAGACATGTACTTCCAACAACACACTCGCAAAGAAAAAAAAAGCAGTACAGAAAAGAAACATCCCATCATTTCTCTTCTCAGGCTGGTGAATTTGTTATTCAAATTATTTCACCGCGTGCTTACCCAGTTATTCTTATCTCCCAAATGAATTGTATCCGTGAGCGTCTCCTTTCAGCCTCCCTCTTCAACTCCATCGGGAGCCTGGGAACATGAGAAAGCCAAAGGATGTAGAACAGACAGACAACATAAGCTTGGGAAGCCTTAAATTGAATAGACGCTGATCCGGGCAGGCTGGACACTAGAAATTTCCATTTGTTACTCTCCACACGCAGATAGAAAAGCGAACAGACATGTAAGCTGTTGTTCGTATCTTGTACTAACCAAGAAAAGGAGAGACGATGAAAAAGTGTCGGCAGATATACTAATGACGGTTAACCCAAATCAACGAATGTAATAGTCAGACTTCCAATGTCGGACTTCCAATTCCAAGATCCCGTGCTCGATCCCCTTGAAATCCTCCGCCCGGTGTGTATGTAAATGGTGGACATCTTTCCGTTCTCCCAGGTCAAGATGTGTGCATATATATCATTGCTTAAACACACTTTTGTGTGTATACCGATGCAGTATATGCGCACTTTTAATACCCTGTAGGCTATGTCAGTGTCCGGTGGCGTATGAAAACATGTAAAACACCTAGCATGCACGCCCACCCAAAATGCACACTGTGCAACAACAATGTAGACTGTTCTCAGCTTGAGGTTTACGTGCTTCACTAAAAAGTCTGATTATGTATAATGTACTGTGAGTTCAAATGGGTTTGGAGAATAGCGCTAGACAAAAGAAAAAAAATTGTTTCAGTTTTAATGGAATGTCTGAAATTTTTTTAAATCAGCAACAGAAATTAGCGTATGTTAGTAAAAAAAGAAAAAGAAGAAAAACAAAAGAAAAAGAAAAAGGAAAGAAAGAAATGCGAGTTTTCAACTTAACAAACTCAAAATGGTTGAAAAAAACTGAAACTTATTGAATGAAAGAAGACGTTAGATTCAGTAGAGTCAGGATGTCCTGCTGGGTAAATGGTGGACATCTTTCCTATCTCCCAGGTTAACATATGTGCAGACATATCAGTGCGTAAACCCCCCTTTGTGTGTATACTCATGCAGAATATACGCACGTCAGATGTCATGGAAGCCAAGTCAGCGTCCGATGAAAACACCCAGCATGCGCGCCAGCCCAGGATGCAGACGGCAACAACATAGTGGACTATGTCAGCTTGCTCAACAGTTTGAGTTTTAAGTGCTCTACTAAAATGTCTCATTATGTGTAATGTGCTGCCGGTCTGGAGAATAGCGCTAGACAAGAATAATTTGTTTCAGTTTTAACGGACATGGATGAAATTTTTGAAATCAGCAACAGAAATTAGCGTTGGCAAAAAAAAAAAAAAAAAAGAAAAGAAAAAAAAAGTAAAGCGAGTTTTTAACTTCACAAACTCAAAACGATTTAACAAATTGAAGCTTGTTGAATGAAAATAAGACGTTTGATTCAGATTGAGTCAAGATTCTGAACCTTACGTGTAGATTGAGTCAGGACTTTGAATCTTACGTGCACTTTGATCTGTTCATATTTTGTAATCTCCTTTAATTTAACAAATGTGGGCTTTACATTCGGTATATCTTATTTTCATTCTGTCTCTCTGTCTCTCTCTCTGTCTCTCAGTACCCCCCTCCTCACTCTGTCTCTGTCTATCTGTCTGCCTGTCTGCCTATCTGTCTGTCTATCTGTCTCATTCTCTCTCTTTCTCTGTCTGTCTGTCTGTCTCTCTCCCCCTCTCTCTCTCTGTCCTTAAGCCTTATGTTCACGTTGAATGAGTTGTTCACATCTTGTAATCTCCCTTGACAAATGGAGCTTAATATTCTCTGTCAAATTTCCATTCTGTCTCTCTCTCTCTCTCTTTCTTTCTTTCTTTCTCTCTCTCTCTCTCTCTCTCTCTCTCTCTCTCTCTCTCTCTCTCTCTCTCTCTCTTAGTCTCCCCCCTTCTCTCTCTGTCTCTTTTTCTCTCTCTGTCTTTTCCTTAGTCAGAAGTCAAGGGACTGAGCAAAGGGATATTGGGAATATGGGATCAGCAGCAATTTCCGGCATGCGCAGTGAGTGGAATGAAAACATCCGCTCCTCTCGTTAACGACATGTGGAAATATGGCGATACTTGTTGGACCACACAAGATAATCTGCGGTACATGTGGACTGTGTTGTGTGTGGAATCTCTCCATCCATCAGCCCCCTGTAGTTTGTGAGATTGTGTGTGTGTGTGTGTGTGTGTGTGTGTGTGTGTGTGAGAGAGAGAGAGAAAGAAAAAGAGAGATGGAAGAGAGAGAGAGAGAGAGAGAGAGAGTAACTGTAAGACAGGTCTAGTAGGACCTACTGCTACTCTTCTAGTCTAATAAAGTGTTTTGAACACTGAAGTTTGAGGTCTTAAGTCTAAACTGTCTGTTTCTCTGTCTCTGTCTCTCTGTCTCTTTCTGTCTATCTGTCTGACTGTCTGACTGTCGATGTCTCTCTCTCTCTCTCCAGTGTTTTTCTTTCTATGATTTTATTCTGATTTTAAAACCAGTGTCAAATAGAAGGCCTTAACATTGATAGTTTCCAAATTTGAAGTGAGAGATGTCGAGTCTTGCTTTTAGTCAGATGTAATGGATCTTTTTTTCAGTTTTATAATCACCATTTCTTTTCTGTTTTCTTCGTTTGCCAAATAGAGCTACTGTTGGTCAAAGTGTGTTAGCATGGGTTGGTTTATCATAGTTAAAATATGAACATTCATAAAAGGCATCTTTGATAAAGTCTGCTTCTGTCTACTACATACATTTGTTTCAGGTTTTCATGGACGAACAACTTTAGCATGCGGCGTTTATTACCTTCGGCCTAATTCGTATAAAAAGAGATTATAGCTTTTAAAATCGATGTCTTTGCTGTTCCATAGTGGTTCAGCATGAAGATTTATAACCTTGGAATCTGTATTGATGGGTGTAGTTGGTTTTAGTACTTCTCCTTACTAGCTATTAGGGCAGACAGATAACTTGTGGTTTCAGACAGAACGCCAGTACACATCAGGTATCTAATCATCACTACATTCTGATGGACTTTGCCTGATAAGGAACTTGTCGACAGCTAACCACATCACTGTCTTAACATATTTTCTACCACTGCAGTTATCATTTTTCTTCTATCTGTCTATCTGTCCATCTCTTTTTCTGTCTTTCTCTGTACTCTCTCTTTCTTTCTGTTTGTCCGTCTGTCTATCTGCCTGCCGTTTCTCTTTGATTTTTTTCTGGTTTATGTTATTAATTTGTCACTGTAATATTTTTACATGTATAAATTTAGGCAGCCAACAATCCTACTGAAACAAAAAACCAAGCCCAACAATTCCGTCTTTATACCCACCGTTACAAACCAGTGGCAGACCTAGACCTGAACCAAGACCCAATAGCAGAAAATTAGCACCATGAATTGCGCTGTCTGAGAAGAGCTGTCACTAAGACCAGATGTGATATGATAAAAACAGACAGACAAACAAACAAACAACAAACAAACAAACAAACAAACAAACAAACAAACAAACAAACAAACAAACACACACACAATTAGCAAGATCAGAGAAATGGTGGGATCGACACCAGTCCTCCATCATACTCATCAGCAAGGAATGAAGCACTGTGATCACCTGACCAGAATGCAACCCTAACAACCTGGTTCAACAAGAAATATAGCAAATGGTGGTTTTTAAAAAGAATGTTAAGAGTGTCATGGACAGCAAAGAAAACAAACGCGACAGTCTTGAGAGAGGCAGACACAAAAAGTACATTAATAAAGAAGATTAGGAAAAGACAAGCAACATTTATAGGACATCTTATGAGGCAAGAAAAACACATGGTCACAGCAGGAAAGCTGGAGGGGAAAAAGAGCACCGGGTAGACCCAAGGAGAAAACATTGGACGGACCTGTGCAGTGGATGAAGACAGAAAGAGTGAGGGAAGTACCCATAGCGAAAAAAGTAGATTCATATGGAGGGCCATATTTGGAAACGCCATGCGTTAGAGCACATGGTAATGATGATGCCAAACTTATATTTCGATTTAAAACGACAGGCAAATCAAGGAAAAAGAGACAAATTTATGTCTGGATTTAAAACCACAAGCAGATCAAGGAAGAAGAGACACATCATATCTGGATTTAAAATGACAGGCACATCAAGGAAGAAGAGACAAATTTATATCTGGATTTAAAATGACAGGCAGATCAAGGAAAAAGAGACAAATTTATATTTGGATTTAAAACCACAAGCAGATCAAGGACGAAGAGACAAATTTATATCTGGTTTTAAAACGACAGGCAGATCAAGGAAGAAGAGACAAATTTATATCTGGATTTAAAACAGCAAGCAAATGAAGGAAGAAGAGACAAATATATATCTGGTATTAAAAAGACAGGCAGATCAAAGAAGAAGAGACAAATTTATACCTGGATTTACATCTGGACATCTGGATATATATCTGGATTTAAAACGACAGGCTTTTTTTTTCAAATTGATATCCAGATCAAAGCTTATGTATGGTTTAACACTGTGAGAATCTATCACAGTTCTGTAGAAATCATATATACCACGTGTCTGTATATGGTCGTTCCACTTTTGCCATCTACAATCAATCAGTGTTTGCCGAAAATCACGAATTAACTGTCTCTCATCGCCAGCTCCTTGGAAAAACCAAACATCACCAAGCCCATATTCATTCAGACACATTCGTATACTAGTTACCCAATTCTTCTTACCTTTAAAATCCAGTTCAAAAATAGCATCTTATAGGACGTTTTCGGCAGTCTATTGTCTTCCATGTGCAATAGTTTTAACCAAAATTGAATGCATCGTACAACTGAATGAAGAAACAATGGGTATCTGTTTCTTTCTCCAGATACTAAATCATTAAATGTGCGTTTATCCAGTCCTAAAAGGCTTTTCAAAGCAAATATGTGTACAGCTTCACAATGCATAACTGCCTTATCTAATCCCCAAATTTCTGCTCAATACAGCAAAATTGGCTGTATTTGTGAATCAAATATTTTGACAAGTAAATCAAATGAATCATTATTCAGTGTATTCAATCTTTTCATCACACATAACAATGCATTTTTTGCCCTGCTAGCAATATCTTTACAAGCCAGAGTAAAATTCACACGTGCAGAAAAATAAATTCCCAGGTATTTATACACATTTACAACAGGCATAACCATATCATTGTACACCCATCTTTCTCTAGCAGCTAAACATCCTTCCTTTCTAAACACGACAGTACTTTTATTCAAATTTACCTTAAAATGCAAAGAAGTAGCTGCTCTGTGTAGAGCATTTAACTGCCTCTGCAAACCTACAACTGTTTCAGATAAAAAAAAACCAGCACATCATCAGCCAACAAAAGAATAAACAATTCTGACAAATCCTGTGGAAATTTGGCCCCATGACGCCCATTGCTGATAACCTCCAGAGCAAGCTCGTTAATAAACATAGAAAATAACACAGGGCTACAAACATCTCGTTTAACTCCAGTTGTACTGAGGACAGACAGATAAAGAGGGAAAGAGAGACAGTGAGAGAGAAAGAGAAAGAGAGAAAGAGACAGAGAGAAAGAGAGAGAAACAGAGAGAGAAAGAGACAGAGAGAGAGAGAGAAAGAGAGAGAGAGAGAGTGAGAGAGAGAGAGATACAGAGACAGAGAGAGAGACAGAGACAGACAGACAGATAGGCAAACAGACACTAATAATAATAATAATTACAATATTTATATAGCGCAAAATCTTGATAAAATCAAATCTAAGTGCTGAAACAGACACACACACACGCACGCACGCACACGCACGCACGCACACACACACACACACACACACACACACGCGCGCGCGCGCGCACACACACACACGCACACGGCTATAAATGGGGAGAAAGAATAAAAGCAATGGAAAATTATAGAGAGCATATTATATACAATTATATATTACAATGTGATTCCCCTCTGAGTGGAGACAGGCTGCAAAGGGGATTGAGTGAGGTCAGGATTTTATGCAGAGGAGAAAAGGTGAGTTTTGAGAGCGGACTTGAAGGAGACAAAAGTAGGTTGCTGACGGACTGAGAGAGGAAGTTTGTTCCAGGAGAGCGGACCAGAAACAGAGAAGGCTCGTGGACCATAGGTATTGAGCTTAGTGCGTGGAAAGCGAAAAGTCAGAGGATCGGAGGCAGAGCGGAGGGTACGTGAGGGAACATAGATCTCAAGTAGGCTTGACAGGTAATCGGGGGCTGCGTTATTGAGGCTTTTGTAGCACATGGTATCTAGTTTGTACTGTATGCGCTTTGATACAGGGAGCCAGTGAAGTTGTGCCAGGAGAGGAGATATATGGTCAGCATTTTTCTTTTTGAGTACAAGGCGTGCAGCATTGTTTTGAATGCGCTGTAGAATGTGAATGGTGGAGGCAGGAAGACCGGACAGGAGTGAATTGCAATAGTCAATGCGAGACATTATGAAGGAGAGAACGAGTTTTGCAGTTGTTTCGACAGAGAGATACTTCCTGATCAGGCTTATACGATGGAGGTGATAGTAGCAAGATCTGGCAGTTTGAGAAACAAAGTCGTTCATGGAGCGGGTAGAGTCAATGCAGACACCAAGGTTTTTAGCTGAATCAGAAATTGGGACTGATGTGTTACATAATGGGAGAGAAAGAGGAGGCAGCTGAGAAAGTTTCTGACGGGTGCCAATGAGGATAGCTTCTGTCTTGTCGTCATTAAGCTGAAGTTTGTTGTATGTCATTCAATTTTTAATGTCCGAGTAGCACTCAGTGGTGCGAGTCAACAGGCGCTGTATATTGTCAGGTGAGTCATGTCTTGAAGTTGGGTGTCATCATCATAGAAGTGGTGTTTTATAGAGTGGGAATTGATGATGGTGGACAGGGGGGAGGTGTAAAGAGTGAAAAGAACAGGGCCAAGGACAGATCCTTGTGGAACACCACAGGTCAGGTATGCAGGTTGAGTAAGTGCCATTGATGAGAACAGTTTGTTTTCTGTTTGATAGATATGAAGTGAACCAGGAGAGAGCAATGTCAGAGATGCCAAAAGTATGATGAAGTCTAGAAAGGAGAATACCATGATCAATGGTATCAAAGGCTGCAGACAGATCAAGGAGTGTGAGGAGAGAGACTTTGCCAGTATCAGTTGCAAGGAGGAGATTGTTGAGAATGTGTAGCAAGGCAGTTTCAGTGCTATGGCACTGGCGGTAGGCTGACTGGAAAGGATTGAGGAGATTGTTGGCAGACAGCTGAGAGTTCAGTTGGTTGAGGACAACTTTTTCAAGCAGTTTTGACAAGAAAGAGAGATTAGAGATAGGCCGGTAATTTTTCAGTTCATTTGGGTCTAAATTATATTTCTTGAGGAGAGGGTGAACAATAGCAGACTTGAAAGAATCTGGGACAGTTCCAGTTTGGAGAGAAGTGTTGATGATGTCAGTGATGAATGGGAGGAGAGTAGGGAGACAGTCAGAGTAGAGAGAACCTGGAAGAGGATCCAGTTCGCAGGTTTTGAACGACATGGATCTGATTGTGTTGAGAATTTCTTCTTGTGAGACTGGGGTAAAAGTAGTAAGAGGTGTGCCAGAGAAGGAAGGGTCAGGTGGGCATGGTTGACAGGGTGTCCTGTCAAACCTGTCACGAAGAGTTTGTATTTTGGTGGTGAAATACTTGGAGAATACAGATGGGAGTTCTTCATTTGTGTGTTTTGTTGGGAGAGGTAAATCTTTTCGTGTGCCAAGGAGATGATTCACACACACACACGCACACACACACACACACACGCACACACACACACACACACACACACACACACACATACACACACACGCACACGCACACACACACACACACACATTTACAGCCACAGGGTCGGGTCAATGCCCAAAGCAATACAGTTAAGTACTAAATTCTCTTGGCCCAAGTCGGCTATCAGAACCACTTTTCAGAATGTAGAATTCATCTACTTCTGCTCTGACATCATATTTACCCAAA
>CM060305.1:64123163-64125663 GCA_030674185.1 Monoplex corrugatus
CGTGTGTGTGCTTTGTGTGTGTGCTTCGTGTGTGTGCTTTGTGTTGTGTGTGTGTGTGTGTGTGTGTGTGTGTGTGTGTGTGTGTGTGTGTGTGTGTGTGTGTGTGTTTGAAACTTTGCTTCAAGAAATATCCTTTAACGTGGAAAATGTTCTGTTGACAAAGGGTAGCAGGCTGAGTCTGCAAAAAGAATATGTTAATTAAAAGAGATTACAGAGGAGGAGTGGTATTTTTCTGAAGGAGAGGGAAAGCGATTAAATGACCCTAACATTTCTGTTTTGTTTTACAACTCGCCGTTTTTCTCTCTGCTTGCAAGCACAATTTTATTCGGGTTGGGGAGGAGAGAAGCGGCATTCTTTGAATGTAATTAGTTTCAAATACTCACATACATACATACGCGCACTGCATGCGCGCGCGCCCACACACACACACCACACACACACACACACACACACACACACACACACACACACACACACACATACAAACTCATGCACACACACACACAGTCACACACAATTTCTCTCTCTCTCTCTCTCTCTCTCTCACACACACACACACACACACACACACACACACACACACACACACACACACACACACAGTCACACATACTTTCTGTGTCTGCCTGTCTCCCTCCCTTCTCTCTCTCTCCCTCCCTCCCTCCCCCCTCTCTCTCTCTTCAAATATTGAATACATCTTTATTGCCTATTTTTCATAATGTTTATTGCATGTTCTTTTTCTTTTGAGAGGGACTTTAAGTTACACAGTAAACATTCAGTGACAGTTCTACATTTTGTACAGTAGTTTAACAGGAAATCCCTGGCTGAATCTATTGAGAGTCTAGCCAATGGTTAAATTAAACACTAAACTATTATTTCAGTGTTCCATTCACCACCATGTGGTTTAAAGGTTCTCCTTTTTTCCCTTGAGTAATTGTTTAGCCTTACAAGCTGTACTAGCTGATGGTAGGAATGTTGTTGCAAACATTTTTGTATGCCATCCCAGCATCACTGTCCAGCATCCACAAACATAGCAGTGTGCCAGAGAGATCATGGAAATAGAAAGTATATAAGCTATTGACTTCCGCACCCTATCCACCACCAGCACGATTTTAGCCCCATACCTCCCTCACCCTATCCACCAGCCTCCTGCTTTGTTGACAAATAACGATGCTAGTGGATAGGCTGATGGAGTCAAAGGGATAAACACGTTCGATGTCTGCTGAACGGAACTCCACTATCATGCGTACGATTACCTCCCACTGGTTTGTCTGCTGTGAAAGTCTACGTACACTCAGTTTAACCCGTAAACACGGAGTGTGTGTGTGTGATGGCAAAATGTTTCAAAACATTTGTTTAGCTTGGGAGGAAAACATGGCACTGTGGCTTTACACGAAGGCAATTATTACCTAAGTGATGAAATAGTCGTCATGGTGCGGAATCCAAGAAAGGCGTTTTTTTGTTTGTTTTGTTTTTGTCTTTTTTTTTTTATAATGAAATTGGCATTCATGTTTGAATAAAGTTGATCCTTTATTTCCACGCTCACATATATTAAACTATATCACATTTGCATTGATAAGTTCAATTCAAGGTTTTGTTTCATTCTTTTTTCTTTTTTTTCGTGCAGGCAGCTTGGTTCTTTTGATAGAACTGTGTATTCCGTGATAATTATCTCTAGTTCAATCCCAACCCGCGACATACAAAACCAGGCCTAATTGCTGCCCATCCTACGGTTTCCATCATTCTGGTGGGGCCGGATTGGTATTTCGTGAGTCTATCTCCCCCCTCTCTCTCCATTTCAAGAACGTGCCCGTGCATGGGTTTACGCTCAGTTTCAAGGGAGTCTGACAGATAACTGCTGGAAGACGTGGGTGGAGTGCATATGGATCTGTTCGAGAGTGATGAATCACTCTTAAACTACAAACTCCAAACTCGTTCAGTTCTGTCCCACCCACACCCACCTCCACCCCCTCTTTTCCCCTTAACATTTACGCTGTTGATCATCACAAGATCATTACCTCGACTGTTTCCGTTTCTTCATTTTGAAGGTGTAACCTTAACCACCATACACCCTCTGTGCGTATCACATTCCCACACCTACCATCTACTCAAATCAGGTCATATCAGGTTTGTGTAGGTAAGAAGATGGTGGAAGAAAAGGGTCACTGCCTTGTTTATTATGTTTCCCTGTTTACTTCTATCGTCAGAAGCTTTTGAGAAAGCGTTATTTATAAGACTTCCAAAACAAACAAACAAACAAAAAAACCGGGCTGATTTTAGGCTCCTTTTTCAGTCAATATGGCCTTGACCTTGAAGCTTTAGCGACCAAACTTACGAAATCCAAAACAAGTGTGACTGCCCGCGTTCAAGCAAACAGGGACCGGAAAAACAACAACAACAACAACAAAAACATGATTTGTATTTGGTGTTTGTTTGTTTGTGATCTTACGCTTGACAAAGGCCAATTGGTCGAAAGTTTGCGCCTGTCTTGTCTGGTTGT
>CM060305.1:64130663-64135663 GCA_030674185.1 Monoplex corrugatus
TGTTTGCTTCTTCTTGTTTTTTTTCTCAAAACCTTGCCAACACATAAGGCTAGTATGCCGGCTAAGACTTACGCCATGGTCATTTTGGATCTTCTCCATCACATGGCATCAGTGGCGTCAGTGCATGTGAAAAGTATTTCGAGCACGGGAACATTATCTCGAGAAACTAAAACCAACAGAAACACAAACTGAATTAACTGATATTTCTGTTCATACTACAGTATTGTGTGATCTATATTGGTGTTTATATTACACAGAGCTGAGCACCATCCCGAAAAAAGTACTTAACTATCTGAAAGACCTGACTTTAAATAAGATTTTCTCGATATCCTATTGAAACATTGTCGGCTTATTTAATCTTTAGCGATGTAGATTTCATTAATATTTATTGAAATCCATATATGCAGAGATAAAGATTACATGCTGAGACAGATCAAATGCTCAGCATCGATGAGAAGACCTGTTAACTGTATAAACGGAAGAGCTCTAACACGACACTTATATGCTCTTTTACACGATTTCCCCCTTTTCTGTTCTTGCAAAATAATGTAATTGAGATGCACGCAAAATATGCGTTTCATGAAACCAAACAAAAAGCAAACAAACAAACAAAAACAACAATAGTTAAACAAACAAAAAACAAATTAAACCAAACAAACAGACAAGAAATCAAAACCCAACCAACCAAATAACCAACCAAGCTAAGAAAAAGTGAGAGTTTTAAAGAGAAAGAGTCAAGCAACAAATGCAATACAAACACGGACACACAGACACACAGACACACAGACAAACAGACAGATAGACAGATAGACAGATAACCAGCCAGGCAGCCAGGCAGCAAGCCAGCCAGCCAGCCAGCCAGCCAGCCAACCAGACAGACACACACACACAATACACACGCACATACACACACACACACACACACGCACATACACACACACCTACATACACCTATATACTTATATACCAACACACACATACGCACGCACACACTCTCACACTCGCACACATCTACACTCACCCCCCCCCCACACACACGCACACACACATACACACACGCACACACACACACACATACACACACACACACAAGCGCACGCGCGCGCACACACACACACATCCACCCACCCACACATAGCCACCACTACAACCACCTCCACCACCACCACCACCATAAAAATCGAGTCCAGTGTCAATAACGCTATACAGACCTGAAAGCGGACAAACTTCCAACAGTTCTCATCATGTCTGAGGAGATTTGGATCACTTTTTCCTTAAGCCTGATCACCCAGGAGAACGTTTCAAAGGCTATCTGATTGATCCAGGTCCCCCCAAAATGGTGCTATTAAGGGGGCCAATGTGTCAAGATAGGGGCGAACTCTCTGTACTGCTGAGATGATGATTTCGGTTTATCGATGCGTTCCTTTTTCTATATTAAGTCTGTGAGTGTGTAGGGGTGGGGGATATCACATCAACCCCTTTCCTCCCACATCCATCAGCGATCTTATAAACACTTCACAGTTTCTTGTTTTTGTTGTTGCTGCTGTTGCTGCTTTTTGATATTATATTTGTTCTTGTTCTTCTTGTCGTCATTGTTGTTGTTATTGATGCTGTTGTCGTTGCTACTGTTGTCGTTGTTGTTGTTGTATTTATTGTTGTTATTATTATTATCATTATTGTTATTGTTGTTGTTATCATTATATTATCAATATGATCAAATTAGATAAGAATAGAATAAACACGGTAACGACGGTGGAAATGATACCTTTTCATCTACAAATCACTGATATTTCAATACGCCACAAAGTTTGTATATACATGTAAATTAGAAATCATACCTTTCCGTTTATAGAATCATTGATAGGCTGATGCTCAACGAAGCCTATATATACATACGTATGCTTTTCCACTTGTTTCGTCTCTAATGAATGGATGCGTATGTCGGCTTCATCAGTAAACAGACAACATGTACTTGTGCAAAACGCTTCCAAAACAACAGAAGATGGGAGGGACGTCTATGCCCTAATGAAGCAGCTTTTTACAAACAGGAAGAAGACTTAAGTGAGAGAAACAAACCATCCATAGTAATGCTGGCACCGAGGGGATTGGGAAATTCGAGCGTCTGCATTGTTCTTAACCCAGTCCTCGTTGTGAAGTTTTAATGTGTATTGTTCTTTTTTAACTTATGTTTTGACTGCTTGTCTGCTTGCTTAACTATCTGTTTATTTCAGTGACTGTTTATTTCACGGTGTTCTTATTGTGTCTTTTATATACATATATATATATATGTGTGTGTGTGTGTGCATGTATATATATGTATATATACATACACACTGTATGTATGCATATATGTATGCCTATGTATTAGTAGTAGGCCTCCTTCGGTCATGACTGACCATGGACAAAGTACATCCGTTCTAATGTCTAGATGGGCTGTCTGCTTGGTCCAAGCAGCGTCGCCTGTGACTGTACAGACCAATGCGAGAGAGGCAGTCTCTGTCGCAGCGGTCGCATGTGTATGCTGATGCTGGTCTGTTGGCTGTCATCCCTTTTCTGCGAACTCGCTTTTCTGCTGCAGCAGCTGACAGTTTGTCCTCACCAATCCGCAGCTGTTTTTTGAGAGTAGTTCTCCAGCTGTTGCGGTCGTCTGCGAGGTCCTCCCAGGACTCAGTGTTGATCTCAAGCGCCTTCATGTCACGCTTGCAAACGTCTTTGTATCTCAGCTGTGGGCGGCCAATGTTTCTCTGCCCTGTGGCAAGCTCACCATAAAGGATGTCTTTTGGGATGCGACCATCTTCCATGCGGCGAACGTGGCCCAACCAGCGCAGCCGACGCTGTCTCAGCATGGTATGCATGGTTGGGAGGCCAGCGCAGGTTAGGACTTCGGTGTTGGTCACCTTGTCTTGCCAGGAAATGCCAAGTATGCGCCGTAGGCTTCTCAGGTGGAAGGTATTGAGCCTTTTCTCCTGATGAGCATGCGTGGTCCACGCCTCGCTGCCATACAGCAAGGTGCTGAGGACACAGGCGTTGTATACAGCCATCTTTGTCTTTGTGGTCAGCTTGGGATTTGTCCACACCCTTTGTGTGAGGCGGGCTAGTGTTGTGGCTGCCTTCCCGATCCTCTTGTCGACCTCTGTGTCAAGGGAGAGGTTATCGGTGATGGTGGACCCAAGATATGTGAATTGATGGATGGCTTCAAGCTAGTAGTCATCAATGGTGATGGCTGGTGGAGATGGCGTGTCTTGGCCCAGGACGTTTGTCTTCTTAAGACTGATGGTCAGACCAAAATCTTTGCAGGCCTGGGAGAAGCGGTCCATTAGTGACTGCAAGTCCCGCTGAGTATGGGTCACAACTGCGGCATCGTCGGCAAATAGCATGTCTCTGATGAGGGCTTCACGGACCTTTGTCCTTGCTCTGAGGCGGGTGAGGTTGAAGAGCCTGCCATCTGATCTGGTCCGCAGGTGGATCCCTTCTTGCGCTGTGCTGAACGCATGCCTCAGGAGGAGAGCAAAGAAGATTCCAAAGAGGGTTGGAGCCAGGACGCAGCCTTGTTTCACACCGCTGCGTACGTCGAAGGGCTTGGAGAGGTTTCCGTTGAATTGCACCATCCCTTTCATGTTTGAGTGGAAGGACTCAATTAAGCTGTGCAGTTTGGGAGGGGAGCCGATTTTTCGGAGAGCCCTGAAAAGGCCATCTCTGCTGACTAGGTCAAAGGCCTTGGTGAGGTCAATGAATGCCACATACAGGGGCATCCGCTGCTCTCTGCACTTCTCCTGGATTTGGCGAAGGGAGAAGACCATGTCTACCGTGGATCTCTCTGCTCAAAAACCACACTGTGATTCCGGGTAGACGCGTTCAGCCAGTTTCTGCAGGCGGATTAGGAGGACCCGAGCATAGACTTTGCCAACAATGCTGAGGAGTGAGATACCTCTGTAGTTGTTGCAGTCGCTCCTTTCGCCCTTGTTTTTGTACAGGGTGACGATCTTGACGTCCCTCATGTCCTGTGGTACAGCTCCCTCATTCCAACACTGACAGAGAACTGCGTGCAAAGGGTGCAGAAGAGAAGTCTTGCAGTGCTTGATGAGGTCTGGGGGAATTCCGTCGTTGCCAGGTGCCTTCCCTGATGCCAGGCGATCAGTGGCCTTGCTGAGTTCGTCCACAGTTGGCTCTGCGTCAAGTTCTTCCATTACCGGCATGCACTTGATGACATCGAGGGCTAAGGGGGACACCATGTTCTGTGTGGAGTAGAGGTCGGAGTAGTGTTCCGCCCATCTTTCCATCTGTTGGCTAGGATTGCTGATTACTTCCCCAGTGGAGGATTTGAGGAGGGCGATCTTGCTCTGTGTTGGTCCCAGTGCCTTCTTGATGCCATCATACATTCCTCGGATGTTGCCTCTTTCAGCAGCACTCTGTATCTCTTCGCTGAGCTCTGTCCAGTACTCGTTTGCGCAGCGCCTGGCGTTAAGCTGAATCTTACTTCTGGCAGCCCTGAGGATTTGCAGGTTCTTCTCACTGGATGACCGCTTATACTTGGTGAGTGCGGCACACTTGGCCTCAACAGTGGGAGTCATCTCTGATGATTTGGCCTCAAACCAGTCGTGGGACTTCACAGTTTTCTTCCCAAAGGTGGCAATAGCAATGCGGTGCATGGTGTCTCGTAGCGTTTCCCATCTCTCAGTGGCAGAGTCTCTGGGCTGCAATGCATCGTATTCTCTCTGAAAGGCCTCTGCGAACTGTTCTACAAGATCTGGCTGAGACATCTTGCTGACGTCAATGCGAGGGTTCCCTTGTTTCTTTGAGCAGTGGAACTTCTTTGGTTGTAGCCTGATCTTGCAACATACCAGAGAGTGGTCTGTGTCGCAGTCTGCGCTGTGATAAGAGCGAGTGTGGAGAACGTTTTTGATAGCGGCACGTCTTACTAGGATCAAATCCAGTTGGTGCCAATGTTTTGAGCGGGGATGCCTCCAGGAGACTTTGTGCTGAGGCTTTGTCTTGAAGAA
>CM060305.1:64140663-64173163 GCA_030674185.1 Monoplex corrugatus
CCATCTGTCTGTCTGTCTGCCTGCCTGTCTGTCTATCTATCTATCTATCTATTTATCTATCTATCTATCTATCTATCCATCCATCCATCTGTCTGTCTGCCAGTCTGTCTATCTATCTATCTATCTGTCAGTCTGTCTGTCTGTATATCTATCTATCTATCTATGTATATATATATAATATAAACTGCCAGATCTTGCTACTATCATCTCCATCGTATAAGCCTGATCAGGAAGTATCTCTCTGTCGAAACAACTGCAAAACTCGTTCTCTCCTTCATAATGTCTCGCATTGACTATTGCAATTCACTCCTGTCTGGTCTTCCTGCCTCCACCATTCACATCCTACCGCGCATTCAAAACAATGCTGTACGCCTTGTACTCAAAAAGAAAAAAGCTGACCACATATCTCCTCTCCTGGCACAACTTCACTGGCTCCCTGTATCAAAGCGCATACAGTACAAACTAGACACCATGTGCTACAAAAGCCTCAATAACGCAGCCCCCGATTACCTGTCAAGCCTACTTGAGATCTATGTTCCCTCACGTACCCTCCGCTCTGCCTCCGATCCTCTGACTTTTCGCTTTCCACGCACTAAGCTCAATACCTATGGTCCACGAGCCTTCTCTGTTTCTGGTCCACTCTCCTGGAACAAACTTCCTCTCTCAGTCCGTCAGCAACCTACTTTTGCCTCCTTCAAGTCCGCTCTCAAAACTCACCTTTTCTCCTCTGCATAAAATCCTAACCTCACTCAACCCCCCTCTGCAGCCTGTCTCCGCTCGGAGGGGAATCACTTTGTTTTAATATATAATTGTATATGATGTGCTCTCTGTGGTTTTCCATTGGTTTTATTCTTGCTTTTATTGCTTTTATTCTTTTCTCCCCATTTGTGGCCATGCATGTGTGTGTGTGTGTGTGTGTGTGTGTGTGTGTGTGTGTGTGTGTGTGTGTGTGTGTGTGTGTGTGTGTATGTGTGCGTGCGTGTGTGTGCGTGCGTGCGTGTGTGCGTGTGTGTCTTTTCGGCGCTTGGATTTGATTTTGTCGAGATTTGCGCTATATAAATATTGTAATTATTATGTATGCATGTGCGTACGTACGTATGTATGTATGTATGTATGTATGTATGTATGTATACGCTTAGATTTATGTATGTATGTATGTATGCATGTATACGCTCAGCTTAGATTTATGTATGTAAGTATGTAAGCATGTATGTATGCATGTATACGCTCATATGTATGTAGGTATGTATGCATGTATACGCTCAGCGCTTAGATTTGATTTTATCAAGATTTTGCGCTATATAAATAAAATATATTATTATTATTATTATTAATATATATATATATGTATATATATACATGTTTTTATATGTATTTCTGTCTGCTTCCATGCCTAGTGCTTTATGGCGTCGCATAATATTATAGAAGTTTTGTCGGGGTAAAATAGTCTTTAAAAGTTTCTAACAGATAAACTGAATATGTGCATACGCCTTTGTATACAGTATACCTCAGTTATAAATATTTCAAAATTATCCCTCTTGAAAATTTAAACTTAGCATTCAAAATGAAATCTAAATCAAAATTGCTGCAAACATTTAAGCAAACTGGAACCTGGAACACACGAAAATATCATGAGTACACGTATTTACCACATGTTGATTTGATTTAATACTTGTCTAATGCGCGTATCTTATTATGTGTGTTTTCATATTCATATTCATATGTATACATAGATGTCTATAATTATGTATATGTGTATATCTATATGTATATATATACATATATATATATATATATACATATGTATGTATATATATATATATATATATATATATATATAGTGTGTGTGTGTGTGTGTGTGAGTGCGTGTGGGTGTGTATGTATATATATATATATATGTATATATATTCATACTAATTTCTTTTGTCACAGTGGATTTATCATGAGAAACTCAGGCTGCTCTCCCTTTTGAGAGCACGTTGCTGCAGTGCAGAACCACCTTTATTTTTTTTTACCAAGACTTTAGGAAGGCAAGCTAGCTAATTGGCCTTTAAGGGAAAGGGACCTGGGAAAGGAAACTACCTGTCCAATGTTTTATAACAGGGCAGCCGAGTGTTCCTGGCTTCAGAATGAAGTGGCATGCATGACAGCGAAGGGACAGTACTGTGTTAACCAGAGACAGAGGCGAAGATCCGTGACCGGAAGATACAGAGACCAGTTCAAATTACTAGAACATGACCAATTTAGGCCTTTCCTCTCTCTCTCTCTCTCTCTCTCTCTTTTTTTTTTCTCTCTCTCTCTCTCTCTCATTCGCTGACTGTTCTTTTTCCTTCAGTAGTGATGAGGCAAAAAATAATACTGCCTTTCGCCAGGCCGTCGTCTTTCTACACGATGTTTAACATGTGAAAGTGAGTGAGGGAAAGGGCAAAAGTTTTCGCTTAATCTTGAGGTCATGGCGGAGTGAGGTTGCTGAGAGATCAACATTTTTTTTTTGAGGGAAGAAGAGAGAGAGAGAGACAGACAGACAGACAGAGACAAGAGAGAGAGAGAGAGAGAGAGAGGAGAGAGAGAGAGAGAGAGAGAGAGAGAAGAGAGAGAGAGAGAGAGAGAGATTCCGTGCAAACGGATTGGAAAGCAGGGGTATGCCTCGATCTTAACCATGCACATTGACTTTCATTCCCCATCCAGGTCCCGTCTGTACGGAACAAACCTTCTCTCTCACTCCACAGTTCTGATTCTCTATCATCGTTCAAATCGTCTTTAAAAACTACTCTTTTCTGACCTTGAAAAAAATCTTTCCAATTTTTTCATATGTTTGATCAGCCCTCTCCCATTACACACGCACACACTCTCTCTCTTTCTCTCTTTCTCTGTCTCTGTCTGTCTGTCCGTCTGTGTGTGTGTGTCTCTCTCTTTCTCTGTCTGTCTGCCTCTCTCTCTCTCTCTTTCTCTCTGTAAGTGTGTATATATGTATATATACACGCACCCGATTGGACTATGCGTATTGCTTTAATTCTTGAAGGCTATAGGACCTCGCTGATAACACTGTAGCGATCAATATGCACATCAACACCAAACTGCGAAAGGATAGCATTAAAATTTGGTCATCAGATCAGACTTGACTCTCCTGGAAAGAAACATACGACGACAAGGAAAAAAAGGCACAGAGACATGATCAATGTCTATATCTTCGCAATTAACAGAAATAATGGTGTTGAAATGGGATTATCTGGGTTCTATGTATTTGATGCCCAATAGCGTCTCTATGGGAATAAGATTATGCTGTAAATCTAACGAAAAACAACATCATCATCAACAACAACAACGACAACAACAACAACAACAACAATAACAAAAGAGATGGATCGAATGTAGCCGTATCAGCCCATGTGATTCAGACGTTAGATACTAAGGTGAGAAATGGATAAGGACAGATAGATGTAGCGTCTGTGTGTGTGTGTGTGTGTGTGTGTGTGTGTGTGCGTGCGTGCGTGCGTGCGTGGTGTGTGTGTGGTGTGTGTGTGTGTGATGACTTTCAAATGAAGTGCTGATCAATGACTGTTAGGAAAAGATGAGATATATATTCAAAAATAAAGACTATCCATGCTACTTACAGTGTGTTTTTCCATTCAAATTCAGCGTCTTTATCAGATTTTTAGCTAATCAACTGACATGCACACAACTATGGATTTAAGTTATTGAGACAGAGTTTTCTTAACATGGATTTATAATGCTTTAGTTTCAAATCCACATCAGTAAACAGAGAGAATTTGACAATCATTGCCCGTCTTAATTTGCAGAACAGAATTTGTAATGAAGTGTGAGTCCAGCCGCCTTCTAGTCTCGACGTATGAATGGAATGCAAATGAAAGAAAAAAGTTTGACAAATGCTTAAGAAGATTGATCATTTCTTATCAGTTTAATTCACCATATTACAGCTAATTCTCTGAAATGCTAAATCATCACAGTCCATTTTTCCTGTCTTTACCCCCGTCTGTCTTTTCAACAGTTCCATGAACGACAGAGTAAGAAAGGCCACTGAATCTTGTAATGTGACCATACCAACGTAATTCTCTTTTCTTTACTAAAGTCGGCAAAACTTCATATGGTCCAATGTGCTGCTTAATGATTGGACGCACATGTTCAGGGGTTATCTTTTCTTTACCAAAGTCAGCAAATCTTCATATGGTCCAATGTAATGCTTAATGATTGGACGCACATGTTCAGGGGTGATTTGATCAGTCTACTGATGTTTAGTATCTTCCGATAACACCTTGTTTCCATGGCTTCAAATCATCTTTCCAAATCATCTGTGAAGGTCCCATGTCACGCATGCATACATGAAGATGGAATATAGGCCTACCAGTGCACGTGAGAGACTGATCTTCTGTTTCACAAAGATATTCCTGTTCTTCCATGCAGGTTTCAGCCAGGACAGTGCTGATGTTGTCTTTACTGCCCCCGAGAGGATTTCCGGTTTTGATTCCACATTGTTAATGATGAATCCCAGCTAAGTAAAGTGTCGAACAGTTCGTTACAAAATATGCATGGAAACTCTCACTTTCATCTCAAAATAAACGAAACAGAAAAAGTCGATGAAGAAATTGTGTTAACAGTTTAGTTTGTTGGACTGTCTACCAAACATGTTTGCACTACACAATTGGATAATCAATTAAAGGAATGTTTCATTATAAATGTAGGAAGCTTTCCAACTATCAGTCCCTTTGTACTGCCTACGACATACTATCGGAAGAGTCCACCTCTTCCTCTTCATCATCATCATCGTCATCGTCATCATCATCGTCGTCATCGTCGTCGTCGTCGTCGTCGTCGTCATCATCATCATCATCATCATCATCATCATCATCATCTCATCATCATATGTGGATGTGTGTGTGTGTTGTGTGTGTGTATGTGCATGCTTATGTGTACATGTGTGTGCATATGTGTGTGTGTGTGTGTGTGTGTGTGTGTGTGTGTGTGTGTGTGTGTGTGTGTGTGTGTGTTGTGTGTTCGTCTAAATGCATATATTTGTTATGACTGCGCACGAAAACTATGTAATGGACGTACACAGACACACACACAAAGATCTTTCACATAGACAGACATCCAGACGAACAGACAGACAGACAAACAGACAGACACACGCACAAATACACATAGACAGACAGACACACACCGCTACACAACACACACACACACACACACACACACACACACACACACGCACGCACGCGCGCGCGCACACACACACACACAAACACAACAGCGCTACACACCCACCCACACACACACACACACTATTAACACACATGTACTCAGTCACATCTATGCTTGCTCTAAACGTTGATAGAGTTGGTACAAAACAATCTGCAGACGGTCGTGCAAGAGTCTCTAAAAAAAACAAACATCTTTAAAAAAAACACCTTAGAAATTTTACCTCATGTCAGCCACGCATGCTTGAGAAAAGTATAATTTAACCTCAGCGCACGTGCAACTCGACACAAATTATGGAACTAAAATAAACCAGAATGGCCTTGTTGCTATATCTGAAGGTTTGAAAATAAGCCAAAAGGTCTTGTGATTCACCGTGTGTGAGGTTGCTGTGTACCAAGACCTGTGATGATTTGACCTCGCTATGTTCCAAAGATTTGGTCCTACAGCTCAAATCATCAGATTTTTAGTTGATTTTGTCACATTTTGTCATACTGTTCAAATAATCAGGCTTATATTTTATCAAGGTTTGTCATACTGCTGAAACAACCATTTTTTTTAGTTTATCATGTTTTGTCATACTGCTCAACTAACCAGGCTTTAATTTATCAAGTTTTGTCATACTGCTCAAATAATCTTTTTTTTAGTTGATCAAGTTTTGTCATACTGCTCAAATAATCAGTTTTGTTTTAGTTTATTACGTTTTGTCATACTGCTCAAACAATCATTTTTATTTTAGTTTATTACGTTTTGTCTTACTGCTCAAATGATCAGGTTTTTATTTCATCAAGTCTTGTCATACTGCTCAAACAATCTTTTTCTAGTTTATTACGTTTTGTCATACTGCTCAAAATAAGCAGGTTTTAATTTTACCAAGTTTTGTCATACCGCTCAGATAAGCAGGTTTATATTTTATCATGTTTTGTCATACTGCTCAAATAATCAGGTTTTTCATTTTGTCAAGTTTTGCCATACTGCTCAATTAGTCAGTTTACATTTTATCACATTTGTCATACTGCTCAAATAATTAAATTTTATTTTATCAATGTTGTCATGCTTTTCAAATAATCACGTTTTTATTTCATCAAGTTTTGTCATACCGCTCAGATAAGCAGGTTTATATTTTATCATGTCTTTTCATATTGCTCAGATAATCAGGTTTTTGTTTTATCAAGTTTTGTCATACTGCTCAATTAGTCAGTTTACATTTTATCAAGTTTTGTCATACTGCTCAAATAAGCAGGTTTTTATTTTATGAAGTTTTTAACTTATAAAGTATACCCATACACACTTGTATCATTCGTGTTTGTTATATGGAAAGGAGTAAATGTTCTGTATGGCAGGTTTGGTTGTGTATCAACCTCCGCGGTTGTATGGAGATATACTTTAATCTGATGACAGTGTAGACTGTTCGCACAGACTGTTCGCTCATCTTTGTCATACCAAAATTAAGATGTGTTCAGTATGCTGGACTGACCGAACACCGACTTTGTTGCTTTGTTACATACCGACTTATTTTTCTTTGACTTTTTCCCTTTTTTTGTACACTAAGGTGATCAAGTACAGCTGACTATTTACTAGTCCGTCATAACTTTTTCCGTACGTTGGCTGCAGTTCCTACATGCACTCACATTTCAAATGGGTTTCCTATTTTGTTTTTGTTTGTTTTTCTATCTTTTGGTTGTTTCCAATTTTTCTTTTTTGTTGTTGTTGTTCCTTTAAGATAGTCACATTCCTTTCCTAGGAGTGTGCATACTGAGTATTTCCAAAAACCACCGAATGGTGACATGGTTTACAAGATCTTTAACTGAAGTATTTGATGTCCTGCGTGCGTCTACATGCAAACGAGTTCTGGTATGAGAAGGTGTGCACATTAGGTGGCCTGGAAAATCAGAAAAATCTCCTTCTTTACCCAATTGTCTGTACCCAAGCATGTTCGATCCCAGGCCTTCTAATTGGAGGACAAGTGTCTATGATATCGTGTCTGTCATCGGTCACATTAATTTAATTTGTTAAAGTGTCATTTTGGAAATTATTCCACTGGATTGATAAAGACCCACTTTTATACCGTATGAGTATAAAAATGATTGTAATATTTTCACAAGTATTTCCCAGCAAGAGCCACTGTTGTTGAATATCTATAATATCTGAAAGTGAAGTTGTGGTTTGTTATCTGATTGCAATTATAATTGTTGGTGTGAAGAAATGATTTTGCATACCGATATAGTCATATGGTTCATTTTTCCTTGAATGCACCTTAAAAATCGAAAAAAATCCTGTGGTATCGTTATTTTCTAATATCCTATGTTCGAAGACGCGTCCGTTTTTCGCTGGGTGTTTGTGGTAAAGACATCACAAAGGCAGTTGACGTTGATGCGTTTCACAGTTCAGGTATAAACGCAAGTGATAATGTATCGCTGGGTTAATTTTTCTGTTGCTACTGTCTTAGAAAATATGCATATAAAAATAATGTACTGCAATTTTCTTTTCTGATTTTGCTTGACAACATCTCGTCAGTGTAGATGGAACACCAATGGTTGAGAGTTTATTAACTTGTTTGCTTACTTGTCTTCTCAAGGCTGACTTTTTTCAAATGTTTGCTTCATAGACAACTCATATCCACGACTGGAAGCACATAAATCAAACAGAATTTGCACCCTCTCGAAAGTTGTTGTGCATAATCTGTGATACATTAGGAACATTGCTTTACAACAGCATCTGATAATGTAAAGTAAATACATAAAATAAAAATAAACAGACGGCCTTGTCATTAAAGATTTATTGTCTTTAACATCAACAGAAGTACCAGAAACACCAAACAATTATACAAGCACTATGCGAGCTTTGATCCATCGTCAGAACGATGTCTAAAAGTAAAGATATATGTACCTATCCGGTAAACACCTGTATCTTATCGTGGGAGGAAAATGTCTTGAGAACTGTCTGGAAATGTTTACTGGTCTGCTCACCATCAACAAAGATAGAAATCAGTGTGGTTACTAATCATCACAATCGTCAAAACAGCCCTGAAAGAGATTACAAATGAGCTTCATGGCGTCAGGAATAACGTGTGCATTGAATCTTGCCGAAGCGCCGGGTTTGTTCTTTACACTTAATGATAAATCAGTGAGAGAAGACATCCCAGTAGTTAAGTCATAAAGATTCCAGAGCTAAAGTAATACACATATTGCATTTTCCTCATTTTGTTAGAATGGCATCTTTTAGAAATTTTATGAAATTACTAATTTTAAGTATGAATGTTTTCATCAGCCTGAAGTGAATGGCATTTTCAAAGAAAAGGAAAGTATCTCTTTTAGTTTTAACATATTTGTACTGTGTGTGATTATGGATGTGATCTTAAGTTTCGATACAGAAAAGCTCGCTCAAATAAGATGATTGAATGCAGCAGTAAGAATGAGCCTTGGAACTACATAGGATATTCACTCTGAGTCAGTACAGTAACCATTTACGACTCGTGCATATGGAATTCATTCCGAGCGCGGAGACGTCATATTGAGAAACTGAAACTGAAACTGAAAATGACTCGTAACATTTTACCATTGCAGAAATTTAGAGATGAGAAGCGTGTGTCCGATTCTGAAAATCTTTAAAATACACGGATCTGAAAAAAGCAACAAAATTACTGTACATATGCAGTAAAATCTTAGAATCCATTGGTTAAATAGAATATCAAGATATCTCGAGCTATGAAGACTGTAAGCATATTTAGTTCGTGGTTATGAATTTTCTTCTTTTTTATTTTTCTTTCCGTCACAGAAGATCACTTGCGTAACGCACGCCGAATTATCCAAAAACTGTGACGCTATTGGAATTTAAACACCAAGTTTGCTTTCATTCCCTGCTTTTGCGATGACGAACCAGATATACTATGTGGGTGGTGAGGGTGTTATTGAAAGCGTTCCTCCTAAGCTGTTTGGGCATCACTGTCCTAGAGCCATAAACAAGTGGATGAGCCAACAACTTCAGAGCAAACGAAATAAAAAAAAAGATTTCAGGACAAGACTAATGATGCAAAAACTGTCCTCCTTTGTACTGTCTTATGTGAATAGCAACATCTTGCACAAGTTAAAAAATAATAAAGATCTAATCACGCTTTGGCAAAATGCGTCAGATAGATCGAAGTGGAGGAGAGAAAAATACAGCGCCAATGTTTTCAGCACTATGACTTTGCTTATTGGAATAGGGAATATAACAATCATCACCAGAGAGGACCAGGACAAACACAGACGTGTTCTGGCATCGAACAACATAGTAAACGGTCCTTTCTCCCATAATGAATGTTCTATTATTTGTGGTTCTTTTTTTCTACTGTTTTGTTATCCGTTTTTTGTTAATATTTTTTAACTTTTATTATTAATTTTTACAGGACATACAAAGTGCTTCGGGCAATGCATGTTCAGTGACATAATGACAGCTCGGTTAATTGAATGTATCTGATGAATGAAGCAATTTTTTAAATGAACCCACCGTTTCTATCCACTTTTTTACGTTCAAGGTCATGTCATTAGTCCACGTGGTCATTGATGGTTTTGCTAGCTTATTTTCCCAGTCACATTTCTATGTTCATGACTTGCACGAAGGTGGTGGTTAGGGTGAGGGAATCAAACGGATGTTTTTTCTTTGCTAGCATGGTTGACAATACAGGTGCTGGTAGACAGGGTGAGGAAGTCAAAGACTTTAAAGCAACAGGCAGGGGGTCGTGGGTTTGTCCCCCAGGTGGGTTACAGTTTACTTGGACTCAGTGTTCGCGCTGAGTGCTCCTGCACATGTGCTTTGGCTGTGTGTCTTTGACAACTTATGTTCATTTATATTGTCTGGCATCTTCTTCTGTTTCTTTTACTATGGTTCCTACTACACATTTTTATTTCATGACTTGTCAGTGTCTGTTTTTACTTAAGTCAAAGTTTAATACTATTATATTCCTGTAAAGTGTAATGGGCATGCTTGTGACATGGATTGTTTGCGCTCAACATTGAACTTATTTTCTAATACATTGCCCGTGCAATAGACTTGGATACAGGCTTATGACCTATACCATGATCATATTGGATCTTCTCCATCACATTTTAGCAGGAACATATGTGCGTGTGGGGTTCATTCCTAGTTGGACACGTTGTCTTGAGATACTAAAACTGAATGTGACGGTTTTTGTTTGTTTGCTTTGTTTTGTTTTGTTTTCTCTGAGATTTCAGTTTCAGTTTCAGCTTCTCAAGATGACGTCTCCGCGCTCTGACTGAATTACATATGCACTAACTCACAGGTGCCACGTATATGGTAACCATGGCACAAACCTTAAGCCTGCACATAAACCCATGAGCTGGCCAGGTCCTGAAGCCCTACCTAGACTATGTTTTACCTAGTATATATTTTATACTGGTATTTCTGAGAGAAAAGCAATATGGACGACAGTGGGATGAAACGGTCAACTACGCCAACCCCGTCGATGACAAACAAAAAACCAGACACGTTGTCTGACCTCAAATCATTCCTGCTGATCGGAGACTTTAGTTGACACAAGTTAGCGGATGCAAGAGCACGACAAGTCGTGTCTGAGCTGACAAAGCATTTTGTACATGGACTGAGGTGTTTCAGCAGTCACAGGCTGATTCAGTGGTACAGGGCAGACGAATGTTTGCCGTGGAAGCAATACCGATGGAGTGAGTTGAGACTGCACTGACAGACTCTGAATGATGGTAAATAATCAGTGCAGTTGCTCTCTCTGTGTTTCTCTGTCTGTCTCTGTCCGTCTGTTCTGTCTGTCTGTCTCTCTCTCTCTCACCATCTCTTCTCTCTTCTCACCCTCTCTTTACTCCCCCTCTCTCTTTCTCTGACTCCCTCTTATTCTCCTCCTGCCCTCGCTCTTTCTCTTGAACACACGCTCACACACACACACACACACACACACACACACACACACACCACACACACACGCATACGGCGCACGCACGCAGCACACACAATCACACACAACACACACACGCACGCACGCACACACGCGCGGACAGAGAGAGAGAGAGAGAGAGACAACACACACACACACACACACACACACACACACACACACACACACACACACACACACACACACACACACACACACACACACACAAATCAGGTGTTCACTTTTATGTATTCATCATCGCATGCCTATTTCATTTATTTGTGTGTGTGTGTGGTTTGTAGTTGATCTAATCTGTTTCAGTTTCATTCTTTTCGTCATATCATAGTTTTGTTTTGTGTTAATAATGTAAGTGGATTACCAACAGCAAATGTGTAACTTGCCTCACGTGCAAAAAATCTATTAATAAACTTTTATTTATTTCATTTTATGTCAGTCCGTTTCCTGTGTCTTTCATCCTATCTTTTGCTTTCTTTCTCATTCCATCTATCCCATTTCACTGCCTGCCTGCGTTTCTATCTTATCAACCCTTGCACTACATACGTCCCTTCCATCCTCTCATTGTAGAGAACATGTCAGCGTGTCAGATGTCCATACTTTTGTTAAGATTCTAGATGGAATATGTTGGTTTGGAGCACGATGGTTTCTGGTCATGGAATGTATCAGTAAAACATATCAGGACGTGTTTCCCCATCAACATGCTATGACCACAATCTTTTTTCCGTTCTGTTTCTTCTTTTGGTTTCAACTTTCCATTTTTTTTTCGGTTTGCTTGCATACAGGCTTGGTCCATGGAGGGTGTGTATGTGTTGTGTTGTGTTGTGTTGTTTTGTGTTGTGTGTGTTGTGTTGTGTTGTTGTGTGTGTGTGTGTGTGTGTGTGTGAGAGTGAGTATTGTGTGTGTATGTATGTGTGTGTGTGTGTGGTGTGTGTGTGTGTTGTGTAGTTGTAGTGTGTGTGTGTGTGTGTGCGCGGCGCGTGTGTGTGTTTGTCTGGTAAATCAAGTTCGATCCCAGTGAGTGTGTTTAAGTGTGTGCGCGTGCGTGCGCTGTGTGCGTATTTCTCTGTATGTGCGTGTGTGTGTGTGTGTGTGTGTGTGTGTGTGTGTGTGTGTGGTGTGTGTTGTGTGTGTGTGAGTGCGTGCGTGTGTGTGTGTGTGTATGTGTGTGTGTTTGTTTTGAGTGCGTGTATGTGTGTGTCTGTGAGTGGTGTGTGTTCGTGTATGTGTGTGTGTGTTGTGTGTGTGTGTGGTGTGTGTTGTGTGTGTGTGTGTGGTGTGTGTGTGTGTGTGTATGTGTGTGTGTGCTATATGTGAGAGTGAAGGGGGGAGGAGACAGAGACAGAGACAGACAGACAGGCAGGCAGGCAGACGACAGACAGATGACAGACACACAGAGTTGTGCTAATGTTCATTTAGGTTGAGGTAGTGATGTGCAAGAACCCTTCTACTGACAACAACAACAACAAAAAAGAAGACATGGCACAAAGTCATTCACATCAGATAACATAGGAGAATTTAACCGACATGGGCTGCTTGGTTCTTTTGATGGAGCTGTGGATTCAAGATCTATATATATAGAGTTCAATCCCAGCTTGCAACATTAACAACAGGTCTGTTTGCTGTCCATCTTAATGTTTCCATCATTCTGGTGGAGTCAGCTTAGTGTTTCATAGATCCCTCCCCCCCCCTCCTCGTTTCAAGACACTACTAGAGCATATGGCTTAGGGAGTCTGTCAAATTTGCCGGCAGATTAGGGTGAAGCGCATGTGGAATTGTCTAAGTGCGAAGAATCCCTCTTGAACAACAGACTCAGACATACATTTGTTATATTGAGTTCTTTTCCATACACTAGGTTCATGCTGTACATTGAACCCAAGTTAATCGTCAAATTTATATTCATGTTCATATTCATGTTCATATTCATTTCCTCTTGTCACGGTGAATTTACGATGTAAAGCACGGGCTTCTCTCTCCTTTGAGCAGTGTGGCACACCACCACAATGCCCTTTTTTTTTTACCAAGACTGTAAAAAGGCAAGAAGGTTAATTGGTCTTCAAGAGAATGGGCTTGGGAAATCAACCTATCTCTCCAATGTTTTATACCATGGCGGCCGGACTAAAGCCCTGCTCCTCGTGATTTTCAACTGCCGTGGGATCTTTAGTGTGCGCAAGCTAGAAGGTTACGACTCGCTTTTCGACCACTTCGGAAGGACCGGACGTTCAGTTCGATTTTCCTGTCAAACTGAGGAGAAAACTCAAGGCCTCAACGGGAAGCGACCTCTGGAATATCGGGTTTAGTTACTGGCAGGCTAACGGTTGAATCATTCTGCCAGTCTTCTCATTCTCTAATTCGAAAGATAAGCACCCACAGGCCTTCGACATCTCAAGATGAATTAGAGGATAGAGAGGAAAATCTTTGTCCGACCTCGGAACTGAGCCCGGAATTACTCATTTTCCAGCTGGATGCTCTATATACTGGCCACTGAATCATCAGGAAAATGGAAGTGTAGAACCAGAAACAAGACAGGTAAATCTCTTGTGTAGTGCTTTTTGAATTCCACTAAAATATCACAAGCTGTTTATCAACCACTCTATCCTTTAGTATATCGCAGGTAGTCGATTGATGGTCATTTTCCGTCTTATCTTTACAGGCTATTATGTTGATGCATCGAGGAAGTCGGGTGTACTTGTCTAGTTATGTTTTGCTGCACCTGATTCATGTTTTCAATGCAGAGAATGATCGAAAAGCACTACTATTTTAAGGTCAACATCGCTCTGATGAATCAGCAAAGAATAGATATTTTTGTTTTACGTTTGTGTTTTGCAAAATATGAATCAAAATATATATTGTTCACTTTCAGTTTGACACACTCCTGTCAGAACCGCCAAATCCTTAACTTCTACTAAAACCAATAACAACAGAACAGAATGAAAACACCAGCACCAGCAACAAAACTGATAGAAATCAAGCTTCCACATAAAGCAGTCGTCAAATTGGAAGCGCCAAGCCAGACGATTGATCTATACTGTAAACGACTGATTCGTACACAGTTACAAAGTTAAATTTTCACCCTTTATCAAAACCAACAGAACAACCATTACTAAACATTAACTTAATACGTTTGTAACTAAAGTAGATACAATTATTCTTGGAACAATCTTTTGGCACGCTGTTTTGTCATATATATATAAATGTATCCCCAAAAGGGCGGTGTCGTGCAATTTGTCTTAATTTGAAGTGATCAACAGTACTTGTTGCTGGAATGAGGCCAAGTACAACTTCTTATCTTGGAAAGGAAATTATTGGATCTCTTAACCCACTGTTGTGTAGAGAGCAGTCCCCTGACTTAGACATCAATTTTCCGCTGGCAGAGTGAGTGGCTGATGAATGTGGCTGAAGGAAATCCTCTGGGTTATGACTGTGGAAGTCCACTGATGAAATAGGTGGCTTGGGTGGCTTCCAATGGCTGTGACACTAAAGGCTTCCCAAGAGATGTGACCTGACCCCAGACCCAAAGACGGTTGTTCATGCAAAAGATCCAAACTCTAACAAGCTAAAGACAAATCAAATTAATCAGACTCTTTCGTATAATGCAGGCCTTATACCGTCACTGAGCAGCCTCCAGCCCCAGTAAATGGCAGTCTACCCAATTAGGTCTTGTCCAGCTCTAATGATAATGGTAGGATTCAGCAAACAAACCAAACCTCTTCCCCAAATGATTTTCAAACAAGAATAAATTCCACTTGAATTATCACAGATATAGCATAGAATGGAACAGCTTAGTAAGTAATCGAAATGACATCTTAATCTAGCATAGAAAGGAACGGCCTAATAAGCAACCAAAGACATCTTTTGATTATCACCACTAAATCCTTAAAGACCGCTACAAAGAATAAACATGAACAATACAAAAAATGTTGCTTTGTTTCCAAAACCATCCTTTAATTTGCCAAACTTTCAAGTTTCTCTGAACACAACATTTTCTTTCTGTTTGCAACAATTATAGGCACTGCCCACGCAGCCATAAGAAACCGCATTTGGCCTAAATTAGCCTCCAAGAATTCAAATCGCTTTGTCTTTTTTGCCTCACATGGGTAAACTAACACGAATAAGAGCTCAGTTGCACGGCAGACTACACATACATGTAAAGATAAGTTTTCTCAGCCGACACCAAAGAAAGGGACGTGTGTGTGCCAATCACAGCAATAACGCTCCGTCCGTCTTTGTCTCTGTGTCACTGTCTGTCTGTCTCTGTCTCAATGTCTCTGTCTCTGTTTCTATCTGTCTGTCTCTCCCTCTCTCTCTCTCTCTCTCTGTTTCTGTGTCTCTGTCTCTGTGTCTCTGTCTCTGTCTCTGTCTCAGTCTCTGTGTCTCTGTCTCTGTGCCTCTGTGTCCCTGTGTCTCTGTCTCTGTCTCTCTGTCTCTGTCTGTCTGTCTCTCTGGCTGGCTGTCTGTCTGTCTGTCTCTCTCTCTCTCACTCTTTCTCTCTCTCTCTCAGCGATCCAGCAGCTGTCACATGAACTTTGTATCTTATGTAATAATCAATAATAATAATTACAATATTTATATAGAGCAAAATCTTGATAAAAATCAAATCTAGGCGCTGAACAGACACACACGCACGCACGCACACACATGCACACACACACACACACACACACACACACACACACATGGCTATAAATGGGGAGAAAGATTAAAAGCAATGGAAAATTATAGAGAGCATATTATATACAATTATATATTACAATGTGATTCCCCTCTGAGTGGAGACAGGCTGCAGAGGGGGTTGAGTGAGGTCAGGATTTTATGCAGAGGAGAAAAGGTGAGTTTTGAGAGCGGACTTGAAAGAGACAAAAGTAGGTTGCTGACGGACTGAGAGAGGAAGTTTGTTCCAGGAGAGTGGACCAGAAACAGAGAAGGCTCGTGGACCATAGGTATTGAGCTTAGTGCGTGGAAAGCGAAAAGTCAGAGGATCGGAGGCAGAGCGGAGGGTACGTGAGGGAACATAGATCTCAAGTAGGCTTGACAGGTAATCGGCGGCTGCGTTATTGAGGCTTTTGTAGCACATGGTGTCTAGTACTGTATGCGCTTTGATACAGGGAGCCAGTGAAGTTGTGCCAGGAGAGGAGATATGTGGTCAGCTTTTTTTCTTTTTGAGTACAAGGCGTGCAGCATTGTTTTGAATGCGCGGTAGGATGTGAATGGTGGAGGCAGGAAGACCAGACATGAGTGAAATGCAATAGTCAATGCGAGACATTATGAAGGAGAGAACGAGTTTTGCAGTTGTTTCGACAGCGAGATACTTCCTGATCAGGCTTATACGATGGAGATGATAGTAGCAAGATCTGGCAGTTTGAGAAACAAAGTTGTTCATGGAGATGGTAGAGTCAAGGCAGACACCAAGGTTTTTAGCTGAATCAGAAATTGGGACTGATGTGTTACATAATGGGAGAGAAAGAGGAGGCAGCTGAGAAAGTTTCTGACGGGTGCCAATGAGGATAGCTTCTGTCTTGTCGTCGTTAAGCTGAAGTTTATTGTATGTCATCCAGTTCTTAATGTCCGAGTAATACTCAGTGGTGCGAGTCAAGAGGCGCTGTATATTGTCAGGTGAGTCACTGTCTTGAAGTTGGGTGTCATCAGCATAGAAGTGGTGTTTTATAGAGTGGGAGTTGATGATGGTGGACAGGTGGGGGGGGGGGGGGTAAAGAATGAAAAGAACAGGGCCAAGGACAGATCTTTGTGGAACACCACAAGTCAGGTATGCAGGTTGAGAGTAAGTGCCATTGATGAGAACAGTTTGTTTTCTGTTTGATAGATATGAAGTGAACCAGGAGAGAGCAGTGTCAGAGATGCCAAAAGTATGATGGAGTCTAGAAAGGAGAATACCATGAACAATGGTATCAAAGGCTGCAGACAGATCAAGGAGTGTGAGGAGAGAGACTTTGCCAGTATCAGTTGCAAGGAGGAGATTGTTGAGAATGTGTAGTAGGGCAGTTTCAGTGCTACGGCACTGGCGGTAGGCTGACTGGAAAGGATTGAGGAGATTGTTGGCAGACAGGTGAGAGTTCAGCTGGTTGAGGACAACTCTTTCAAGGAGTTTTGACAAGAAAGAGAGATTAGAGATAGGCCGGTAGATTTTCAGTTCATTTGGGTCTGAATTGTATTTCTTGAGGAGAGGGTGAACAATAGCAGACTTACAAGAATCTGGGACAGTTCCAGTTTGAAGAGAAGTGTTGATGATGTCAGTATGTAGCATACTCATGAAATACGTATATATTGCACACACACACACACACACACACACACACACACACACACACACACACACACACACACACACACACACACACACACACACACACACACACACACACATGTATATATATATATGTATATATATACATACATACATATATATATATACATATATATATACATATGTATATATATATATATACACATATAGTTACATTGTATTGAAAATGAAACGGTGAATTCAAATTGAAGAAACTGAAGATTCAACGTGTGTGAGCACGACAAAACGGCCAGTATCTTGGAAAGACTCTGGGAAGGAGACAGAACTCAACAAAGCAAACACGAATGCAAAACCTTTTACAAACTGTGGATACAATAGGAAAATTAATTTTCCTTTGAGCGTTACTTCAGTATTCATACATCTCCAAAGTTTTGTTTTTATGTTGCTCTTGTTTCTCTTTGTTTGTTTATTCTTTGTTTGTTTATTTGTTTGTTTGTTTGTTTGGTTGTTTGTTTGTTTGGTTGTTTTCATGGTTGCTGCTTTCTGCACTTACGTCACTGCTGTCGTGGAAACTAAATGCCACATTTTCCTTCCCGTCTCAGCTGTGTTTCTGATATACATTGCCAATGCACACACTGCCTGTTTGCTGATTAAGCAGGAACTGTGTAGTCATGCACCTTCGACCAAATAACAGAGGGAAAGCATATATATTGTTGTGTGTATTTACAGTCAGTAAATCTGGTTCTAGACAGACCTTCTCGTTTTCTTTTCCTCCCGTGAACTTTCCAGCCCACTGCTGCGTTTGTGGATACAGTATAGCGATGCCAAAACAGCATACTGCAACTACCACCCAGCTAGCAGACCAGACCACCAGAATACGAAACGTAGGACGGAAAATTACCACCATGATTTATGTTCTTAACCACTGACTAAACCATCATCAGGCTCATCAAAGCCATTGCTTCTTGCAATCACACTCACTCAGCTTTCTTCGCTCCAGTTGGAACATAAGGCATTAACCATTTGCCTCCAGTCACGACTGACTTGAGCGAGCCAGGAGAGCTCATTCTCTACATCTTCTGGGCTTCTTTCATCTTTTGCTGAATTATGAGCCGTCATGGACCTGTTGGTTTGTGCCTCTTTTTTCTCCCAAGTAGCGCTTATATAACAGAGCAGTATTATGATGCCCAGTACTCTGTAATCGAAAGGAAATTAGGCATTTGTAATATCCTAAGAAACCCACCAAAACCCTCATGAAAGCTTTCACACCCAGCCCCCGAAACGTCAGTTTGTCCGCAACAAGGATTCCATATCTCACACTTGTCAGCAAAGCCCCAAGTTCCCAGTATTCAGCAGTTCACCAGGTTGAACCTCATTACGTATCAAGTAACTTAGTGTTGAACATAATCTCAATAAAAGCAACACTAACTCGAGTACCCAACAGTTAAGTGGACCGAAAAGTATAAAGGAACACTCCAAATGTACCCAGTGTTTACCTTTTCTCCAGATGGTGAACATATTGAAGGTAGTTGTAATGGCCATGGTGTTTGTGCTGGTATCTTCGCGAGCTCGCCAGATGGCTTACCAGACATCTACACAATTAAGGAAATTGCGCAGTGGTGAAAATACATAGGATGTCTTGACAGTGACAAAGGCCATTGCCCTCTTTGTCTTTGCCTCTGTCTGTACTACATCAATTTGCCTCTGACAGACAGTTTTTGTCCTTTGTTTCTTTTTTTCTGTCTCTCACTCTCTGTTTCTGTCTGCCTTTCTGTCTGTCTGTATGTCTTTCTGTCTGTCGTCCGTCTGTCTGTCTGTCTCTTTTTACTCTCTTTCTGTGCGTGTGTGCATGTGTGTGTGTGTGTGTGTGTGTGTGTGTGTGTGTGTGTGTTGTGTGTGTGTGTGTTGTTCGTATGAGTGGTGTATGTATGTATATATATGTGTGTATGCATTCGTATATATATATGTGTGTGTGTGTGTGTGAGTTTGTGTGTGTGTTTGTGTGTGTGCGTGTGTGCGTGCGTGTGTGTGTGTGTGACGTGTGTGTATGTTCACATGCATGTGTGTGTGAGTGTGTGTGCGAGTAGGGTGTTTATGTGTTTGTGTGTGCATTCATGCCTCATGTGGTTGTATGCGATGAATTAGCGGAAGCGAGATGAATTCTGCAATGCAAATGTGATCATGCATTGTTATTGTCATTTTATCCTGATGAAGGCCAAGGGCCGAAATATAGAAGACAATCAATCCTTTGTGTTCTTCTGTCTGTCTGTCTGTCTTTTTTATCTGTCTCGCTTTCTGCCTGTCTGTCTGTCTCTGTCTCCCTGTCCTGTCTCTGTCTCTCTCTGTCTTTCTGTATCTCTTTCTGTCTGTCTGTCTGTCTCTCTCTCTCTCTCTCTCTCTCTCTCTCTCTCCTTCCCTTCCTCTCTCGGACTCTGTCTGCCTGTCCCTCTCTCTGCATGTAAGTGTGTGTATATGCATACACACGCACCCGATTCGGCCATGCGTATTGCTTTACTTCTGAAGGCTACAGAACCACACTGATAACACTGTAGCGTTCAGTATGCATGTGAACACCAGACTGCAAAAGGACAGCATTTGCTCACCAGATCAGACATGACCCTCAGACAGAGAGAGAGAGAGAGAGAAAGACAGACAGACAGACAGACAGAGACAGAGACAGACAGAGACAGACAGAGAGACAGAGGCAGACAGAGAGACAGAGGCAGACAGAGAGACAGAAACAGAGACAAACAGACAGACAGAAGGAGACACAGGGAAAGTTTTTCTTTTTGAGTCCAAGGCTGCGTGTCTCTCCTAGCAGATAATCCCACCTAGACAACAAAGATAATACATAAAAAGAACAGGGTCCCAGAATACACTAGTAATACGATGTATGTGGCATCGGTTACAGTTATCACAGATCTTATGAGAGGGGGACGACCAGGGTGAAATATATATAAGAGAGAGATAGAGAGAGAGAGAGAGAGAAGAAGAGACAGACAGACAGACAGACAGACTGGACAGACAGACAGACAGACAGACAGACTGACAGACAGACAGACAGAGACAGTGACAGAAACAGAGAGAGAGAAAAAAGAGGCCGTCTTTTCCTTTGCTCAAGGTTGCACATGTCTTTTGATAGCAATAAGCGAAGGAGGTTCTATTGTATTCATAGACAAAGCGAATGGTTTAATGTGGTTGTTCTAAATCTTAAAATATTTCTGTGTTTATTGTTGTTTATCATTGTATAACCCTTTCGGTTTGTGTATCTCTCATTTTCTTTTATGATTATTATTATTATTACTATTATTATTATTGAAAGCAAAGGTAAGGGGTTGGAACTAAACAGCAGGAAGACTGAAGTCATGGTGATCAGTAAAAAACATGAAATCCCCTCATGCAAAATAACAGCAAATGGCACAACCTTGACACAGGTTAATAAGTTCAAATACCTGGGAACGGCCATTTCATCAGACGGCAGATGCACATCGGAAATAGCTGGCAAAATCGGCGAAACCAAAACAGCATTCAAGAAGATGACAAGCATTCTGACCAACAAATGCCTATCAATTAACATCAGAAAGAGAGTCCTTGAATGTTATATAGAACCAATACTGTTGTACGGATGCGAGGCGTGGACAGTCAGCAAGCAAAGCCAGAGCAGGATCGAGGCAGCCGAGGTGTGGTTTCTCAGAAGAATGTTGAGAGTTCCATGGACAGCAAAGAAAACAAACGAGACAGTCTTGATGGAGGCAGACACAAGTAGATCACTCATAAGGAAGATCAGGAAAAAACAAGCAACATTTATAGGCCATTTTATGAGGAAGGGGGATTTGGAGCACCTGGTCAGAACGGGAAAGCTGGAGGGAAAGAGAGCACCAGGTAGACCCAGGGAGAGAATGCTGGACGGACTTGCAGAGTGGCTGGGGATGAGGAGGGTGGGGGAGATGCTGGAGGCAACGAAAGATAGAGATGGTTGGAAGTCCATGGTCGCCAACGCCATGCGGCAGGGCACTTGATGATGATGATTATTATTATTGTTATCATTGTTTTGTTTTTCCTATTGTTTGTAATACGTTCACACCCTTTCATTTTTTTTAATGTTTAAATGTCAATTTGATATTTATCAAACCTGTAAAGTCTCCGTTTATTTTCTTAATGACATGTTCATATGATACAAACAAATGATTCTTTGTATTTGCTTGCATATCAGTCTTACACATTGCAAGATTTAGTTATTGGAGATCTCCACAGTGATGATAATTTTCAAAATTCCCTCTCCACAAAAACTGAAAAACAATCAACAAAATCATTACCATGAACTCCCCACCAAAAAAGAAAACAAACCAAAAAAAACAAAACAACAACAAAACCAAACAAAAACAAAAAAACAACAACACTGACATCAGGAAACAAAAAATGACCTAAACCAGCTTAAACGCGAAAAAATACACACATAATTATTGTACATATAAAAATCAAATTTGAATATTGTCTCTTTGGCATATCTATCACAGTTTGCACGGTACTAATACTGATCGAATTCAAGTTATCGTTCAAATCGGCTCTCAACGTGAGCGTTCTCGCTTGCCCTTGTCGCACGTGGAATCCGTTGTCGTCGAAGTCGATCAGGAGCATGCCGAGTGGCGGCTGTGACCTTTTTTGCATGCCTGATATGCTGTTATGCTATCTAATATTTGAACGTAATATATATATATATAAATTTCTCATTCCTTTTCAAAGAATTATGTTAGTGCGTGGAAGTCCTGGCGACATATTTTCCTGCCCACCAGATTATAGTTTGTTCGCCAACTATTTTGCTAAAGTCACATTTTGCCTGTCCACTTAAAATCGTAGATGAGACAAATGGAACATGTCAACAAGTTTCGTTGTGTGTTAAACGTCTCGGTAGTTCTGCTGTTTGGAGGGCACTGTTCGTGTGTTCTCTTCTTGTGGTGATTTTGGCACGCTGCTCTGTTCATTGAATCCAGTACAATGACGCTTTAATGACTGGCTGAATGCTTCTGTCAACATCCTTTCAGTTCAGTTCAATGTCGAGCTTGCTCGACTATCCATGACACGTTTCCTCCATCCCTCTCTGTCAGACATTGCAGTAGGTAGTTCATCATACTGACAGCCCGTATCATCCATCAGTTGGTCGATGAAGGTCTTCTTTAGACGTCCTGGTCTTTGTTTGCCGTGACTGGGTCTCCATAGTAGAACATCTCCTACCAGTTCTTTGCTATGCCAGCAGTGTCCCGCGAAACACAGTCTTTGTTGACGTACTGATTTACTGATTGGTGGGATCTTACCATATAACTCTTTGTTTGTTGGATGTTCTCTCCAGGATTTGTTCAGGGCTGCACGTGGCATTCGTGTGTATGCTCTATCAATCTTATTCTCCAATGTCGTTGTTAGGGTCCAAGAGATTGAGCCATATGTAAGAACGGACTCTACTGCTGCTCGGAAGAAGTTCCTTTTCAACATCCTAAACGTGGGTATTTCACCTAGCACAGATAATCACACAGGTTATAAAGACAACTGCAAAACAAGTGTGGTAAACATGATTTACATTGTTTTTGTTGCCACTAACCAGACCACTAAACGTGGCAGATCTGTTTGTTTTTTGTTTGTTTGTTGTTGTTGTTGTTTTTAGATTATATCCCATATACCTTAGTCCTTTGTCGGTGAAATTTGGGGAAACTCTGTGAAATCACATTTCTTTTTCCTGAAAACTGGAAGATAGCGTGTGGGAAGGATTATACCTCAATAGCTAGATTTTTGTTTTTCGTTTTGAATTGAAATCAGTGTATTTCGTCATGAAAAACTGCACTCAAACATATCTCTAACTGACTAATGCATAATAAAACGATTATAAAAAAAAGAGACATACGATACATGATTTTGAAAATTGCAGGGTATATTTACAAATATGTAACATTGAATTCATATTCTTTACTAATATTTTCTATTATCACAAATAATTAGTATTGCTATTGTTATTGTTATTGTCATCATTGTCATTTTATTCTTTCTTTCACGTATTTTCACCGTGCGTACATAAAGGAGCAGGCTTGCTTGAGTGTGTGTGTGTGTGGTGTGTGTGTGTGTGCGTGCGTGCGTGCGTGCGTGCGTGGTGCGTGCTTGCATGCATGCATGTGTGTTATTCTTTATACTAATGAGAAAGACTTCCAAAATACCCCCATCAAAATAAGACATCGTTTTCTCATCTTTAACACAATCATGAAATCACTACTACATGTACTTGAGTGTCTTCACGCTCACCAGCCACTCAGACGAAAAGAGAGCTATCATTAAACCTACAAGGGCATCTCAGCAACAAAGTGCGCTCACCCCTGTCTTGACACCTCGCCCTGTTAATGGCCACATCCATTTGGCCTGTATCGATCAGATGGCCACTGAAACTTTCCGTTGTGTTACAAGCATGGAGAGAACAGCATCCTATGTTTCTTAGAGATGGTGGTTATCATCAACATTGCTTTGCTACTGACGTGAAATCGCTGATAAGTTTAAAATCAGCTCTGAAACTGGAAGAGTTTTTATGATTATATGTTTTCATTGTTTTATGATATCCCAGCTCATGCATTCTACAGTGTTTCCATCAGAAATGAAGAAAGAGAGAAGCGAGTAAGTGAAGAGAGAGAGAGAGAGAGAAGGAGAAGAGAGAGAGAGGAAAGAATGGGGGAAGAGAGTGAAACAGACAGACAGACAGATATACAGAGACAGAGACAGAGACAGAGAGAGAGAGAGAGACAGACAGACAGTAGACAGACAGACAGACGGACGGACAGACAGACAGAGAGGAGAGAGAGAGGAAAGAAAGAGAGAGAGAAAGAGAGAAGATAGAAAGAGAGAGAGAAAGAGAGAAAGAGAGAGAGAAAGAGAGAGAAGAAAGAAAGAGAGAGAGAGAGAGAGAGAATACGTGTGCGTAGGGCTGCGGGTTGCATATGAAAGAAGAGAGAGTGTGTACGGGTGCGAGCTGTGCAGACATTTGTTCGCATGTAATTCCTCAGGCTGTTACGTGTTTTGTTTTCTCACTGGCATAAAGCTCACTTGAATAACTTAAGCAACTGAAAAAAAAAGTCAGAATGTTTTTACACGTTGCTTGTAGTACCGCATAAAGTACTATTTTTACTTGAACAGAAATTGCAAAATCTATGGCAAAAAGGTGCTGATAGTTTTTGCAGATACTACTACAGTGGAGGTCTGCTCGCAAAAGCCTCAGTTCTGGCTTCATACGACTGTTTATGTCGTCATTTCAAAGTAGTTTTAGAGTAATACGTGATGGGATTATCAGGTGTTTGTTTCAGGGAAAGTATTTGTTGAAAACGAGACATGTGATCACGGTCTGGTGTTTATGCTACTTCCATTCTGATGTAAGTTCGTGTGCACAGCTTTGGTACTGATAGTTCGTTGGTCAGACTATTCCAGTACAAGTAATCACTTAATCCAAAACAAGTACAACTGCTCGCGTTCAAGCAAACAGGAACCAGAAAAAAAAACACGAAAAAATAATCAGAACGCGTATTTAATACAACAGACAACAGGCGCAATTTCGGCCAACAGGCATTTGTGGCAAACAAACAGACACCAAATACAAAAATTAAGAGAAAGCTGGACGAAGCAGCAGGGAAGTTTCAGTCTTTTTCTCCTAATTTTTTGTATTTGGTGTTTGTTTGTTTGTGATCTTACGTCTACGCTTGATGAAGGCCAGTTGGCCGAAAATTTGCGCCTGTCTTGTCTGGTTGTATTAAATACGCATTCTGATTCCTTTTTCGTATATTTTTTCAAGTAATCACTTAGTTACGGTCTCTTTGTGTCCACATGGTTTGATGAAATTTGAGGCTTGATATTGGCGGTGCTGAAGTTTGCAGATTCCAGTTCAAGAACCACTTTGACATGATCTCCACACGTACTGTTTCTATCTTGTTTTCTTTGTTCGCTGTATGCAACCTGTTTTCTGTTGTTTGTATGCACGGTGATGAATACTGGCCGGTTTGTAAGACGGCCTATGGTGTGATACCGATACCATGAGAATAAGACGTTTCATTTCAGTTCACACAGTCGGAAAATACAGTTTCATTTTATTTGATTTCTTCAATTTCTGTTCATGTCTTTTTCTGGTGGCTGGCCTGGTGAATAGCTGTCTCCGACTTTTCCCTCTGTATCTCACATTTTTGTTTATTCATCTATTTGTTATTATTTATCCCCTTTTTTTCGACTTTCTATCTTTCATCATCATCATCAGGTGCCCTGCCGCATGCGTTGGCGATCATGGACTTCATCTGCCTCTATCTCTCGTTGCCCTAGCATCTCCCCCACCCTCCCCGTCCCCAGCCATTCTGCAAGTCCGTCCAGCATTTTCTCCCTGGGTCTACCCGGTGCTCTCTTTCCTCCAGTTTTCCCGCCGTGACCAGGTGCTCCAATCCCCCTTCCTCATAAAATGGCCTATAAATGTTGCCTGTCTTTTCCTAATCTTCCTTATGAGTGATCTACTTGTGTCTGCCTCCATCAAGACTGTCTCGTTTGCTTTCTTCAAACATTCTTCTTAGAAACCACATCTTGGCTGCCTCAATCTTGTTCTGGCTTTGTTTGTTGACTGTCCACGCCTCACATCCGTACAACAGTATTGGTTCTATATAACATTCAAGAACTCTCTTCCTGATGTTAATTGATAGGCATTTGTTGGTAGAATGTTGTCATCTTCTTGAATGCTGTTTTGGCTTGGCCGATTCTGCCAGCTATTTCTTATGTGCATCTGCCGTCTGATGAAATGATCGTTCCCAGGTATTTGAATTTCTCATTCTATGTCAAGGTTGTGCCATTTGCTGTTATTTTGATGAGGGGATTTCATGTTTTTCACTGATCACCATGACTTCAGTCTTCCTGTTGTTTAGTTCCAGTCCCTTACCTTTGCTTTCTATTTCTAGTATATTCACAAGGTTTTGTAGGTCTCTTTCACTTTCTTTCTATCTTTGCTTGCTTGTTTTTTTTGTTTTGTTTGTTTGTTTGGTTTGGTTTTTGTTGTTGTTGTTTTTTCACTTATTCACTTGCTTGATTCACTTTTTATGATTTAGTGAGTGAAATAGTCAGTGCCTTTCACACAAGTGATAAATCCATTCTCCGCTGAAACAGTCAGGTTAGAATCAAATCTGATACCAACATCAGTTGGCTGTCTGAGACTGACCTTGCTGACTTTACTGAAACATGCGTTAGTGTGATGACACCCAGACTACACAAACATGTAAGTGTCGGTGATAACGGCAGGACCACACCGCATGTACGTCCACAATGTGTGATAACGTCTAGACTACACAACCTGTATGGCCACATTGTGTTGATAACATGCAGACCACACATCCTCTAAGTCCATGACCCCACCCCCCATCTCCTGGAGTTCCAGAGAAGGCGTGAGTCTCTATCTTTCGACATCTGTCTCCCTAAATCAACATGGGATGTAAGCAAGCGTGTTTGTTTTCCTTCTCCCAAGGCTTCAGACTATTCATGGCAGTGCTGAGACCCGCAGGCAGTGACTGTGGCTACTACTGCTGATGTACATGCTGTTGGTGTTGTCAAAACAATGTCTCCTGGGGGTGTTTATCCTAAAGCGGAGTATAGGCTGGAGGCAAGAAGGCGCAGGCAGATATGGCTGGGTGATGTTTCAATTACATATTATTAGAGAGTGAGAGAATATGAGGGGAAGAGAGAGTGACAGAGAAGGGGTATGTGTGGAGAGAGTGGAGTGAGAGACAGAGAGAGAGAGAAGAGAAAGAGAGAGAGAGAGAAGAAGAAGCAGAAGAAGAAGAAGAAGAAGAAGAGGGTACGAGAAAAATAAAACAGAGAAAGAGAGAGAAGAAGAAGAAGAATAAGAGGAAGAAGAAGAAGATGAGTGTTGTGTGTTGTGTGTGTGTGTGTGTGTGTGGGAGAGAGAGAGAGAGAGAGAGAGAGAGAGAGTGCGGAGGGGAGATGCAGGGGCAGAGAAAACGCTCAAGCCAGCAATAGAGGATGTGGCAGTGTTGGTTATTGTGTGAGACGAGAGAACTGGCATATTAGGGAAGTCTGTCTTTTATTGGAATATCAGGTTTCAGACAAAATAACCATTTCTATCTGAGAATACAAGTAAGACAAAAAATGACACTGAATCGACCTTTTTGTATGTGAGGAAACTGGGCAGACACTGTAGAAAGAAAGAGACAGAGGTCGATGAAAATAAACAGACATACTCAGCAATATGAACTGCTGCCAGACACTGAAAACAGCAACAGTAAGAATGGCAGCACTCATGATAAGAACGGTGATGACGAAGAAAGAAACGGAGAAATATAAAAAGAAAGAAAGAAAAGAAAAGAAAGAAAGAAAAAGAAAGAAAGAAAGAATATCAGTATGAATTTTTCTTTTCTTCTTGTACTTTTTCTTAAATTTCGAAAGTTGAAAGCAGATACCTGCAAATGAATATCGCAGCAAGATCAGATAAACAGCAGTGGCTATCTAAATGACTGGCACATTACAAAGTGATCAATTGACTAATCCAATATATTGCTTAAAACGGCAAATCGTGCAATCCTTATAAAACAACAAACGAACAAACAGACAAACAAACAAACAAACAAACAAACAAACAAACAAACAAACACACAACAAACAATCGAATGAGCAAATAAACAAATAAACAAACAAAACCCCAAACAAACAAACAAAAACACCCTCCAAACCGAAACAAAAAACAACAACAAAAAGAAAAACGAAAACAAAGAATTCATTGCTAACGTCCTTTAATCAAAACGGCACAAAAACATGGATGCCCAGATATCATTTGATTACAAAATGTCTTTGTCATCACTTGCGCTGACGGCAGATCAATTTCAGTGGCAATAAACTTTCGCAGGGAAAAAAGGAGAAAGAAAGAAAGAGAGAGAGAGAGAGAGAGAGAGAGAGAGAGAGAGAGAGAGAGAGAGAGAGAGAGAGAAAGAGAGAGAGAGAGCATACACAAATCTGTTAGTCTTTTACTGACTGCATTGAATGTTGTATTTTGTGATCTTCTGGAGAAAGTGTTTGTATCATCATCGTCATGCAAAGAGTTCTCATTAATAGCATCATCAGTATACCCCATTCTCCAGTCCGAGAATTTAAGTTATCACTTAGTGTAAAGGATAACTCCTAGCCAGATTAAAGCATTGACAGAATACGTTGTTCCAACATTTCCGTATTACATTACAATCATTGTCGTTGTAGCAAGGACTGTTCACAAGATAAAGATCACATCATTTTCACTATTAAACAAAGTTTTAGAAATGCGTGCACATTACACATTGTCCATGTTTGTCTCTAAAATGTTTAGATACAGTAACACCGTTTTCTGTATCAACAGTCTTGTTCCTCCTGATTTGCGACCAAGTCTGGAAAGTCTGATCGCAGGTGAATGCAGTACAACACAGTGTGAGAAATACAAACTGAAGTCAAAGAAACTGAGGTAACTGTTTCCAACAGGCAACAGATATCGAACAAGATAACAACATTAAGAATGTCATGGTCATTTTATTTTAAAATTAAGCCTTGAATATTCCAATTGACAAATATAACTTTAGGTTTATACATGTTACGATTAAAGATACATATGACTGTTGGACTATACGACTTGTAAAAGCGTGTCGGTTTTGCAGGTGGAGCAACTTTTAAAGTCAGCGTGTAGAGATATGAGTGTGATCTGTCAGGATCGTTTCCAACCTCTCTAGCACCTTCTTGTGTAAGTGTCTACAGCCGTGTTTTCTTTTCCCCACATTACCACAACCCACTTTTCTAATAAGTTTTTTCCAGCCAGTCTCAAACGGAAGCAGGAGAAGAGGATGGGGGGGGGGGGGGGGGGGGGGCGGAGCGCAAGATACACTGAACTGGCACCATCGGAATTGTTGGACCATTAAGACTGGCGTCAAACAGATTAGTGTTTAAGTTGGACTCTGGGGTGTAAGATATCAGAGTTAACTAAACAAACTAAAAAAATGTTTCTTTATAATGAACAAGGCTTTTCACAATGTAATATTGAATACATTTTAAGCCGAAGAATAAACAAACTACCCAGAGTTATCTGATCTTGACTACGCGGCCGTACCAACTCAGCCACAAAATAGCTTAGCTCATGCTTAATACCATATCAGTAATGAAGTAATAATGGTGTTGTCTGAATTAAATAGCTGCAGCATTTGCAAAATATGTATTAACTATCTCTAAAGTAAAGCGCAAACTGAATTAAATGACTGCCAACATTAAAGCAAATGAAAATAAGAGACGCATAGAAAATAACAGTGCGACAGCATTTTTGATAAACGAGGGAGAAAAAAGTAGACACGTGCTAATATCTTAATTCATTTATTGAATACGGCTCTGCATTCAATTTTTGTGGTATTTTGTTTGCTTGTTTGTTCATTCGTTTTGAGTTTGATTTGATTTGGTTTTTGATGTTGCTGTTGTTGTTTGTTTGTTTGCTTGATTGTTTATTTCATTTGTTTGTTTGAAGTTCTTCACAAAAAAGAGGATTTCAGTTGTGCTACACAGTGGCCCACATTCCTCTTGCTTCAGGACTGTTGAGAACATCACTGCCAAGATTCTAGCGATCAGAATGCAGCAACAAGCCTACCGGCGAAGGGACAGCACTGTGCCAAACACAGACAAAGAGTTATGTGACCAGAAAACCCAGAGACCAACCCAAATAGCTAGGGCATGGCCACTTTCTACTTTTTCTCTGATTCTGCTGTCATCAATAGTGGTGAGACAAAGAATACCATTGCCTTTTACCACGCGATTTGTTTTATCTCCTGTATGCTTTGAGTGAGTCAGTGGATGAGGTTAATGTTGAAAGTATTCTCATAACCCCGAGGTAGCGGCAGAATGATGCGGTAGCAATGTTGTCTTTTTTTAAACTAGTTTTATGAGAATAGCGCCCATCTTCTCTACCGCATTGACTTACTTCCCTTAAACCTCAAACAGGAACATTTCTCTCGGATGAGATTAGCATATGTAGAATCTATGCAGTCAGATTGGAAAACAGAAACTTTACGTTTATGCTAAACCAAACATATCTGTGTGCATCCATCAGTTTGTGTGCGCAAGGACGCGCACCCAGTATGCAGAATGATTTTATGGTATAGCTTTAAATACCATCCCTATACATATTCCAGCCTTTATAATGCAGATGAACAGCTGACAACAACGAGGACAGCACTTGGTCAGTTGATCAGACAAGGAAGTACGTGAGAGAAGTACATGATGACCAGGACAAATTGCTGGGACATGACCAACGTCTGTGTCATTTCACCATCCACTAAATTAATCATACTCAGATGGTTTCTTTTGGGATGTGTCCTTTGCTGTCCAAGCGTGCTTTCTTTGGAAATGGTAACTGAGAAAATCTAACAAAAGGACAGAAACCTGCTTTGCAACTCTACCAGTTTATTTGATTAACGTTAGATGGTAAGTGATTATTATTTCATATATATTTTTTTCAGTTCGTGGGCTGCAATTTCTACGCAATCTCAAACATGCTTACATCTATGACCACATTTTCTTATTGATTTATTTATCTATTTAGTCATTTATTTTAATAAAGCCATGAAGGAAGTCAGACTCCATTTTGGGCAGTCTATATACTGCAATACTGGCTATTTCCTTGTGTCCATTTTCCAAATGAAAAGCGACGTTGTATTTTGTTGTTCTTTTTCTCCTGTTTGCGAGTTGTTATTTATTAGTTTGTTTGTACATAAATATTTGCTTTTTATATTGTTTATTTGTTTGTTTGTTTGTTTGTTTTCTAGCACTGTCATATACAACTCTGCCTAAGCTACATTTCTATAAATCTAAAACTCACTCAAACGGTAAATGAGACTATCAATCGTGGAAAGTGATATATGATGAATGTGTACAGCTTTGGTGAGTCATTGCCAGTCTTGTCAAGTCAGATTTATGGAGAAACAACAAAACAGCGACAACTATAGGAAACCAATGCTAGAATGACTACAATAAACATACAAAGAAAAAAAAGAGTAAAGCAAGGATGGAGAGAAAGAAAGAAGGAAAGAAAGAAAGAAACAAACAAACCAACAACAACAAAAAAGAAACAAAGAAAAACAAAGAAACGAATATAGAGTAACGAGAGCAGAAAATTCAATCTAAACCATAATCATAAAAGTCCCTTAGTCCCTCATTCTCTCGTTTTTGAAAAGGGTTGTGATATTATATATCACAATAAATCATTCACAGTTTACCATTAATTAATTAATTCATTCATTCATTCATTCATTCATTCATTCATTCATTCATTCATTCATTCATTCATTCATTCATTCATTCATTCATTCATTCATTCATTTATTCGTGTTTCAGTCACTCTCTCTCTCACTCTCTCTTTCATTCATTCATTCATTCTCTCTCTCTCTCTCTCTCTCTCTCTCTCTCTCTCTCTCTCGCACTCTCTCACTGACCTTCTGTCTTTCTGCCTCTGTGTCTCTGTCTCTATCTCCCTCCCTCTCTTCCCTTCCTTCCTCCCTCTGTCTCTTTCTCCTTCTCGCTGTCTCTCTTGCTCTCTCTTTCTCTCTCTCTCTCACACACACACACAGACAGACAGACAAACTGACAGACAGACAGACAGATAGACACAGATGAAGACACAGATAGACAGACAGACAGACAGACAGACACAGGCACACAGAAACTAAGTGAAGGAGAGATGCAAAGTGGTGAGTGGAATAGCCCTTAGCTCTTAAATACGACTGCATCAACAGAAACTGTGTTTGCCATCAATGACATGTGAAGTAGTGCATGGCAGAAACGAGCAGAAAGAAGGCGTTGTAGCAAATCAAGTAATTAGCAGGCACCATACATCAGTGGCTGTCATAACATAGACATCTGTTAGTAGACACAAGAAGAGAAAATAGGGCATGAACAGTGGATAAACGTTTATAATTAGTGTTATTATTGGTATCATCATCATCATCAGCAGCAGCAGCAGTAGCATCATCATCATCATCATCGACATCATCATCATCATCATTAGTACTAATAGTAGTAGTAGTAGTAGTAGTAATAGTAGTAGTAGT
>CM060305.1:64193163-64208163 GCA_030674185.1 Monoplex corrugatus
TGTGTATGTTGTGTGTGTTGAGTGTGTATGTGTGTGTGTTTGAGTGTGTGTGTATGTGTGTGTGTGTGGTGTGTGTGTGTGTGTGTGTGTGTGTGTGTGTGTGTGTGTGTGTGTGTGTGTGTGTGTGTTTGTGTGTGTTTTGCATTTGTGTGTGAGTGGGGATAATGATCGCCAAAGCTATGTGTCAGGGCATGTGATAATGATGACGATGATGATATGCATGCGCACTCGCTCACGCGCGTGTGTACACGTGTGTGCGTGTGGTGTGTGTGTGTGTGTGTGTGTGTGTGTGTGTGTGTGTGTGTCTGTGTGTGTACGCCTGAATGCACTATTGCTACTATTTATATTACTACGACAACAACCACTATTACTACCAGTATTAATAATGACAACGACGACGAGACGACGACGATGTCAATGATGATGATGATGATGATAATGATGATGATGATAATAATATTATTGTTGTTATCACTGTTATTATTACTGAATATGATCGCAATGATGATCACGATGATGATGATGATGATTATGACTATAAAAACAATGATAAGTAATAATGCATGTGTTTTAAGGGTCATGACTGTAATGAGAGTATCCATACTGTCAAAAATGTTACTACATGCAATCATCACAAAAACAGTGGAACCTCACCGACTCAAACTCTTCTTCTTTTCCACTTTCACCACACACTCATCCTTTATGTATTGATCTCTTAGCATTTCCACCCCAATATCATACTGCAAGGCAACCACTTCAGTAGCAACACGATCAGACATGCTCCTCTTCCTATCAATGTAAATCACGATGAATGAACTGCATAAAAAGGAGACCAAAACGATGTTGATTTGGATGGGATAGTCTAGTGTGCACCATTTCTTCCCTCATTTACTTGCATAAACTGTTGGGTTGTCTGCATCACGTGTTTGTACCACATGACCGGAAAACGAATTGCAGAGATGTCTCAGTCTTGACGTTGGAGGGTTCCCATACGATCATTCCCTGTGTACTGCCCCAGACGTATCACTTAACGAGTGATCTCCATCATCATCACTCGCCTTCCAGGTAGTGCTGTAGACAGGGTGAAGAGTGTTTATTAAAAGCCTGTGCTGGTGAAGGTGGAATGAGGGGTGGCACAGTGACCTAACAGTGCTGTTTCATTGATCATTTGATCATGATGGAGTCGGTGGGTCGATGAAATTATCATGAACTGCTTTGATCAGTGATGTTTCTGTGGAAGTTACTGTGTGGTGTCATGTGTGAGTCTGATTGAAGTGTGTGTGTGTGTGTGTGTGTTGTGTGTTGTGTGTTTGTTATGTGTGTATGTGCTGTGTGTGTGGTTTTGTGTGTGCATGTGTCTATGTGTGTGTGTGTGTGTGTGTGTTGTGTGTGTGTGTGTTGTGTGTGGCGTGTGTGTATTTCTATAGATAGATAGATAGATAGATAGATAGAGAGATAGACAGACAGAGAAAAGAAAGAAACAGAGAGAGAGAGACACACACACACAGAGTGGGAGACAGACAGACAGATACAGAGACAAAGACAAAGACAAAGACATCGACAGCGAGACAGACAGACACGCACCCCAACACACACACATACACACACACACACACACACACACACACACACACACACACACACACACACACACGCACACACACACACACACACTACACACACACACACACATCGCTTTAACGATATACATACTAAACCATATACAACACAGTTGCTCCACGTGCTGACAACTTCTATGTAAATAATCAGTAGAGAATCTACACGAGTCTGTAACGATCTTCTAGACACTTAGAGAAATTTCATCCGCTGTTTGTCACGCATGGCCAGAATATAGCTGCTTAAGTGTTTGTGCATGTGCCTCTAAGTGCAGTGGTTAACTTGGCAGACAGTGTTCAAATCAGACAATCAAACCATTCTAACATTCTTCCTTTTTCCTTTGAAAATATGGGAAATCCTTAGTTTGTATTTGTCAGTGTAATTGTAACCTTAAAGAAGCTTCGTTTGAAATATTAATCGATGATGATCAAGGACAAACTGTCACAACAGTGACAACAGATTTTAAGCATTTTGAGAAGTTCACGAGAACGGGCTTCTTATACAGCTTCGTGTTTTTTGTTTGTTTGACTGTTTGTTTTTGTTTGTTTGTTTGTTTGTTTTTTACCCATGTGACCAAATGTATACTTCTCCGATTTCTCAACAGTCTTTGGCCAACATTTAATAACAATCCATTCATAAGGAGCTTAGAAACTCTCGTGCATACATTTTTGTCACAGATAGACATACACACAAATATAGATACATACACACACACAAACAAACAAAGAAACAAACAAACAAAGAAACAAACAAACACACACACACTCACACATACACACGTCCAATCGATACGAATCGATCTCCATCTTCTTCAAGTTAGACCGAAAAAGAAAATATAAGGGCAATGTTTGCAGGATATGGAAATAGGCTAGCAGGCTAATAGGTATCGTGATTAATCAGGTCTGTAGCCTGCAATAGCTGCCAAATGAGTCAGGTATGATATGTATGTAGTTACGTTACGGTTACTTAGTTATCATCCATGCATAACCTGGCTTACAGTATATTTCATATTTATTAGAAGGCATGTTTAAATTGACTCCTACCACTTGTGTTCTGGTCGTACGGAAAGTCAGATCTCAATACAGTTGTCATGTGCATTAAATAAAGTTTTAAATATTGTGCATAGATGCATGTAAACGATAATCAGCAATGCGTGTTTTCAAATGTTTTGTCATCTTGCTTTCTGGATGCTAATATATCCTAGGGCAGCAGAGATACCATCCACATACTGTCTACAATGACTGGTCACTGATGACTAAGCTGACACCCACAGTGATGGAAACATTAAGATGGGCAACTAACAGGCCAGTCGTTTAATGCTGCAGGCTGGGATTGAACTCCAGATATCAGACCTTGAGTCCACGGCACAATCATATAGATAGAATCAAACAGTACGCATGAACAAATTCCCAAACTTTAAGGACCATTGATTTGCAGCAGCATTTGGTAACATATAGCTGGAACTGAAAATAAACAAAGTACCCTATCACTTAAGATTACCTGTATCCAGTACATGCAGAACTGCCAGAATGTTTTCTATACCACTAATAAAAACCATATGGTCTTTGATCCATCTTTAGAATAATGTGTAACTGTAAGGAGCATCGTGGCTACCAAGTCGCCACCTGCTGCCTAATGTCCTGGAAGTACCATCTGGAATTGTTGGGTCATCTGCTCAACATCTCTGAAGACGCATATTACTGTAGTAACTAATTCAGCTTCGTTCTCGATGCAACCCAAGAATAATTGAACAATTTAGCTTAATGGTGCAAAACAAAAAACAAAACAAAAAAACAGCCTGTGTGTAGTCTTGCAAAAGCACAGACACCAGTCTGTAGTCCTGGTAGTAAATCAGATGATAATGACACCCTAGCAGTTGCCTTGACCGAATCCAGAATTAAGCAAATAGACGACGTGTTCCTACACTTCGACAAACAACACATTTTTTGAAAGCATTCTGAACTACGAAAACATGTTTGAAAATAAAAAAGACGTATATGCTTATCCTTAAAGTGATGTAGCTAAAGGTTAAACAACAGTGTCCTTAAAGTGTTGTTTTCTGTGACTGATTATGCTTTGGCTTCACAGTGTCATCGTGTGAAGGAGCCTGCCGAAACCAGAATACTGAATAGATCGATGAGGGTGGACACATCCACCCTGAAACCACAAGGTGTGCCCACTTGAATGTATTTCATTACTTCAGACAAAATGAAGCGTATTTCAGAGGATTAAAGCATTCTCAAGGTACATGAATTAGTCCATGAAAGCATCGTTGCGTGTATATGATATGCACACATTAGACGCTTGGAGCTTGGAGTTTGTTCAAGCAAGATGTATGCACTCAGACAGCTCCATATTCGCTCCACTCAAATCTGACACTATTCCTGGCAAACTTCGTGAATCTGTGAAAAGCTGATTGCGATTATAAGTACATTCTTGAAACGGGGAAGGGATGGATGGGACTTATAAATTACCCAGTTGACTGCGCCAGAATGACTGAAGCGTTGAAACTGAGCAATGAACATATATTTTGATGTAGCATGCTGGAATTGAATGTCAAGCAGAATCATGGAGACTACATTAGCTGTTGTGCATGCCTAGAGGCATTTGCCATGATCAGTTTTGGTATCCAAAAACTTATAAACAAACAAACAAACAAACAACAAACAAACAAACAAACAACCCCAAAACATACATACATGCAGCATGTGGAACCTTCGGGCAGTAAGATATTTTGAACAAATCCAAATTGAAATGAGGCTACGTTAACGGTTCTCTTCCACATTATCAGGCTGGCTGGCACTGTAGATCACGTTGTGGACTCAAGACCTGATGTTTTGAGTACAATCATTAACTAGTAGCCTCAAACATAAAAACTAACACGTTGGCTACCAATCTCATCTAAATATTCCAAATCACTGTGATATTGGCAGCTTAATGTTTCGTTGGTCCTATCATTCCTGTCCAATTTCTTTCAAACCTTTACTAGCATGTAAGGTTTTGTGCATATTCAAGTAATCTGCCAAATAATTATTGGTAAATGGCAACAGCAGAGGGACATCCAGGAGTCATGACCTGGATGCAGCCCGGCCCCCTTAGAGTGTCAGAAGTCCATGGCCGAAATATTTGCTTGACGGGAGTTTCTCCTCTGAGGACCTTCTGCTGTTTGGCTCCCCTCAGAGTTTCTTACTACTTAGCAGATTTAGATTGAGTGCATATTATGGATTTGTCTGATTGTGTAATGTATCCTTCTTAAAGAAACTAAACATAAAAAACAATTTCTTCTTGTGTGACGATGAACCCAATGTAGTACCTCTGCAGACGAGGCATTTTTGGAAGTGTTACACCATAACCAGTTGGCCATCAGTGTCCTACATCCTCGAACACATCGACGTGCCAAGAAGTTCACGGAATGAGCAAACAGAAGCGGTGTATTCTTTCAGTGCCAGAATCATTCATGTGTAAATACACAAGAAAGCGTGTGAGTGCCCGCCATTGTTTTGTCTGCCGTGACAGGCAAGGCCCTATGTGTGTTTCATCAGTAAACAGTTAACATATGCTATAACAAAACGCTTGAGAAACAACGAGGATGTTGGCAGAAAAAATACAGTGAAGGGCACTTTAGTCAATAGGTAAGAAACTGGATTTCGAATTCACGGGTCTGGGTTCGATTTTGCCCGGGTTCCTTTCTCCTAGTGCGTAAAGGGTGGAGATTTTCATACCCATCTCCCAGGTTAATGTATGCACAGATTGTCGTCTAAATTCCCTCCCTGTGTATGTGCATGCAGAATATTAAATATGAATGTTAGTATATAGTGGACTCACATCTGCACAATTATATATATATATATATATAATATATATATATATTATATGTATATATTTATATATATGCGTGTGTGTGTATGTATGTATACATATATACATGAAGTAGTGATTGGGTTGTGAAATGGCCCTCTACTGTAAATATGGTGACAATTCATGATAAGTAAACACATTCGTAGACACACAGACACACACAAAGACACACAGAGGAAAATACACATATGTGCACACACGCACACACATACCCTCATACATTACAGTAAGAGAAAAAGAGGAGAGAGAAGGGAGAGAGAGGGGAAGACAGAGAGAGACAGCAGTGAGTGAGAGCAGAGGAGAGGGAGACAGACAGACAGATAGGCAGACAGCGGGAGATAGAGAATGAGAGAGATGGGGGGGGGGGGGGCAGACAGACCGAGGGAGATAGAGAATGCGGGGGGGGGTAGATAGAGAACACCACACACACACACACACACACACACACACACACACACACACACACACACACACACACACACACACACACACAGAGAGAGACAGAGATAGAGAAAGAGCGAGAGAGAGAGGGAGGAGGCCTTTTTCCTGTAAGCATTTCAATCAGTCATTCACAGAACCCTTTCTTTGTCTGCTCAGACAACATCTGACGTGCTTGTGCATACTACGGTGTGATAAGAAAATTCTGTACACCCTGCAGGATAATTTGAGGTCAGACGATGCATCTAATATTTACTTTCTCCCAGACGAGAAAACACACAGTGATCCTTTCATCTTTACTTTTCTCCTCAACAATATTCTCTCCTCAGCAACCAAGTATATGAATATAAATCAGTGACTAGTTGTCTGGATTCAAGACGTGAAGTGCAGTTAAAAAGCAGGGCTAAACAAACAGCAAGTAAAAAAACAGAACTAATATATTACAATATATAAGCGCAAAATCTGAAAATCAAATCTAAGCCTGAACGAAAAACGAAAATCAAACAAACAAACAAATAAACAAACCAACAAATAAAAGAAAATAAACCACAAGAAATACTTGTATACATCACTTGCCTAATTTTAAACCACTGAGGTTTGATGGTGGCTTTGGAAACTGTAAGAACGGAAAACAAACCACTGATGCCAAAATGCATTTTTTGTTGTTGCTTAGTACGTGGTAATCTTTTGTGGCATTTGTTGTCTTCATGTTTTACATAATAGTCTGAGTAATTGTGCAGGGAAATTTCAGACGTCATATTTTCTGCCTACCTCATCATTGTTCCTGAAGTATAGGCGTCTTCTGACTTATTAATACATACAATAGTTTGGCATTCACAGCAGACACACAAACCGTGTGTGTGTGTGTGTGTGTGTGTGTGTGTGTGTGTGTGTGTGTGTGTGTGTGTGTGTGTGTGTGTGTGTGTGTGTGTGTGTGTGGTGTGTGTGTGTGTGTGTGTGTGTGATGTGTGTGTGTGTGTGTGTGTGAGTGTGTGTGTGTGAGTGAGTGAATGAGTGTATTGAGTTAGTGTGTGAGTGTGTGTGTGGTGAGTGTAGTGTGTGTGTGTGTGTGTGTGTGTGCAAGTGTGTGATGTGTGTGGTTGTGTGTGTGTTTGTTTGTGTTGTGTTTGTGTGTGTGTGTGTGTGTGTGTGTGTGTGGTGGTGTGTGTGTGTGAGTGAGTGTGTGTGTGTGAGTGAGTGTGGTGAGTGAGTGAGTGAGTGTATGTGTGTGTGTGTGTGTGTGTGTGTGTGCAAGTGTGTGGATTGTGTGTGTGCGTTGTGTGTGTGTGTGTTGTTTGTTTGTTGTGTGTGTGTGTGTGTGTGTGTGTGTGTGTGAGAGGAGGAGAGAGAGAGAGAGAGAGAGAGAGCGCGTTTGTGTATGTCTTTACACATAGGAGACTAAGGATTTGAAAAAAAATAGTTGTTTCTACTTTCTTCTGCCACAAATCTTTTGGCACACTTGCTTTGCTTTTTGGAAACAGGACAGTAAAGCTTAAATGGTTGTGACAGAATACTGTCAGCAACGTCTTTAGCATCCAGATACTATGTTGTGTATGTTGTTCACAAGTGGAGATGAGAACCATTAGCGCCATTTCATTTTCAGTTTGCTGAAGACAATGTCAAGAGCTCAGAGAATTCCTTTTCCACTATACCACGAATCTCATATCATGTGATGAAAAGCCCAAAATAATCATGAAAAACATTAAAAGCTTACACATCATCCTTGTGAGATTCTTTTTAATCCATATTGGGATTTACTGTGTTCTATAGAATATATTTCCAGCTTTGTCTTGTTCTGATTCGTGTGTTTTGACGATTTTTAACTTTCCCCGACAGCTGATTTTTCTTTCTCTCGTCTTGCCTCCAGTGGAATATTCTGTAAATGCTGCATAGTTTCAATGTAGTTCTAAGTATCACCCCCATTGTTTTAATTCGTGTAATAATTTGAACAAAATACTTTTCTGTGCCAATACATAGAGCTAAAAAGCAAAATTCAAACATACTCAGTGCAATTTTCGTTAAAATAATGACGTTTGTATATCGATTGTTTTGTCTGCCGCTGTTTCAAGCAAACAAGCTTCGTTGTTTATTATCACCTTCACTTAAACACTTACATAAAGGCCATAACTAAGTCACGTTTTATACCATCAGCATTGAATTTTATGACTTTGTCACTACAGAATTGATGCACCTGAACACTAACAATGCTTTGTGCGTAAAAGTAGATTTGAAAATAAACTCATACAACAAATATAAAGTTGAAATTCGGTAGTTTCATTCTGTCAAAAACATTCCACGTCAACACGGCTTTCTGTTAGATTAATCTTGATTTTTTCCCCCTTAATATGACTGCAGGGATTTCTCTGCCTGGTAGTTAATTACCAAGAGAGCAGAACAGTGTCTGTCTTTGTACAGCATTCAGTGAAAGCAGTGTTTCCTGACTCCGATAAGATAAGTTGTAATCTGTACCTGGTCTGTCTTAACCAGCACGATGAATTAGTTACTACAGTTGTTTGTGTTTTTGCTGTTGCTGAGCAGACCAGCAATCATCTCCACATGGTGCCTTAGTCATTTTCCTCCCTCGTTAAGGGGTAGGTGGTTACTAGATAGCTACTGATGTCCTTGCCTTTAGATAACATGATAGTGGTGGATCACAGGCCACTTGGTGCTTACTAAGTGACTTGTGTTGTTTTCTCTGATCTGCTTGCACTAAATACAAATTCTCTTCAAGGACAGAGTCAGATGGTCATTTTTAGCTGAAAACATATGTTATCGGTGCTACTGTGAAAAGATGGTCCGTCCAGTAGGAGATTACATACACCAGCATTTGAGATGTATGTGCGTCATAGCATGCAAAGCTTGTGGTTAGAAGTGTATGTGATTGTTGGTTAGGACACCTGGAGGATCCTTCTAATTAACTTTTCCAATATTTTGATAATTGTATACAATCTTGTATATAAACCACCATTTGGGATATACAATTTAATGTTATTATTTCTTACTGAAATGCTTATATAAAATCCAAACCGCTTTATTGTTGTTGATGGCGATGGCGGTTTGTGGTCGTGTGGTTTGTTTATGCCTCAACAAATGACAAGAATTTTTGATAAGTTGAACAAACAAAGACACAAACAAACGCAACTACCCAACGCTTAGCATCCTTTGCCCCAAAACGCAGTAGACACTCATTTTTTTGTTCGTGTGTGTGCGTCCTTTCATTCTTTCTATTTAAACTTGCATTCATTCATAAATTTGAAACGCACCAAACAGCAAATGGTTCTATGGCTGCTTTAGTCTCCAAACAAACCGAAAAAGTAAGTGACTGAGTGCGCAGAACGTTTCAAAGTAATAACCTGACCACATTTCTCCTTTTCAAGGATGTACTTTTAGAGTTCATACCCAGTGACATTACCCTTTGGAAACGTGCAGTTGGTCTAGTGGATAAAACACCCTCCAAGGTAACTGGATGTCCGAGCTTGATTCCCGTACCCGGTCGGACAAGGATCCCCCTCCCCCCTCCCGTCTCCAACCTACTGAATCTTGAATATTGATATGGATGCAGGCGTTTTGGTTGACATGATAAACTGAAGTCCTGTGGTATAGCATGTACTTACCATATGTACACTGAGCAACAAAAAAGTTGTTCTTCATAAAATTCTTGTTTAAAAATTTATTGCAATGGTACCCATCCCACGCCCATCCCCCACCCCACCCCACCCCCCCCCAAAAAAAGGAGCAAAAGAAAGACGGGGAAAAAAAGAAAGAAAATCCTCACGCAGGCAGAAAAATGCACCGGCCCTGTATCATGGGGACGAACTCACCTTGGAAGAGGGACCTGTCTTTCAAGCAGAAACATTCCTTTGTAACCAAAGCAGTCAATCAATCGATCACTCACTCACTCTCTCATTCACTCATTCATTCACTTACTAATTCACTCACTTATTCACTCACTCACTCACACATTCACTCACTCACTCACTTGCTCACTCATTCGTTCATTCACTCACTCATTGAATCCATCCATCCATCCATCCATCCATCCATCCACCCACCCAAAATCCATCCATCCATCCATCCATCCATCACCACCCATCCATCCATCTATCCATGCAACTTAATCCACGCAGGCCCAATCAAATGCAAATCTTTTTAACTCAAGCAATCGCAATTAGAAAAAAAAACCCCAACAACCTGATACACGTACTGCAGTATCCTTACAGTGTGGTAACATATTCAACAGTAGTGGCGAACAACAAAGATACAGCATATATATATAGATATATACAGATATACAGTATTATATGTACAATCTGTATATATATATATATATATATATATGTATACATGTATATATATATGTAATATATATATATCTGTACAATCATCCTCTTTTTCGTCATTACCAAAATCGCTCTCACTAATACTCTTCATCCTGTCTGGAGTACCAGCAGGAAGACGAGTGATTACGATATCTATTGATCACTCATTCAGTGATGTGTGCAGGGCAGGACAGAGAAACTTATGTATGGAAAACTCCCAACATCTATACTGAGATATCTCTGTAATTCATTACGTAGTCGTGTGGCACAAACATGAGAGGTAGGTAGTCCAGTACTTTATGCTAGTGCGAAAACTAAGACGAATAATAATACGTTGGACCACCCACACAAATCTATGAGCATCTGTTTTGGCCATCTCTTTCGCTTCCTGATGTTGTCTTCCTAAGACGACAGGAATACAGTGCAGTACGCTGAAACGGGAAGGAGGATACCTCAGAGCGGATCTCTGTCTGTCTGTCTGTCTGTCTGTTTGTCTGTCTGTCTGTCTCTTTCTCTCTCTCTCTTTCTCTGTCTGTCTGTCTGTCTCTCTCTCTCTTTCTTTCTTTCTGTCTGTCTGTCTGTTTGTCTGTCTCTCTCTTTCTCTCTCTGTCCACTCTCTCTCTCTTCTCTCTCTCTCTTCTTCCTCTCTCTCTCTCTCCTCTCTCTCTGTATTTCTATAAATGCAATGCAATGATGAGTTATAGAACAAGCAAACAAGCAAACAAGCAAACAAGCAAACAAGCTCATCAGTGGGCAAATAAGTCCGTAAGTAGGTACGTAGTACTATGTGCGTACGTAAGTATGTAAGTATATACATACCAAAGTAAATTTTGCAATCAAGTAAGCAAGCAACCAAGTAAAGTAGGTAAGTAAGTAAGTAAGTAAGTAAGTAAGTAAGTAAGTAACATGCAATACATAAATGAGGAATAAAAGGAGTGAATTGTATAAAAAAAAAGTAAACAAGTGAGTAAGTAAATAAGAAAATTGTCAGTTGAGCAAAGAATGAAATAGCTATATACATGTATTGATATGAACAAACGTGAATGGGCACTTCAAAGTTGTCTGTACCAATGGCCAGTGCATAATGTTTTAAGCTGAAAGAAAGTTTGGTGGGTTTCCTGGTTCCAGGTTAACGGAGTTTAATGAGATGAACGTGACACTTTTGCAGGATGACATCGTGTGATATTGAGGAGAAGTAAATGCAACACACCTGACTGACCCAAACTCACCTGAAACGCATTTCTGTGATTTAAGATGTGTATAGATTATGATGTCATTGTGTATCTCTCAACTCTGCCGCTAAAGTGTCAATTCAAATGAATACACGAATACACAAATGATGAAGAAATAAACACATGATAAACAAACAAATAAAGAGATAGATGTATACATAAAGAAATAAATGAACAAGCAGAATACACAGATAAAGGAATAAACAAAATAAATAGATAAAGAAAGAAAGAAAGAAAGAAAGAAAGAAAGAAAAAGAACACAAAACACTTGTAAGCTTTTGGCAGCCATTAATCATAGGTGGTAGCGCTATTTTTGTTGAAGTGTTTGTCTGTCGTTTTAAAAGGACACACCATGTGCTTGAAAACGCTGAGGTTTAAAATAGGATTGGGAAAAAAACAATAACAAAATAGACAACAATAATACCAAGAACAAACATATACTAAAGCAAACACACAAACAAACAAACGCACAATCAAACAAACAAACAAATAAACAATAAAGTCACCAAATGCACACGTACGTAACATCAACAAAGTTTATTACTCACTCTACAATGGAATTCATTGTTTGAATATGTAATACATCACCTATCCAACTCACAAAATGAATAAATGTATAAAAATGAAGGAGAGATAACGAATGAATAAAACATCCAACCAACTAAAAAAATGAACTAAAAAAGAAATGAATGAATGAATGAATGAATGAATGAATGCTTTGATCAATGAATGAATGGAAGAAAGGAAGAAAGGAAGAAAGACAGAAATAAATAAATATATAATGAATATATAATAATAATAATAATAATAATGAAGCATTTGTATAGCGCACTCCTCCAACAAGATGCCAGAGCTCTGTGCACTTAACAGACGTTATCATAAGCAGCAATCCATGATAGACAAGCAACAGTGATGTACAAATCAAGTCAAAATTAAAAATAGTGATAGATAACACATTGGTAACTTGTTATAAAAAACCTAAGCAACATTAAGTTAAGGATAAAGGATCACACACACACACATACACACACACACACACACACACACACACACACACACACACACACACACACACGCGCGCGCATAGACACAGACACACATACACACGCACTGATTCAATCACTCACTCACTCACATACACACATACAAACCTGAACACAGATATACATACACAAGAGATTAATTATACAATCATTACTAAATAACATGTCACTTAATAAACAACACGAAGCAGCACACGAGACAGCCAAATAAGCTAGACATTAAAGGGTAGGCCAGAAGAATTTAAAGGTTATAGTATTTCTTGAAAAGGTGAGTTTTCAGAGCTTTTTTGAAAGACGGAGTTGATGAGATTTCTCTAATTTCACGTGGAAGGGAATTCCATGTTTTGGGGGCTGCAAAGGAGAAAGAACGTTGTCCAAAGGTAGCAGTTCTGACATGAGGAACGTTAAGTATTTTTGAATCAGAAGAGGAACGAAGTTGACGTGATGGTGTGTATACAGAGAGAAGGTTTGAGAGGTAGAGAGGTGCAGTTCCAGAGAAAAAGGAATGGCAGAGAGTTGAAAGTTTGTAATCAATCCTTGCTTGGATAGGAAGCCAATGCAGATTTTTGAGGAGAGGTTGTACATGATCATATTTGGATGCCTTCAGTACCATTCTTGCAGCAGAATTCTGAACTTTCTGAAGCTTATCAAGATAATGTTTGGAGCAGCCTGATAGAATTGAATTACAGTAATCTAATTTTGACAAGACAAGGGCAGATACCAGAGTTTTTTTGGTATTAGCTGAGGTGAGATGACGAATTGAACTAATGCGACGTAGTTCAAGATAGGCTGAACGGCACACATGTTTAATGTGTAAGTCGACACTCATGTTCTCTGTCATTTGAAAGCCAAGATTACGAGCAGATGGAGAAAAGGTGACATCATTGCCACAAACTGATATGGACTTAGGCTGCTGATGAGAAGGATGTTTTGATGATGAATGAAGAAATAATGCTTCAGTTTTGTCATCATTGAGTTTGAGTTTATTTTGAAGCATCCAGGATTTGATGTCAAGAATACATTTTTCTAAGGAAGATACTGATGGTGACATGTTGGTTGGAGGAGCAGAGACATACAGCTGAGTGTCGTCGGCAAATGATTGGGAATTGATTGAGTGAGACTTAATCAGGTCTGCAAGAGGTTTTGTATAGAGGATGAAAAGAACAGGTCCAAGCACAGATCCTTGTGGAACACCACAAGTTAAATCTTTGTATCCAGAACAGCAGTCTTTGATGGAAACAGATTGTGTTCGGTGAGACAGATAGGATGTGAACCATTTTAGCACTGTACCAGAGATGCCAAAAGCAAACTGGAGTCTCTTTAGGAGGACATGATGGTCAATGGTATCAAAAGCAGCTGAGAGATCTAGCAGTGTCAAGACAGAAACGTTTCGAGAGTCAAGGCTAAGAAGTATATCATTTGTCACTTTAAGAAGAGCAGTTTCAGTGCTGTGATGGGGTCGATATGCCGACTGAGATGGACTGATGAGTTTATGTTCATTTAGATAAGCGAGAAGCTGTTTAAGTACGATCTTTTCCATGACTTTTGACAAGAATGAGAGATTTGAAACTGGGCGATAATTTTTTAGCGTGTTGGGGTCAAGTGTGGCTTTCTTTAGAAGGGGTTTGACAACAGATCTTTTGAAGGCTGATGGAAAAGACCCAGAGATCAAGGAAGTGTTGATAATGCTAGTTAGAGTTGGAAGTAAATCATCCAAAAACTCGCAAAATAATGGTGTGGGGAGAGGGTCAAGTGCACAAGAAGTGGGTTTTGATTTCAAAATGATGTTCTTCAATTCTGACTCATTTATTGGTTCAAATGCTGTGAATCTGGAGGTAGTGATCTGGTCAGGGTAATCATATGGTGTTGCTACAGATGAGGCTTGATCCAGATCATCACGAATAGTTTTTATTTTTTGAACAAAAAAGTCATTGAAAATATGTGGGAGTTTGGTAGGAGGCAGGGTTGTTGGTAATGGAGAGCCTCCATCACGGCCCAGTAGTTTGTTACAAACTGAGAAAAGATGCCTAGATGACTTTGCGTTGGCAATCTCGTTGTGATAGAAGTCTGATTTGGCTTTTAACACTATGTTAGTGACTTGTCTTTTTGCTGAGTTGAAAATGGATTTTGTTATTGTGATTGGATTTTTTAGCCATGCTCTCTCAGCTTTGCGTTTGTGTGTTTTTGCCGCTTGCAGTATATAATATATGAATGAATGAATAAATGAATGAATGAATGAATGAATGCATGGATGAATGAATGAATGAATGAATGAATGAATGAATGCATTTATAAATGAGTGAGTAAGTGGATGAATAAATGAAAGAAAGAAAGAAAGAAAGAAAGAAGGAAAGAAAGAAAAAAAAAAGAAAGAAAGAAAGAAGAAGACGAACGAACGAACGAACGAACGAACGAACGAACGAACGAACGAACGAACGAATGATACTCCTTCCCATGCATGACTTCGTCTTCTTGTCTCATTTGACAGTTATT
>CM060305.1:64210663-64213163 GCA_030674185.1 Monoplex corrugatus
GTCTTTTTCTTCTTCTTCTTCTTCTCCTTTTTCTTTTCTTCTTCCGTAACGCAGTGAACAATCATACTAAAGAACTGTTTACCAGGTTCCTCTAGCTCTCTCGGTTGTGTGCTAATGCTTGGGTCTCTGCAAATGGTGCCTCCCCCTATTCCACAATGTTATCAGTCCATTTTTTCTCTATCTTCCACTCCGTTTCTCACCTTCACCAGTTTTCTGGTGGATCGATGTTGCCGGACCACTGGATCTTGTTACGTGGCCATACCAATGTAGTTTTATTTTCTCAGCCAATGTCAGTAGATTTTCATGTGATAAAATGTGGTTTGGCGTACTCGTTCATTGGTGATATGATCAGTACATATGATGCTTACTATCCTTCGGTAATGATTCATTTCCTTAGTTTGGATTCGTCTTTTCAAGAAACACCACAAACCTTCGCTTCGCAAATGATACTGATGACCTGAGAGGCAGTGAGCAAGAACTCGCCAAGATTATTAAAATATCATATGAAACACAGATAAGATGTAGCATGAAAATTAACACCAAGAAGACAAAGGTGATGGCCAGCCCCAATATTGCCATCATTGCTGATATTTTATTGTCCATGGACAGAAGTTAGGAGTTGCTCGACAATTCACTTATCTGGGATCCATCAATAGCAATGAGGGATTCAAACTAGAAATCCTCTCAAGGGCAGCAACAGACAACATTAGCATTGCCATGACTGAAATTTGTATGGAACATCTGCATGAAACACAGGAACAGGCTCTTATATGCTTTAGTATATTCCATCTTCCTGTGAGCATGAGAAACATGGACCTTCACACTGATATGGAAAGACAAATTTAGGCAAGATCGACTGACTACTATCCTCTGAACTCGTCCATCTGAATTCTCAGACGGCCAGTGCAAATGTTTTATCTGCAGGCTTGTGACTTACATAACGATCATTATGGCTCCTCTACATCACATGGTCTCGAAGGCGTAAGTGCATATCGACGAATAACTCTCGACCTAACTTGCCATGTTCTCTGTCATACACACATATTCTCTCGCTCTCTCTGTCTCTGTGTCTCTATGTCTCCCTCTCTTTCTTTCTCTCTCTTATTCTTTTTTCTTGCCTCTCTCTCTCTTTCTTTCTTCCTTTCTTTCTCTCTCTCCCTCTCTCTCATTCTCTGTCTCTCTCTCTCTCTCTCTCACTGTCTCTCTGTCTGTCTGTCTCTGACTCTGTCTGTCTCTGTCTCTGTCTCTGTCTCTGTCTCTGTCTCTGTCTCTGTCTGATTCTGTCTCTATCTCTGTCTGTCTGTCTCTGTCTCTGTCTCTCTCTTTCTCTGTTTGTCTGTCTGTCTGTCTGTCTGTCTGTCTGTCTCTCTCTCTCCTCTTTTGACCAAGACTTCAGAAAGGCAGAAGGTTAATTGGGCCTCAAGGGGAAAGACCTGCGAAATGAACCTGTCTCTCCAGTAGTATTTTTTTGGTTCTGGGTATTTTAGATGTTTTAAAACAATGTAGACGGTGAAAGACAGAAGAAAAAGAAGAGGAATCCCCTTCACTTTATCCACATATTCACACAAAATCACGTGGTGGAAGGCGGTACCATAGACTTTGTATCACCACTATTGACCGAAACCAAGAATCAGAGGGTAAGAGCGGGAAAGACAGGAAATTGGCCATGTCCGAGCAATTTGGACTTGCCTCTTGCTTCGTCCGGTCACGTACCTCCTTGTCTGTGTCTGACACAGTGCTGTCCCTTTGCTGCAAGGCGTGCTGCTGCACTTTGAACACTTGGAGCTTGGCTTTGGTGGGTTTGAAAAAGACTTGGAAGTTGGACTAAATTGTATGCAGTAGATATACACACACACACACAAACACACACACGAACACACACACGAACACACACACGAACACACACACACACACACACACACACACACATACACGCACGCAGACAAACAGACACACACACACACACACACACACACACACACACACACACTCATTCACACAGACACTCATTTACGCACATATACATACACACTCACAAACACACACACACAGACACAGACACACGGATACACAGAGAGAGAGAGAGAGAGAGAGAGAGAGAGAGAGAGAGAAAGAAAGAGAGAGAGAGAGAGGAGAGAGAGAGAGAGAGAGAGAGAGAGAAAGAGAATGATAAGCTACAGTACACTCAAGTTTGTTCGACAAAGAACCCTTGACCCATCTTGCCCTCTTCTCAGTCACACACACGTATTCTCTCTCTCTCTCTCTCTCTCTCTCTCTCTCTCTCTCTCTCTCTCTCTCTCTCTCTCTCTCTCTCTCTCTCTCTCTCCTCCTCTTTTGACCAAGACTTCAGAAAGTCAGAAGGTTAATTGGGCCTCAAGGGGAAGAACCCGAGAAATGAACATATCACTTCAGTAGTACTTTTTTTTGTCTGATTATCTTAAATGTTGTAAAACCATACAGACACCGAACGAAAGAAGAAAAAGAAGAAGAAGAAGCCCTT
>CM060305.1:64218163-64220663 GCA_030674185.1 Monoplex corrugatus
CTACTCATCCATCCAGCTTCTTTTGGCGGGACGCACATACAAGACAACCGCATTACAAAGATATTCCCGTTCAGAGAGCTGAAGCAAAGATACCATGACCAGGGAAGAATGTTTAAGTCATCATCATGTGTCCTGCCGCATAGCACCGGCGATCATGAGTCTCCACAAGAATCTATTTTATGTCCCTGCAAGTACACCCACCACCCTCTTTGTCTTCATCCATTCCGCATGTCCGTTCAATATATTATCCCTGGGTCTACCTGGTGCTCTTTCTCCCTCCAGGTTTCCTGTTGTGACTGTCTTCAAATTTATCTTGCCTCTTAAAATGTCATTAAATGCTTTTGTCTTTCTCTATTCTTCTTCATTAATGCTCTGTATGTGCTTGCCCCTTTCAAGACTGTCTCGTTTGTTTTCTTTGCTGTCCATGGAACTCAACATTCTTGTTAAAAACCACATTTCAGTTATAATGGCTACCTGGTTGAACCTGGCTCTCAGTTACAAAAAAGCTACTTACTGCGTAGCTTTCATCGGCGATCCGGCCGACTTCTTCAGTGCAACTGCTGGGTTGAGAACTGGCTTCAGTGCGCACCGCCGTGAGCGAACTCACGACAGTGCGACTGAATAAGTGAGAGTACACCGATGGCAAGTTGTGTCGGCCCCGGTCACAGTTGAGGGTGGGGTTCCTTGCGGCGATGTAAACATTTCAGTTGCCTCGATCTTGTTCTGACTTTGCATGTTGACTGTCCACGCTTTGTGTCCGTATAACAGTATTGATTCTATGTAACACTGAAAGCCTAAGTGTTACAGAGTGAATCATCTCGTGCAAAATTTGACGTATATGTTCAAAAGAACTTCGGTGCTCTGGAGAACGTTGGTGGCAATGAGGAACACTTTTCTGTTACAAAAATACTCTGAAGGCCAACTTTACTAGATGTGACATAAACATCCCCATCCCCTGCTAGTGAAGAACTGGCTGGCAACAGAGTAAACTGGCGATAGCAGTGCATGCAGGGCACAGTCACATTTAAACATCGCACAATAGCTTCTATTCATCAGAAGAAGCACCAACAGAAGCAGAACCCAAAGGCCTCGAGACCCTTTCTCATTCAGCACCTGCACACGAACACGTGCCTCCAGGATCGGTCCTGTGTCCCACTTGAAGGACCTATGCTTGCTTTTTCGTCGGCTCGAATGACCAGAGAGTCCAGGTGTATAGGAATGGTGATAGGGCAGGGAGCGAGAACTAAGAAACACTTAGCTGAGACCACACGAAATAATCATTCGAACTTTGAAACAGGCAGCGAAAGGAGAAGAGTGACAGAATGGTTCAGACATTTGCCTACGAATAACTAAACTCAAGGTTTTAGGGTTCGTTTTGCGTTGAGGTCTCGACTTTTCTCCTCAGTTCGAAGGAAAAATCGAACTGAACGTCTAGTCTTTCGGAAGAGGACGAGAAAACGAGTCGGACCCATGCGCCTTCTGGCCTGCACACGCTAATGATCCCATGGCAATTGAAAATTATGAAGAGCAGGGCTTTCACCCGGCTGCCCTAGTACAAAACATTGGAGACAGAGGCTGATTTCCAGGGTCCCTCTCCTTGCCTTCTTGCCTTTCTATAGTTTTTGTCAAAACTGGAGTGGCGCTGAACTGCAAAAATGCGCTCTCATAGGGGGAGACCAGCCTGGGTTTCACATAGCAAATCCACTGTGACAAAAGAAATGAATATGACTATGAATATATGAATACACACATATCAATTTCATGCGGCAATGTGGTTTTCAACTCCCTATATCAGCTCTAGAGTCCGTTCCCTTAAAGAAGACATTTTGGTCAAACATCAAAGCTGGAAAACCCCTATCCCACCCTCTTCATCCCTATGTGCTTCTTTCCATCATTCAGGCATGGAGGGTCACAGAGGGATGCCTGTGCTACTGTCTGCTGATTTGGCTGCTTCCTGCCTGTGCTGGTAAGCGCTGATGCACACAGAGAACGGCGCACCTCTTGGGAAATCCCCTTTACCCAGGTCCTCCATTCAATGCCTCAATGATCCTCTGCTCTACACAGACAGGCGCGTGCATGCTCGGTTAATAGTAATGCCGGCTATTCCGTTTGTTCATTGTCTTCACTTTTTTTTAAAGTCTTACACATCTCTGTCTATCTGTCTGTCTGTCTCTGTCTCTATCTCTCTCTGTCGCTCTCCGTTTCTCTCTTCGTCTGTCTGTCTGTCTGTCTGTCTCTCTGTCTCTGTCTCTCTCTCTTTGTCTCTGTTTCTGTGTCTCTCTTTCTCGCTCTCGCTCTCTAATTCTCTCTCTCTCTCTCTCTTTGTGTCTCTGGCATAATTGCGCACGCATAATCAGTCAGAAATATAGACCATCACACACAGACAAACATAGACACCCACAGATACACACAGACATAGACAGATCAGACATACATACATTCAGACACACACAGACACACACACACACAGACACACACACAGACACAAACACAGACACTC
>CM060305.1:64225663-64228163 GCA_030674185.1 Monoplex corrugatus
TGGCGAAGCGGTTAATTCTAGAGACTATTGACTATGAAGTCGTGGGTTCAAACCTCATCTGTTTAAAGAAAGCGAGAGAGAGAGAGAAAGAGAGAAAGACAGAAAGAGAGAGAGAGAGAGAGAGAGAGGAGGGAAGGAGGTAGGGGGGGAGGGAAGAGAGGGAGGAGAAAAACAAAACAAAACAAAAATGTGTTAACTATGGGTTCTCCCCCCATTTTTTTGTTTTTTGTTTTCTTTCGTTTTGTGTGTGTGTGTGTGTATGTGTGTGTGTGTGTGTGTGTGTGTGTGTGTGTGTGTGTGTGTGTGTGTGTGTGTGTGTGTGTGTGTGTGTGTGTGTGTTTTTCGCTTCTCAGTTTAAGATCTTGCAAGCGCATAGGGTTTAGCGCAGACCTGCCTGCCAGGTAATTGTTGGCGGATTTCGGTGGAGCGCATATGGAATTGTTCGAGTGTGATGGATCCCTCTTGAACAACCCCCAAACCCCAAGCTTCGAACTCCTCGTAGTGAAGACTAAGAGTCTCATCAACTTTACAGATGTGTCACTGAGGGAATTGTGTTCAACTTTCCTGACCAACACCGCAGGTATCTGTACGTATCTCTATGGTCTGGTAGACATATCATGAAAGTAAGTGTTGAGTACGCCCTTGTCATTCAGTTTTAATCCGAAATACAACTCCACAGCGTCATTACTTCCATTCTCATTTCAATCATCGTAGCATTTCCAAAACTTGTCCCAGACTATTTGACCTTTATATTTTTCTCGCATGGTAAGCTCAGTTTCAGCGAGTTTGGAGATGAGCTAGACAGCCGAGATGCGTTCTGTTGGACAGTGACACAGGATCGATGAAAACGTTGAAACAACAACAACAACAACAACAACAACAATAACAACAACAACAACAACAACAGCAACAGGAACAGCAACAGCAACAATAACGAAAAGAGATGGACGTTCTGGAACAGATAACCCCCTGCCGATCTTAACGCAGTTTTGATTCAAATCAGAATCACAGTGATAGAAATATAACTTATGACTTTGAACCATTAAAGTTTCGAAGACACTGAACAGTTTTGTTAATCGCTATTATATAAACGTCATATAGCTACAAGACCTTGCCAACGCATAGGGTTTTGCGCAGGCTCAGGGAGTCTGCCAGACAATTGCTGGCAGGTTTGCGTGGAGCGCATATAAAATGCCTGAGTGCAATGAATTCCTCTTGAACAAACTCCAAACTTCTATACAGCCACAAGGACAGTAACTTTCACAAATATCCCTTATTTTGTGCCAACGATTTCTTCAGAAAATAGAAAGGTTCTCGGTATAGCTTGACCACGTTTGTCAGTGCATGGGTAGATTCTTTTTCCTCATAAACATTAAAAATGCCCTTGCGTTAGATTTCAACAATATGCATAGTTGAGTGCATGGCAACAACAACGTACGGAAAAGCTATCTTGCAGTAATCTAGACAGACAAAACACGTTTTATGCTTGTGGAAATTATTCGACCATTTGACACTGAAACGATACTAATGTTTCTCACAGAATAGGTGGGTAATGGAGATGTTACTGTGTTTTTGTCTGAGTTTGCACTGGTTTTATCAGTATCTTGAACTTTCCATGGATTTTCTTTACGTTTTGAATGAACATGAATGTACGAGAGGGGTGTATGTGTGTGTGTATGTGCTGCTTTTTGTTTGTTTTGTTTTTGTTTTGTTTTGTATCCTTCGTACTCTCTTCTCTGTTTTCTTCTTCTTGCATTCCTTCTACCTCTTTCTACGCAGTCTTTACTCCCTCCATCTTTCACTTTGTCTTTATCTCTGTGTCTCTGTCTTTATGTTTGTCTGTCTTTGTCTTTCTCGGTCTTTCTCTGTGTTATGTCATATCATTATTATTGTTATTGTTATTATTATCATTATTATTATTATTATCATCATCATCATCATCATTGTTATTATTATTATTATTATTGTTCTCGTTATTATTATTGTAATTATTATTATATTATTATTGTTACCTATTATTGTTGTTGTTGTTATTATTAGTAGTATTGTTTTTTTTTTATCATTATTGTTGTTATTATCATCATTCATTCAGTGCCATTCTCGAAACTCATGTGGTCATTGCACATTACACATAATCAGATTTTATCGTGGAACTCAGATGACTCTATATGTTTGGCGGGCTCACCACATACCACTACTAGCCCACATACCACTGCACAGACTGCATCTTTAGTGGGCGTGCCAGCTGGGTATTTTCACGTTTTCATAAGCCAGCCACTGACATGACATACATGACCTTTAACGTGCTTTGTTTCATATTCTGCATGTATGTAAACACGATAGGAGTCAAGGTTTGTTCACTAATGAACGTATTTCCTCCTCTGCGTAATTGTAAAGTTCCAGGCAGATTAGCAGATTATCAACGGCAAGTTTGAACAATAGCCTGTGGCCAGTAGCGGCTATCGAACGAAAGTATGATACTGTTATTGTCGTTGTCATT
>CM060305.1:64235663-64245663 GCA_030674185.1 Monoplex corrugatus
TGCGCTTCAGAACTGCGGTACGCGGTTTTACCAATGTGCTAACGGGGCACACATCATCTGTAGGGAATTTAATCCTTATGAAGTTCACTTTTTTGGTTCCTCCTTGCCCAGATCCAGCTTGAGCTCCTTTCTGCTGCCTCTGCCATCGCTTTAAGGGCTCTAGTCCTCTTCTTCCCAGAAATGGCGAGTTGTTTCATGAGATCATAAGCGGAGGTGCCCACAAACCCTCTTGCCCCGACCTCTATGGCGAAGATTTTGACCCGCAGACCTGCTTTCTTCAGGGTGCTGGCAAGACCGGCGTATTTTTCGGTCTTGTAGATATGTGCTTCTTCCATTCTGCTTTCGTATGGCACAGTGAGTTCTATCAGAATCACTTGTTTCGAGGAGTCAGAGTGGAGAGCGATGTCTGGTCTCATGCCTGTCTTGCTGATGACATCTGGGTAATTTCTCCACTCTGGGAGGTCTGCTGTACACTCCCAGTCGACTGCTCCATCCAGAAGACCCTTTGGCAATGTGCTGGTTGTCATAGCCCTTTCGGGCCAGACCTGTTTCCCTCCTGCTTTGTAGAACGTTGTCATAGCAATTGGTGCGTTTGGGGTCATGGTTTTTTCGCTAACCACATCTGTGATCACTTTCAGAACTTGGTTGTGCCTCCATGTATACCTTCCTTGGGCTAGCGCTACTTTGCAAGAGCTTAGGACATGCTCCACTGTTTGTTTCTTCTGACAGAGCGGACATGCTGGGTCGTCTGCTTTCCCCCATTTCACTAAGTTTGCATTCGAGGGGAGCAGGTCATATACAGATCTGAGGAGGAAGCTTATCCTTAGAGGAGCCATGTGCCACATATCGTTCCAGCTGAGACTTCTTTGGAGTGCACTGTCCCATGTTGTCCATTGCCCCTGTTGACCTTGCTGGACTGCCTTCTGCACTCTTTTGACATCTTCTTCTTCCTTCAACTCCTGTATGATCATGTCTCTTTTTTCCTTCCCTTTGGCTTTGGACCACCACTGCATTTTTGTTGCTCCCAGTCCCTGTCTGTTGGTTTGCGTGTGTCCAATTATTTCTTTGATGCTGAGGTTTCTCTTGGCATTGTTTACAGCCTCTTGGACTTTCCACTTTCTGCCAGTTCTCAGCTTTGGATGAACTGCTCTCACGATATTGTCCTCCGATTCCTCCAGCATGCTCAACAGTCTTGCTTTTCCAACTTTGTATTCCTCCACTATGGATTTCAGAGGTAGCTTCAGCATTGCTTGACGACAGTAGAATGCAACATCAGTGAGACCAGGTGGGACACCGAGCCATTTTCTTGTGTATTTGTTGATTTTGGCTTCCATTGCTTCGACTGTGCTGGTGCAAATGTCATAGATTAGCAGTGGCCACAGCAGCTTTGGTATCAGCATGAACTGTAGACACCAGACTTTGTATTTGCCTGGCAGTCCGCAGTTATCTATTTTCTTCAGGCCTTCTTCTGCTGTTTGCTTGGTTTCACATCCCCTTTGTGTGTCTTTCAGGAGTCATCATACCATCTTCCGAGACTTTTTACTGGCTCTTCTGTGACAGTGGGGATGGCTTGGTTGGCTACCATGAATTTGACTGAATCTGCCACTTTTCCTTTTCGCAGTGAGAGACTTCGGGATTTCTTAGGTTTGAACCTCATTCTTGAAGAGGCCACCAGCTCATCCAGCTGCTTTAAGATTTGGTGTGTCTCTTCCTCATCCGTGGACAAGACTGTTGTGTCATCCATGAAAGCTTTCAGAGGAGGCATCTGGTATCCATCTCCCAGATTCACTGGACCTGAACTCTTCATTGCAGCTTTCAAGATGACTTCCATTGCCAACACGAACAGTATGGGAGAGATTGCACAGCCCATTGCAATGCCCACCTCTAGGTCTATCCAGTCCGTGGTGTATTCTTTGGTAGAGAACCGCATTGAGAACCCTTGGAAATACTTCCTCAGCATTGTTCGGATGTTTTCTGGGATGTGATACATTTCAAGAGCCAGCTGGATCATATCGTGTGGAACTGATCCATATGCATTCGCCAGATCAAGCCAAACTACGTCAATGTCTCTCTTCTCTGTTCTTGCTTTTTGGATGGCATCCCAAATCAACGTGGCATGTTCCAAGCATCCAGGCATTCCTGGTATGCCTCCCTTTTGGACTGACATATCCAGATACTTGTTTTCAGTCAGGTATTTTGTCAATCTTGCTGCCATAACAGAGAAGAAGATTTTCCCCTCGACGTTCAGAAGTGATATTGGCCTGAACTGATTGATGCTGCTGGAGTTCTGCTCCTTCGGAATGTACACTCCTTCAGCTCTCATCCATTGGTCGCTGATCTTCTGGTTCCTCCATGCTGATCGAATCATCTTGTGGAGCCACTCGAGCACTTTTGGGCATTTCTTGTAGAGCAGGTATGGTATTCCGTTTGGTCCAGGTGCTGACTTGGCTCTGGCTTTCTTTACTACGTTCTTCACTTCATCCAGTGTTGGTGGTTTGTTATTGAATTTTCCTTCTGGCGCTGCAGGCCAAACCAGATTTTGGATTTCAAGTGGTGCCTCGCGCTGAGAATCGGAATATGTTTCCCTGAGATGCTGCTCTAGGGTTTCCTTGCCCACTGTGAGAGTCCCTGATTTGGGTTGTTCAAACAGCTTTCTTGCAAAGTCAAAGGGATCTTTGAAGAAACGATCTTGAGTCTTCTTCTTTTTGCTCTTTCTTCGCCTTGCTGATTCCACTTTGCTGAGAGCATTGTGTTTGGCCTTCAGATCTTTCCAGAGTTCCAGGAGCCCTTGCTTCTCGAATTCTGAGGCAGTTTTCATTCGCTTTTTAAGCTTCCTTTTCTCCCTCCGGATGCTCTCCATCTGCTGCTGTCTTCTGGATTTCTGGGGAGGCGTTTTTTTTGTCTTTGGCTGCTTCACTCCATAAGTGTCCCTGCAGATAGAGTATATGATGTCTCCGTATGTGTCAAGTTTGTGTTCCAGCGTACTGTTCCCTATTAGCGCATTCAGCTTAAGGACAAGTTCCTCATCTAATTTCTCCCATTGTTCTTTTGCACCGGCAGGCGGCAAATTGAGTTTTCCACGTTTGGCGTTAAGAGCTTGTGCAAAATCCGCATCAGAACCGTCAGCGTGGATGTCCTTGGCACTATGGTTTAATTCCTGGCCTTGGTCATCCAACGTCTCACCTGCTATCGCAGTGCGCTGCTGCTGGTTCGTATGTGTCTTCAAACAGCCCATTTTTGTCCTGTGGATCTTCATGCCGCGTTTGGTGGTGAATCTCCTTCCACACGCACACGGAAATTCCAACTGGTCATTGATCATGGTCCGTTGTGCGTTTCCAGTCGTGATGGAGTCAGTGCCGATGGATTCATCATTCTCTCCCCCTTTCGGTGAATCCTGGGAGCATCTTTCATTTGGAAAACTCGTGGCATGTTATCAAAGGCGAGGTGGGAAGCCAACCCACAAAGCCCGCAGATCTAGTCTTTCCCAGTGTCCTTCGGTCTTTCCCGAATGTCCTCCGAACTATTCCCGGAAGTCAATGGACTGACCATGTGCAGGTAGAAAGAAACTCTAGGGAGAGCTAGACAACAGAAGGTCTTCAGAGAAGTAACCCCCTTTAGACAAGTGTTTCGGCACATGTTCTATTCTCCATGACAGGTCAGCATCTAGCACCACTCACAGCTTTAATTACGGTTTCCAGGCTATTAGAAGTGGGTGGTCAAATTGATTTAGGGATATTTATCACAACAGCCCTGGTGGACATCTGCAGTCTACTAGCAACCAAACTTGACCTCTGGGTTTTCAGCTCGTGTTCTGTGTTCAAGAGGATTGCGAATGCAGCAATCTGGTGAAGGAAAATCAGTCAGGGAAGAAACTTGCTGATAAACACAAATTGTTTACCCTGCAGGTGCTGCCACTGACCTCATTTCCTCCAACTCTACAACATCAGGTTAATTACAAGCAGTGATAGTGTCAGGCTTTAAGTCAAAACTAATTAACATCGCACTGTTTACGCTTTGTTTATGTGTGCGTCACTGACTGTTTGTTCGTTCTGTTACTTAAACATCTTATTCTCGGTGAGATTAGACTCTCTCTCTGTGTCTCTGTCTCTCTCTCTCTCTCTTTCCCTCTCTCTCTCTCTCTCTGTGTCTCTGTCTGTCTGTCTGTCTGTCTGTCGGTCTCTCTCTCTCTCTCTCTCCTCTCTCTCTCTCTCTCTCTCTCTCTCTGTATACGTGTTTGTGTGTGTGTGTGTGTGTGTGTGTGTGTGTGTGTGTGTGTGTGTGTGTGTGTGAGTGTGTGAGTGTGTGTGTGTGTGCATGTATGTGTGTGTATGTGTGTGTGTGTGTATGCGCGCGCGGGCATGCGTGTATGTGTGTATGTGTGTGTGTGTGTGCGCGCGCGTGTGCGTGTGTGCATGTGGGTGTGGGTGTGTGTGTGTGTTTGTGCGCACGTGTATGAAAATGGATCTGTAAGAGAGAAACAGAATAGTTACTGTCAGCAGACATGATAATGCCAATGTGTATAGGGGACAGGGTATGAGGGTGAAACATGGCTTGTCTCTTGGTTACAAATTAGGATTGGTCACGCCATTCTGTCATCTCCTTTTCTTCGCACTGTCTATAAAAATCAATTAAAAATCCAAAACGAAAACGAAAAATCAAAACAACAACAGCAACAACATACCTTTGTAACTGACACATATATTTCTAACTGCAAAAAAAAGGATAAGTGCAGGTGAGACACTAAAGGAGGACAGCAATTTAAAACCTCCAGTATTATAATACTATTTAGACAAGGGTACTATTTGTCGCATTTAATCCTCTTAAAGAAATGAATGAAGGAAAAATAGGGAACAAAAAGCAAGAGGCAGAGAAAATAATGGGAACAAGAGATATGCTGAAAAGCATCACCGTTCAGTTTTAGGCAGTGGATCGGTCATCATGACCTAATTATGAGTCACAATGTTCAAAGTGTTTTAATAAAGCGCATTGTTTTTACAACGCAGAATATTTCCAAATAAAAACATGCCCTTACTTATTCCATCATCCAGAAATTCAATATCCACAAGTACTTGTTTTATTGTTGCTGCTGCTGCTGTTGTTGTTTGTTGTTATGAATAACAACTGATTTCAGCAATCTGAAAACTATGCAAATCAATAGCATTTGGAAAAACAGATGCCCTTTGAATTAGCCCTTAAAATAAAAAATATCAAAATATCTAATCTTAACAATAAATCTACGAAGCCTAGACGTGCAGTAAAGGACAGGGAAATAAGATTGAAGCAGCAGAAATGTGGTTTTGTGGGAGGTTTCTTAGAGTCAAATGGACTGATAAAAGAACAAATAAAAGAGTTTTGTAAGAAGTGATAGTCCAATGTCAACTGCTGGCAGAAATCAACAAAAGAAAAATGAAATACATCAGCCATGCAACCTGCAACACCAACACAAACCTAATGACAACAGTTTTTCAGGAAAAGTCAAGGCCATGAAAAATCCAGACAGACCACCAACCTTCTGTATAAACACATCACCAAAATCAGCTGCATGGAAGTCTACGAAGTGGTACGGAAAAGTCAAGACCGAAGTAAATGGAAGAGAGTTGTGACGTCTGCAAGGGTGGTTACCATCGATGATGTTGACGGGTGACGTCTGACAATTCACTCGTAAATACTTGACATCTGTGTATTGGCACTTTTTGTGATTGGCGTTGGTCCTGTTTCTGTATATGCACGGCAGTCTACATCTACGGAATGAAGACATTTTTTTGTGAAATTACTGCGACTCAAAGCTGCACATCTGTTGTGCGTTTTTTCAATGATTTCTTGAATACTTGGCTCACTGACAGATTCAGAGCCTTACAAAAATATATGGATAAATAAATATGTAAATGAAAATTAAAAAGTACAGAAATAGATATGCGGGCTATACTTTGTTCATTTAATGAAGTCATAGACTCAAGATCTGGTGTCTCAAGGTCAAACCAAGCCCAAAACATTAAAAACAAAACACTGGTCTGTTCCTCGCCCATATTAATTCTCTAATCATTCTAGTGATGTCATCTTAATGTGTGATATGTTCCTGATCCCCAACCGAGCTCCATTTTGAAACCTTGCCAGTGTATTGGGTTTTCCTTGGAGTTAAGGGATATGCCAGATAATTACTGGCAAACTTGGGCAGAACGTATATCGAACTGTCTAATTGAGATGAATCCCATTTCAACAGATTCTCACTGTATGGAAACCCAGTACTGACATTAATAGCCGGCCACTGCAGAACCAAGTTGTTTGGACAGGCATGACAGGATGCACACACAAAATGTGTTTAGTTATTTCTGCGCTAACAGGCACATACACAGAGCATGCAGTTTACTCACAGTAATTACCACACTGCACCTTATGTTCCTAAAAGTAAACTGTGCAGGCAGGCAGTGGCTGGCTTTAGTTTGTACAAAAAGTAATGAATAATGACAGACTGAATCAGTTTTTTTAGACCTGTATTCTACATAACATATCCGACAAAATCTAGACAAATCCAAAGGTCAAACATTTCAAGTGATCATTCTTGTCATAAAACAGACTGACATTGCCAAAATAATGATAGTCATTGTTTGGGTACAGAATCTGACATTAAGTTTTATTTATATTGAAATTTCATGGACACAAACTGAGGTGGACAGTTCCTTCTCTTGCAGAGATCTGTATGTGACATCATTTACTGGCATACTCAGGCCTGATGCCTGTTAGAAGTTTGGAGTTTGTTCAAGAGGAATTCATCACACTTGGACAATTCCTTGTACGCTCATCCCAAATCTACCAGTAACTATCAAACAGATTCCTGGTATTCATGCAACCATGCGTTGGCAAGATCTTAAAATGAGAGGAAATGGAAATACCAAGCTGTCACTACTAGAATGATCACAACATCGAGATGGGCAATGAATAGGCTACTTTTCATGTAGTGGCGAGGGACCAAACTCGAAGATAAGAGAACTTGATTCCATGACTTTATCAACTGAATCATCCAACCTACACTAGTGCTTTAACCCGCTTAAGATGAACCACGACCTGTGTGTGATAATCATGGAAACCTAACCAACTAAGATTTGGGGAGCCACCGTCAAAAATGAGCGAAGATTATGAGGAAGTCAAACAGATTTACTGAAGCAGATTTGCAGTAGTGGCATTGGGAGACATCTGCAGTCAATTAACATATGAACCTGGCACCTGGGTCTGGCATTCGTGGTTTGCATGCAAGGGGATGTTTTGACCTACCCCCCCCCCCCCCTAGGGTAAAAGATTATAGTGACCTTGTGATGGAAGAGTCAGTCAGGGAACAAGCGGTTTCCTGCATGTTAAATTAATGAGCACTGTTCAGCAACAGGGCCTGGCATTTATAACTGATCATGTGCTACATACTAGTATTAGATTTTTCACGCTTTCCTTTAACTGGAACGATGTCTTGATTTCGGAAGTGTTGCTATTCTACCGATAATATTTTGTTGCTCCCTACTGAATACTTCCCGTTTCTGCCAGTTGATGACTACCTGTTCCTGTGACAGTGCCCACAATGTTCTTACTTCAAAGATAATTACAACCAGTGCAGCATCCTGTCAGCTACGAGATTTCAACAAGTGTGTGTACCAAGAAGGTCTCTTTGTGAGGATTCATAGAGCGGTTTGTCGGTGCACGATGACAGTGTTATGTCATTATCATGTCATCATCATCATCATCATTATAATCATGATCATGATCATTATCATATTATTTTGTTACCAGTTTACTACATCTTTCTCTGTTTGTGTTTAGATCTACACGTGTATGTGTGTGTGTGTGTGTGTGTGTGTGTGTGTGTGTGTGTGTGTGTGTGTGTGTGTGTATGTGTGTGCGTGTGTGATTTTGTATTTGTATGTGTGCGTGCATGCATCTATGTGTGTACGCACACACACACACACACACACACACACACACACACACACACACACACGCACACACACACACACACACACACACACGGGCGCGCGCGCGCACACACACACACACACACACACTTACTCACTCACACACACACACACACACACACACACACACACACACACACACACACACACACACACACACACACACATACACATACAGGCACTCACACACCTTTCTTCGTCCAATTACGCCCGAAATAGTTAAGGCTTGCTACATCATTGATATATATTCCACGAGGTGCATGAAACTCAAGCTCTTACAATTATATGCTGTGCACACCAGTGCAAGGAAGTAAATTTGTTGTTATTTTGAGGCCGTAAGGAGGGTAGCATTGTGGGAAAAATGTGTGTTAAGAAATAGCAGTGTTGGGGGCTGTGGGGAAGAACGAAAAGGAACTGTAGCCACATATGTTCTGTTTCCTCTCTGTCTCTGTCTCTGTCTCTCTTTGTCTCTCTCTGTCTTCTTTCTTTCTCTCTCTCTCTCTATCTCTTTCTCTCTCTCTATCTGTCTGTCTTTCTCTCTCTTTCTTTCTTTTTCTCTGTCTCTCTGTCTGCCTGTCTCTCTCTGTCTCTGTCTATCTCCCTCTCTTTCTCTTTGTCTGTCTCTCTGTCTCTGTCTCTATGTCTCTGTCTCTCTTTTTGTTTGTCTGTCTGTCTGTCTGTCTATCTATCTGTCGGTCTGTATCTCTCTCTCTCTCTCTCTCTCTCTCTCTCTCCCCTTCTCTCTTTCTTTTGTCTTTTTGTTTGTCTGTCTCTCTTTTTCTTTCGTTTGCTTGTTCTCGCTCTCTCTTTATCTCTGCGGGTGTATACGTGTGTAAGTACCTGTGTGTGAGTCTGTCTGTCTCCGAGTTCTATGGGATTTTTTTTTAAACAGAGAGACTATCTGGGTCGTAAATGCTTTAAGAATTAAGAATTCTTGGCAACACTTCAAATCTTATCGTTTCTTTCAAAGCCCCCGGGCACTGCACTGTGTGTCCTATCTGCATTTTCATGAGGCGTCGCTGACAACAATGCCTGCTTTCTGTTCCAGTTGTGCAGCTTGAAACCTGACTCACGATGTTAAAACATGTAAGCCGACCAAAATATGGCCAAACTGTTAGGTAATACTGTTGTAAATTAATAGAGGTTCGAATAACAAAGCAAAAATATTGAACGTAGGAAGCTGATCAAAAAACAGTCAAACAAATGTGTGAATATACTTTGCTATTTGTTTGTTTGTTTGTTTGTGTGTGGTGTTTGTTTGTGTTTTTTGTGTGTTTGTTTGTTTGTTTGTTTGTTTGTTTGTTTGTTTGTTTATCTCTTTGCTGTCCAATGTTCTTCACCTGTCATGTGTCACCACAGCCAAAAACGTGTGACTATTCTAGCTGTTTATTCATTTGCTTGTTTGTTTGTACGTATGTTTGGTTGTTTGCTTCGTTTGCTTGTTTGTTTATTTGTTTGCATGTTTGTTTATCTCTTTGCTGTCCCATGTTCTTCACCTGTCAAGTGTCACTACACCCAGGCTGATCATTCTGGCTCTCCAAGACAAGTACAGTCTCACCAAGACTGAAGTCAACGTGACAGCAGGGCATGAAGTGCAACAGAATATGAAACAATATTTCACAGTGCTATGATGATGAGAATGGAAATGATGGTGAAGATGCAGTGGGTTCATATTTTTGATTGAGGCTGAGTGTAAGAACTGTAGTGTACTGTAGCGTATTTACACAATAATCCTAGTATAAACCAGGCCCGAGAAATACACACACCGGCAATGTTGGTCAAGACATTTGAGCAAAACCGTCAATGACGCAGCCATAAAGTGGATAAGACTTGACTCTAGACATTTGCCGACAAGGCTGACAATAACTTCTTTAACCACCAAGCTCCATGGCAGTCAACAGACACTGGGAATAAAACGGCCACATTCGTTGAAACATATGGCCTGATCATCTAGATGGTAAATAGAGATCACAAGAAGAAGAAGAAGAAGAAGAAGAAGATGAAGATAAAGAAGAAGACAATGATGATGATGATAATGATGATGA
>CM060305.1:64250663-64255663 GCA_030674185.1 Monoplex corrugatus
TTTACACCAGTGGAGAACAGGCAGTGTAAGTGCTTGAGGATAGAGAGAGTACTAGAATTTGAGCAGTGAAAGTCCACACCACCTAAAAAAATCTAGTAAAAGAGCATCGACGATAAAGTATGAAACCTTGCTTTCTATGGGAAGAAAAAATTAAATTGAGAAAGAAGTGTACATAAAAAAGACTTCATACATTTTTCATCTTTGCGTGCAACAGGTTTTCTCAGCTTCTTTTTGCATTGCTTCTGCATTTCCTCTTCCTCTTCCTTCTTCTTTCCTCCTTCTCTTTCTCTTTATCCTTCTCCATCCTCATCTCCTTTACTCTATTCTTCATCATCTCTCTTCTTTTGTTCTTTTTTCTCTTCTTCTTTTTTCTTTCTTTCTTTCTTTCTTCTTCTTCTTTCTTTTTCTTTCTTCTTCTTTCTTCTTCTTCTTTTTCTTCTTCTTCTTCTTCTTCTTCTTCTTCTTCTTCTTCTTCTTCTTCTTCTTCTTCTTCTTCTTCTTCTTCTTCTTCTTCTTCTTCTTCTTCTTCTTCTTCTTCTTCTTCTTCTTCTTCTTCTTCTTCTTCTTCTTCTTCTTCTTCTTCTTCTTCTTCTTCTTCTTCTTCCTTTCTCTTCTTCTTCTTCTTCTTCTTCTTCTTCTTCTTCTTCTTCTTCTTCTTCTTCTTCTTCTTCTTCTTCTTCTTCTTCTTCTTCTTCTTCTTCTTCTTCTTCTTCTTGCTTCTTCTTCGCATTCTTCTTCTTCGCATTCTTCTTCTTCTTCTTCTCTTCTTCTTCTTCTTCTTCTTCGCATTCTTCTTCTTCGCATTCTTCTTCTTCGCATTCTTCTTCTTCTTCTTCTTCTTCTTCTTCTTCTTCTTCTTCTTCTTCTTCTTCTTCTTCGCATCTTCCCTTCGCATTCTTCTTCGCATTCTTCTTCTCTTCGCATTCTTCTTCGCATTCTTCTTCGCATTCTTCTTCGCATTCTTCTTCGCATTCTTCTTCGCATTCTTCTTCGCATTCTTCTTTTCCTCTCTATTTCTGCCTCTGTCCCCCTCTTTCACTCTCTCGTTCTCTCTCTTGACTGTTTTAGGAAAGAACAATGTTTCCAATAGTCGTCAAGTGTGCTACGATTGCTACTTTTAATTGTGGTAAAGCTTGTGACTAAAGTGTATACATTTCTTATACACCACCCAGAAAAGCCATATGTTAAGTTCCCAGGAAAACCAAATCAAGAATGAAAAGAATAACTGTGTAATTACGAGTAATCATGACTCCTTTCTTTAAATGACAATGAAGTGAATTGCTATCATTACTTTTCCTTCTCTTCTTTCTGTTATAATTATTATTATTTTGTTGTTATTGTTATTATTATTATTATTGTTACTATTACTATTATTATCATTATTATTATTATTGCTATCATCATCATCATCTAATTATTATTAGTAGTAGTAGTAGTAGTATATATTATTATTATTATTATTATTACTATTATTATTATCATTATCATTATTATCATTATTATTATTATCAGTAGTAGTAGTGTTGTTGCCGTCGTCGTCGTCGTCGTCATCATCATCATCATCATCATCATCATTAAGTTTGTATTACTTGCTTACTTATGTACCAACTGACTGACTGACTGACAGACTGACAGACTGACTGACGACCTCATTTTTTACTTCTGAATGACTTATACGGCCCCTTTAAATGATGCATAACATTTCTATGATTCATGTATAAAAACCATTCTATTGTTTGGTTGTTTTTGTAATTTGATTTGATTCACAATAAAGCTGGGTCAGTGACAAAACAAATGGAGTCTGACTCACTATTGCACAATATAGATTCAGAACAATAACATGTGTCTGAATTAATCATGTACATCACATGTTTCAGGAAAACCTGCCAATAAAGCTTTGATCGATTTCCTATTTATGATTCACATTTGAAAGAGATAACTGCTAGTTTAAAAATGTCTGACAAGTGAGAACTATAACAAAAAAGTTCCATTAAATCAAAGTAGCTCAGCCTATCCAAAATATCCCATATCTGCAAAAATCAGAAGAAACCCAAGAGACAATTTCCTTCACATTACTACAGATTAATAAGAATTCGTCTGACTTCAAATCGTGCTGGCAAGGAGTTTGTCATATACGTTTTTCACCAAACTGTAATCAGCAAAGAATACCGACTCCAGCAACGCTCGTTTGCATTGACTGTCTTGGATGTTAACAGAAATGGACTGTACATAAAGATGTCTGTTGATGCCATATCAGGCTATGTTTAGTGAGAAGGTGGGCAGTTACTTCTTGTCTAAAGATTCCATTTTGTTACTGAGACAGGAAAAGATGAAGGTCAGAGAATGATCGGTTTACAGCCAGCTTGACTTCAGGTTTCTCCGCGTTATTCATATCTAAGATAATCTGGCTGAAGTGGTAGTAAATTTGAAGAATATAGATGTTTCATGGTTCGTGTGTTCTTTTGCGAACAAAACTATTTAAGAGAGAATTTTAAAAGTGTTCATCTGTAATCTTTTCAGTTTATACAAAGAAGATTTAAGTAGTCGTATTTTGAAGTAGATTTCCAAATTTTGAGATAAAACATTTACCTCAGCAAAACGAATAGATACAGATCAATGCAGCTTGGCCATGCGATGTCTTATGCTTTTCTTAATCAGTGTCTACATGTAGGAAACTCTCACTCTTTTTTTTCTCTCTCTTTCTGTCTCTCATGCTCGATCTCCCTCTTTATCCATCTATAACAGACAGACAGACAGACAGACAGATAGATAGATAGATAGATAGATAGATAAATAAACAGATAGATAGATAGATAGAGAGAGAGAGATAGACTGATCTATCTATCTATCTATCTGTCTGTTTATTTATCTATCTATCTATCTATCTGTCTGTTTATTTATCTATCTATCTATCTATCTGTCTGTTTATCTATCTATCTATCTATCTATCTATCTATCTATCTATCTGTCTGTCTGTCTGTCTGTCTGTTTCTCTCTCGGTTTGTCAGGCTGTCTGGCTTTCTGCCAGTCTGTCAGTCAACTTATCTTTACTAAATAAGAGACTTGTCTTCAGTGTCAAATTAAGAAACGTTTTTATTTCTGTATCTGTACTTTCAGTTGATCTGTCCGCCTGTCATAGAGAGCTGTCTGTTCAAACTGACATACTTCTACTTACTGTTAGGCTTCAGCACCTACAGGAGTGAAGGAAAGAAGGAGAGACCAGTCAGGAATCTGACAACGTATCATCCTGTATTGGGCCTCTGTCTGGAAGAGTTCCAGCTACCACCAAACAACAGAGCCCTTGTCTTCTTCCATCCCACTCCCAGACACTTTTCTCTGTCAGAGCATCAGCATCATACAAACCTTCAGAGTCTTCCCTCCAACCTTGGTATCCTACTAAGTATCAGTTGTCGTCCTGTAACGCTATGACTGAGACGGCTTCATATAATTAACTAGGACGGGCTGTGCAGTAGTGCAGATATGCAGATGGGGATGAAGGATGAGAGGGATGGGAGAGAGAGCGCCCAAGAGAGAGAGAGAGAGAGAGAGGGAGAGAGAGAGGGGGGGGGGCAAAAGAGAGACAGACGGAAGAAAGACAGGCAGAGGAAGACAGAGAAGAAGAAGAACTAGGACCAAAATCGATTTTATTTATCAGGGTATGAAATAAGGAAGTGAGGAATCTGACAACGTATCATCCTGTATGGGGCCTAGGTCTGGAAATTTTCCAGCTACCACCAAACAACACAACCCTTGTCTTCTTCCTTCCCACTTCCAGCCACTTTTCTCTGTCAGAGCATCAGCATCATACAACTCTTCAGAGTCTTCACTTCCCTCCAGTCTTGCTATCCTACAAGAATCATTTGTCGTCCTGTAATGCTATATGACTGAGACGGCTTCACATAATAAACTAGGAGGGGCTGTGCAGTAATGCAGATATGCAGTTGGGAGATGAGGAATGGGAGGGATGGGAGAGAGGAGTGTGTGCCCAAGAGAGAGAGAGAGAGAGAGAGAGCCCACAAGACAGTCAGACAGACAGATGGACATACAGACAGGCAGACAGAGACACAGACAGACAGACAGAATGAGAGAGAGAAGGAAAGAGAGAGAAAAGAAAAAGAAGGAGGAGGGAGGAAGAGGAGGAGGAGGAGAAGGAGAAGGAGAAGAAGAAGTACAAACAAAATCGATTTTATTGATCAGGGTATCAATAAGCAATGCATATTTGTTTTCATGTCCAGTCCTTGCCTAGAGAGGGTCTGCACTACACATACATAATACCTGAATCGCCAACATCATTTTAACCATGAGAACATTAAATATCAATACTAGCTAGGTTAAAAGAAATATATTTTTGTATGACGTAATTTGCTCACGATAACAATATGTTAATTACTGGTCTGGTTCAGAGAGAGAGGGAGAGAGAGACACACACAGAGAGAGAAGAGAAACATAAGGGATATATATAAACATATAGAGAGAGAGAGGAGGAGGAGGGGGGGGGAGGAAAAAGAGAGAGGAAGACAAAGACAGACGGAAAAAGAGACAGAAACAGGTACAGACACAGACAGAAATGCAGACAAGGAGACAGATAAGAATACACAAAAAGATGTGTGCAAAATACGCACACGCAGGCACGTAAATATTTTTGTGGGACCACTAACCTGCATTCGTATAGTGGAAACTCTGTATGCATGGATCTTTACCATATTTCATATATGTTTGTTTGTTTCATAGGACATGTGTCGTCAATGTGTTTTTCATTATCTGAAGAACTTTTTGAGCCAAGGAAAAATACAGTATGTCACAACGCAGAATACACAAATTTCACGAAGACTCAAACATGCAAATTTGTGTGTGTGTGTGTGTGTGTGTGTGGAGAGAGAGAGAGAGAGAGAGAGAGAGAGAGAGGTGTGTGTGAGCGTGAGTGCGCGCGCGCGTGCGTGTGTGTGTGTGTGTATGTATGTATGTATGTATGTGTGTGTGTGTGTGTGTGCATGTGCGCA